>VYXF01006033.1:9142-99229 GCA_013397295.1 Polioptila caerulea | reverse complement strand
TTTTAGGGGAAAAAAAAAAAAAAAAAAAAAGAATGCCCTGACCACCACGTTCTATATAAAATGACAATAATCTATTTTTACAAGCAAGAATTGAAGCCTTTCAGTGTGTCACACCAGAGATGTGGCCACTGGGTTAAGAGGTCTCAAATGGCCACACATAAATCAGCCACATTTTCTCCACAATTACTGTTTGTTGTGAGTCCTTGCTTCAGAAAGGCTGAACCATTTCAAATCAAATATTTGAAAGTAAGGGGTTTGAATAGGAAAACTAGCAAAACTCTAGACTGTGGCATTTCCAGTGTGTATTACAATATTATACATATTACTAATGTCAAACCTTTAATTTAAAAATATTTTTTAAATTAAACAGAGGAAAATACCACGTAAGTAGCACACACTTCATGTAAGATATTCCAGAGTTTCTGTCAGGACCATCAGTCATGCTGAAATAATGCACAGCTCTTCCCCCTCCCCACCCCACTTGTTTCTTTCTATCTGGACTTGCATCCAAAAGCTGAGCTAAAACCACTGAACTCATTTTATTTGGAACTCCATGCTGAATTTACACCATATTTCCAAAGGTTAAAAGTCCTATGCTCGTCTGCCAAAGACTGGAACCACAAGGTATTTTTTAGTCTAGCTTTTAAAGTTCAAAATTTTTTCAAGTTAATGTCAGATTTGGAGAAAACAGAGCGTATTAAATAATAGAAGACTATTATTAATCATGCTTCAGAATGGAAGAAAATACAATCCAAACATTAATTTCCATTCTCTTAGCTACTTGTTTTGCTCTCAGTAGATAAAAAAACCAAACCAAACAAAACACACAAATTTACAGATATATGCAGGATGAAAATTAACAGCTAAGTGAAGATTTAACAGTAACCAGACATATCTATAAGTCCTTCAGATTAGAATCATGTGAACATTTAAATTAAACTGTTGGCCACAACATGAGATAATTTGCAGTTGTCCATTAGGTAAAGCAGAGTAGGATGTTCACTGCTGCACCATTTCTGATCTTTCTCACCCCAGCCCTTCTCCCTGCTCACATCACCAAGCTGAAGTGACTCAGTGGTCAGGAAATTTGAGGAGCATCTCAGCACAACCTTTTTGTGTCTCACAGGGGTTCTGGGAATCCCAGCAGTGCCAGACAGCAGCTCTGCAATGCACCAGGAGAGTAAAACCTTTGTCTTAGAGCACACACTGCTCCTGCCTTTTATGTACACAATGAAGAAAAGGGTCATTTATTAAAGAAGCCTGCAGAGGCCAAGCCTGATAACTCATATCTTTATGCTCATTCTAGATTTGCACTCACTTCTGATACACTCTAGTAGCTAAAACAAAAGAAAGAATTTTTGGAAGCACGGAAGAATTTCCTTCTCAGGCCAGATTATGCTCCTCTGGAACAGCTGATGTTTTATTGTTTAACACGAGAAAGTGCAGGATTCTTTTTGTGTTTCTCTTGGAGATTATTTAAAAGAAATATTGTGGCGTACTGGCAAGCACATAAACCCCAAAGTCAGGATCCAGCAAGCAGCTGGATTGCAGATACCTGGGTGGAACGACAAGGGGCTTAAAGCCAACTAACACTTGACCTGGGCTAATTCCTCTCCTCCTCCAATTGACATGGCTGGACTTGTTTAGAAGAACAAATTTATGCAGCTGAAACGACACAGAGATGTCCCAGACTTTTGAAAAAACAAGATGAGACTACTCAAAATTTTAATTTCTTGCTTTTTGCATCCTAACAGCAATTTAAATCAAAGCATTTTTAAAAAGAGGATCATCCAAACTGGATGATTCTGATAATTAACTTTTATTGCAGAAAACAGATTGATATCCAGTGGTCTTTAAGTAGAAGGACAAAGGAAGAACCTTTGTTATGAAGTAGGAGTACCTTGAAAGACTTTGCAAAATGCCTCATTTTGAGACAAATATTAATCCCAGAGACATTTCAAATCAAATATTTACAATAGTCTTAGGAGGTTATTTAGAGGCTATCCTGAATACTCTCATTAAAACCAAACACCCAGGCATGGAGCAGGGCAGAACGTGGGAAAATGAACCCTGCAAAGAACATATTATGTATGTCCTCCAAAGACAATTTGTGCACCACAAGTAGAAGTCTCTTGGCAGGCAGATTCAGGTGAGAAAAGATTTTTCCACCCCATTCACTTTCATCAGAAGTAGGAAGTCAAACTGAATAGGAAGAGAGGAAATTTCTTTTTCCTTATATGCAGGGAAGTACAAAGTTAACTTGGAAATGGGTTTTCATCTCAAAGCACCACTTCAGCAATGCATTCTTAGGTTGCTTAGAAAGAGGAAAGGAAGGTGTGAGGGAGTTCAGCTTCTCAACAAGATCTAGAGGTTGATGCAAAAATAGGAATATTTGCACGGGATGAAGAACCTCAACCTTGGTTTTCCTGTTCTCAAAAGACCAAAGATAAAAAAGCATTGTGCTGAAGTGTAATGTTTATCCTGAAGTCTGGCTGAGAACTTCTGGGAAGTTCAGGAAAGATTCTGCTGAGGTAAACACCACTGGAAGCAAAAGGGAGACTGGGATTAGTTTCCTTCCCAAGTCTCTGTGCTCTCCAAATCACTTGCCTACTGAGTATCTGACTAGAGCTTACAAAATTACATTTCTTTCTGAAAATTTCAACTTACCCGGGGAGATCTCAATCTTTTCTAGATATGTGTCCAGAAACTTGAGAGACAGAGTATTTCACAGCACAAGTTGTTCTAGATTGCTGCTTTTCTAGCAAAGAGGGTTGGTTTTTTGGGTTTGTGGTTTTTTTTCAGATAAAGAAAATTATAGGGAAGTGGAGATTTTTGCCATCTCATCAGTCATCCAAGAATGGACTTTACTTCCACCAAGCCTATGAGCTGTCACTATCAACTGAATATTGTTAACCCCCCAGTTCTGCAGTGCCTTAATAAAACTTTATCATTTGTGCAAAATATTAGAAAAGATCTCTAGTGCAAGAGAGGAATAGAAGAAGGTCTGGAAAAAAATTTCAAGTTTTGCATAACTGGAGATCACTAATAAGCTGAAGAAAACACAGCTGTGGAAAGTAAGGGATAATGATAAGATCCTTTGAATAGGGTGTACTTTACATATTTTCAAAATGAGAACAAACTAGCAGTGCTTCTTTCCAAAGTTTGAAACGAACACTGTTGGTTTCCTTCGCGCTGTTTGACTCCCATTTCCCGTTTTGTGTTCCTAGGGAAGAAGGGGCAGTGCACAGCCAACGGGATGGTCATGTTTGACAAGGCTGTGTGGTCTCCCAGGCCGTGTGTGACCTGTCTGTGCTCCAAGGGAGAGGTGATCTGTGACACAGCCACGTGCCACCCTCTGAAATGTCCTCACACCGTCACCCCTGCGGGAGAATGCTGCCCAGTGTGCTCTGAGACTGGTATGGGACACCACAGATTCACTGTTCTGAAACTGTCTTGTTTAAAACCTTTCAAAAACACTGCACTTGATGATCCCAGGAGTTACAAGGTACACATCACCCTGAATTCCAAGAGAAAAGCAGCTTTTCAGAGTTTCCACTCAGGGTGACCTTGCTATCTCCAAGTGCTCTGTTAGATGAGTTTGATACAACATTTAAAGAAAAGATGATGCTAAGTATGCACTAATAAAGATAATTGTATTTCTTTTTTTACTTCCCCTTTCTGCTTCCCCTCTACTTTTACAGAACTTTGTAAATGTATGAAGAAGTAACATCTACCTATATTTTCTATTCCGCTTCCATTTACATAGGATCAATCAGTAACTACTGACCATTATTGATATTAGACATATTGATATTAGACATGCAGAATGGTAAATCTTTGTTAGGAGTGCAAAAACATGCAGCAATTTGATGTAAATCAAGAGAAGGGAGTCAATTTACAAGAGAAGCCACAGAACAATAGTCCTGGTTTTTCACAATAATTTAAATAAAATCAGTACCTTTAAAAAGAAAAGGAATGGAGGAGACAAATATGAGATGTAATTTCCTTCCCACACTCCCAATATTTAATATCTGCAAAGTACTGAACTCAATCTCCTCCTCCTGTAAGAAATATTTATCCTCATGTGTGACACTGCATGTGATACTCTGAGATGAGACATCACAGGAATTCAGTGAAGAACTGTAAAAGTCACATTGACTGAGACATTTAAACCCCTTGTACTAGAATTGTCCTATTATGGAAGTAAAAATTGCATTTTGGTAATGGAATTAATGCATTTCCCTGGTGAGATTCCCACCTGCAGCCAACTCCTCCCCTGACAGTCCCTGTTAGAGGAGAAAAAGTCTTGACCTTTGTGAATTTTTTCCAAATTACCTCCCACACCCAGAAACATTATTTTTCCTGTTTAAACACCTCCATCAACACAAAACCCATAATTAATAGTAAGTCAAAAAGGAAGATAATGAAGACTATATTAATTTTTCCACCTTTTTGTCTGGAGTTTTCAGGAATAGTTGCTGTGTTCAGACTATTCTGTATGGTTGCCTCAATCATTTCTCAGTCAAGTGTCTCTTTTCTCAAGCAGCAATTTAAGACCACATTTTTATTCTTCTAATTGTATTCCAAGAGGAATAATATTCTACACTCATAATTTTTTACTGTATTTGGGAAACAGTGCTTACAAATATTTTAGTTTCATCAGACTCTTTTGTGTTGCTTTGGGTTTTTTTCCTCATTAGCCTCCTCGTTGGACTCCAGTATAATTTCACTGGATGACATCAGTGAGCTGTCTGGCGATTCCCCAGACCCCAAGGACCTTGACACCCCCAACGTTTTGCCATCAGCACAAACTGAAATGGAAAAGGATGAGCTGCTTCCAACAGCAGTGACAGAGATTAGAGACAAGGAGGGTCACAAAAAAGGGGAAAAGAAAAGAAAAAGGAAAAGCAAAAAGAACCGCCGGAGGCACAAAGGGCGTCGGAGGGAGAAGCTGCCCGTGCCCAGAACGGGAGCTGCAGGAGATGAGCAGTATGAAAGTGATGAAGATGATGATGCTTTCAGAATTCCATCTCTTTTCCCAATTCCTGTTCCACCCATAGAAGCTCCTCCTTTGCCATCTGGATGTTCCACCTCGGACACCACAGTAAGCTGCATTAATGCCAAACTTACACAAATACCTCCCATCTCAGATCCAGACCTAACGAGTTTAGACCTCACAGGTAATTAATTAATGGGTCTACTTTGCATGACTTTTGGAACATCATCCACCCTCAAATGCAGTCAACAGCACTGTTAATGCTTTGTCATTCCTTAACACGGAAAAGTTTTAGAATTAATTTTACAGCTAAGCCTTTAAAACAAGAAATGAAAAGCATTAGATTTGCATACCAGCATTTAAATACTAAGATGAATATATCAACACAAAATTACTGTCCACAATGCTATTTTTGTGATGTATTTTCTAGGTACAATATTACACACCTCAGGGGCAGACTGTATTTCATAACTCAAACCTTTTTCTTGCCTTCTGTCCCAGGAAATAGCATCACTACTATCTCAGATGAAGCATTCAATGGGATACCTAATTTGGAATGGATTGATCTGAGTAAAAATAACATTACCTCTCCTGGCATAGGTCCCAAAGCATTCAAAGTAAGAAAGCCTAATTCTTCTGCTATCCTCTCAATAATTATTGCTTAAAAGAACGTTTTTTGCTTTTCAATTTATGGATCTAAACCACTTTGCACCTTGTATATAAGTAAGCAATGTATAATTCAATAGCTACTTTGAGAAATCTCTCACCATAATCAAGAATTAAAATTAAGATAAAATAATTTTTCATACCAATTTTTTAAGCTGGCTTAAGCATAAAAAGCCTCAGTTACTGAAAGTTGGTGTCCTTCTGCCTGAGTAAATTTGTTGACCTACAGAAAATCCTGACAAATAAAGAGGATAAGCACATGATATCTCAATGCATGTACTTTGAAGGCCTAAATAGTGCTCAATGTGTAGTAAGGCAAGATTCACAGAGAGCAGCAGGAATGCAAACAATGATCCTGGGGAACTGCAGCAGGGTTGTGGGGAAGCTCCTCCAGTTACCTGTGACACTAATTGGCACTTTTGTTAATATTTAGCAGAAAATAACCTGTGAATTAGACTCACAGGAGAAAACCAATACTTTTTAATTCAAAACACTGGGTATTACTGCACTGCTGCTGAAAAACCTTACAAAGTGTGTGTTTAAGAAGATCTTATCTGTAATTTAACTGCATATTTTGCACCTTGGTAATCTAACTGCTCTTCTTCATCCCTGTGATAAGGTCCTGAAAAAGCTGAAACGTTTGTATTTGGATGGAAATATGCTGGTACTTATTCCCTCTGAATTGCCATCAACTTTGGAAGAAATAAAAATAAATGACAACCAACTTCATATCATTGATGAAGACAGCTTAAAAGGTATGGTGAAACCATTTTAGTTACTTCTAAATTGCATGGAGGAAGTGAACAGAATTTGATGTCCATGAAAAAAAAGGGAGAATATAATTGGAGTCAACCACGATCATTTTAAGCCAGTTTAAACACAGGCTAAGAGAAAAAAGAAAGAGTACCATCCATGTCAGAAGTTGATGGACTTCTTTGTTTCCTCTCCTCTCCTGCCAAAAGGATTCTGTCCCATCTAAACTGGATCAGCTGCTGCCCTTTCCATTTGGACTGGGAGAGGAAAATGTAAATAAAGCTGTGGTCAATCTCTAAAGCTCTACAAATTTATAAACAATATATTTCCATGATTACGAGATAATAAAATCAGTTCATTTTATTTTTTCATTGCTGCAAACTGATTGAGGTACTGTTTAAGACTGTTAATTATGGACGTGTATTTTAACAAGATAGAAGATGGCATTAATTAACTGAAATGAAACTTTTTCTCCTCAGATTTAAAGAACTTGATCACCCTGGAATTAGAAGGAAATAAACTTAGTGAAGCAAATGTCAGCCCTTTGGCCTTTTATCCTTTGAAAAGTCTTTCTTATTTGCGACTGGGAAGAAATAAATTTAGGATTATCCCACAAGGTCTTCCTGCCACTCTTGAGGTAAAAAGAAAACAAAACAATCAAAATAAATACTAACAACACCAACCCCAACAAACACCCAAAAAGATGTAATTCCTTCTGTTTGCCCTTTCAAAGCAATCTGTATTCTCACAAATGAGAAAACAAAACAATTGCTTTGAAAACTTGTGTTTCTGAAGGTCCCACTGCAGCTGCACACTGACACTGGTTCAGATTCAGAATTAACAGATAGGGGACAGGAAATTGCTCCATTTGGAATTTGCAATGGGAAAACCCAGCCTATTCTGACACCACAAATTCTCTTCCCAAATGCACTTACAGGAGTTATACCTTGAACACAATCAAATTGAAGAAGTGTCAGAAATTTGCTTCAACCATACCAGAAACATCAACATCATTGGGTTAAAGCACAATAAATTAGAAGAGCACAGGATAGCACCTTTGGCTTGGATAAACCAAGAGTAAGTACTTTATTTTTCTCTGTTTTTAGTGAGTCAGGTAATCAAATAAATATTTGCACTTCATTACTTTTAACTTAGAGTTGTCATTATGCTTTGATCTGTTTTCCTTCACTAATTTTTCTAAATTTCCTTTGCCTAATTGTATAATCTAGAAGATACTCAGTCAGCTGTCAAATAGAAAGATCTTTTACCTCAAATCTGTACCATATTAACAAAAAAGTCAATATTTTTTTCTGACCATCCATTCAAAAATGAACATTAATTATAAATAATATATACAATTATTTGGTAATTTAATATTGGTACATAATTATCTCAGAGGTATTTAAAAATTATTTAATACTGTCCTAGCCTTATTTCCCATTGGATTAAAAATTATAAAAGTCAATAAGATGAAGGGAAGACTGTGCAGCTGCATTGTCTAAGAGTAGAATATAAGGAGAGTAGGCAATGAGAATGTAAGCAGTAAAAGATGACAGTGCTTCTGATTTTCCTGCTAAATAATTTGCCAAGCTGAGCAGGGTGCCTGGCCATCACGGGCATCTGCAGCTGCATCCCTCGATTCCTGAACTTGTAAATTCCTTGGGCTGTTACTACTGACAGCACCTCTCATCCCTGGAAGCACATGGGACTGATTCATTCACTCAATTCCATTTCAAAGGGGCTTCAGAACAAAGCTGTAAACTCCCTGTTAATGGGATAATGACTGAAATACCAAGGTTATTCCAGTCCTTCAGTGTAACTCCTTATTGCAGCAATCCCCAATTAGTCCCTTGGGATTCCCCTGTTCAGCCCACCCCGCCCCCCTCCCAATCCTCATTACTGAAGACCTCTTCCCATCAACAAAATCATTGTGCTTGATTGGGAATTCACGACTTCCTTCTTTCTATTCCCAGAGTAATTATGCATGACCATGGCATTCTGCATTAGCAGAAACAAATTTCCCTTGGCAATGTCATTCCCTGGTGATGCCGTGAAGCAGAGCCTTGTGCAGAACACAGCACTGCCAGGGCAGGAGCTCAGAGGGCTTTCAGCTGGTTTTTTCTTTTCTTTTCTCCTTTAATGCAGGAACTTGGAGTCAATCGATCTCTCGTATAATAAGTTGTATCATGTTCCCTCCTACCTGCCAAAATCTTTACTCCATCTGGTACTTATAGGAAATCAGATTGAAAGAATTCCAGGCTATGTGTTTGGCCACATGAGGCCAGGGCTGGAGTATCTCTACCTGTCCTTTAACAAACTCACCGACGATGGCATCGACCCAGTGTCGTTTTTTGGAGCTTACCACTCCCTGAGGGAGCTCTTTTTGGATCACAATGAATTGAAGGCTGTGCCCTTTGGGATTGATGAAATGAGGAAACTACGTTTTCTAAGACTGAACAATAATAAAATAAGGTAATTCCCAAGCTCTTTGTTATGTTAATGACATTAAAATAAATGCTTTGCCTTAGGAATTTGTTATTTTTAAGTAAATATTTGTTAAAAAAAAAAAAAATCTGAGGGAGGAGCTGAATCCTGAGTTTTTTTCTGCAGTATTTCTTAATATGATAAAAGTGAGATTTCACCCTTCCTCACAGTTACTGAAAATGCTCATCACCAGCAATCACCAGCTTTTCTGCTCCTGGAGCAGAGCCCAAAGTGACAACAAAATAATGGGGGGAGTCAGCAGCTGGAGTGACCTGGTGAGCAGGTTACAGACACCCCAGCTGTGGAGTCACCTGTGTGACCCAGGCCCTCTGTGCTGATTTGTAAGGCTAAGGAGTGACAGAGAATTCCCAGGAGCCAGACAAAGCTTTCAATCAGCAACACGTGGCAATACTTCCCTCAGGAAAACTTGGTATATGATATAAATGAGACAACAATGCAAGGAGGGAATGTTAAAAAGAATGGCTTTTGAAAGTCCTCAGTAAATATGCAATGAATAAAATTTAATGAACCGATTAAGTCAACATTTTTGAATATCTTGATAGACAGCAGCTCTAAAATGAATGCTGAGTCAGGAGTTAACTGGAATAATGGTGATGTGATTCCTGCCCTGTGTCTCAGGACCGTGCCCCCAGAACGCATCTGCAGGACTCAGACCAACCACGAGGACGAGCACGACCACAGCGAGGAGGAGAGTGAGGATTCCCACTTGGAACACGTTCACCTGGAAAACAACTACATCAACACCAGGCAGCTCTCCCCACATTCATTCTCATGCATAAGATCCTATTGCAGTGTTGTTCTCAAACCACAGAAGACCAAATAAACCCCTCAGTTCTGCATTGCAACTCCCATCTCTAGAAATGCAGCTTTATTTATTCTCTCTACTCACTGGTCTGCTTATTTCTGATTTAAACCCTTCCTACTGCCATAAATCTGATAGTGTATATTACATACTGAAGTAAGGTACCACTGTGTTTCTTCATATTGCTTCATTATAAAACCATTAAATGTAAAAATTGAAGCTTAAGATTATGACAACTATTTTTATTTCTATTAACACTACTCAAACACAACAGGTCAAACTGTGCCCCCAGGCACGCCCTCTATAAGATCAGATTTTAGGATTTAGGAATATAATTAAACCCTCAGCTTGGTCCTGTCTTATTTGATTAACTGAATTTAAAACGTTTAAGTGGTACCAGCAACTGTAAAAATTGTACACAAAAGTCCTTGAGCTGTGAACATTCTAGCACTGCAGGAATCAAATTTCTTAAAACACACACAGGACTGGACTTTTTACCAAACATTTTACAGTGTTAAGCTCTCTTCCAAGTGAAATTTTAAGAAAAAATGTTAAATTGTTTGTTTTAGATGATGCTAAAAACTTCCTGTATTCAAACACAGATTCTGACAGCCTAGAGGGATGAGCAGTTAATTTCTATCTGGATGCTTTTTTTTTTTTAATGAAAGCATATTTTAATTTTTAAAATCACAGTAATAGGTTCCATTCATTTGCACCATAGCTAGTTTGTTAGATTTTTATACTGTACAGGATGTGTAGTCTTATAATAAATTTAAGCAAAACACCACATATTGCTGCAAGAATTTTAATTCAAGTAGAATTCTTCACTCATCAAACATTCAGACTTGCAAGACCCACAAGAAATTCTCCACTGGATTTGCAGGGGATAACACCACTAAAATACAGATGAGTCAAGATTTATTGTGACCATTGACATATGTTTTCCCCAAGACGTGCTTTTTCACTATTAAGATACCATGAAAGTGAATTTTATGCAAGGAATTTGACTAAGATTATTCTTTTGGGGGATTAATGCAATGAGTATCAAGTATGCCTGCCATTCCACTGTGGAAGTTGTTCCTAGGAGGAGCCCTCAGCAATAGAACATCACCTAAAATAAAGTTACAATGCCAATGGAATGCCCCAGCAGTGAGACAGAGACTGAAGGAAAATGTTTTGGAATGGAACACGACAGTAGCAGAGGCAGGAGACCAAGCAGGGGGAGAAGCCAAGGGATGAAGGGTCTGCAACAAACCTGCTCACTTCAGAAATACACAGGCAATTCAGCTGGCACAACATTTCCATGTGTCAGATGGAAGCAGCTCAAAGCCACTCTTCAAAATTACCAATTATACTAGAAATGGAATGAGCTTTATTATAAAACTCTCATCACTTCTGAACAGTGAGCTTGAAAGAATTTTATAAACAAAGTAAACGGGATTGTCACCATTTTACAGCTTGTGACTCTGGGACACAGTGACCTGAGAATTCTTGGTCAAGAAAAACACGTGAACAAGTTCAGAATCTTTGGCCACCAGTATGATAAAAATATGTGAGGGCAGCTCAACAGAAAACCACTGTAGTTAGTTTATTCTTGAAAATATATTTGAGCAAATAATTAATTTTTGCAGGCTTACATTGGAAATGAACATACTTTGAGAAGGCCATTGGATTGAGAATGGAATAATAGCTCTGCTAGGTGTTATCAGACTCAGAAGTCTTAGAAAATAGTATGTATATATATAAAAATGTGTATATATACACAAAAATTTATATAAATATAAATACTGGGAGAGTCTTCACGGCAAGTCCCTGAGGGACTTGAGGGAGATCCTGCTAAGCCAACCCAGTACCATTTCTGCCAGGCAATTGGATCTGGGAGATGCACAGCAGCATTCTCCTGTCTCCTGTTCTCCACACACAGATGCAGCTGACTTCTAGTCACAGATAAATTCAAGAGTGAACCAGCAGCAAGTTTCTAAGATTGCAGAGATGTCCCATCAGAACTTTTTAAACATTTCAGAGAAGAAACTACTTATAGTACAGCAAACCCTGAATATGATGGTTTCAGTAACCCAGCCAGAGACAAATGCAAGGTAAACAGATCTGAATACAAGGTGTGAAGGCTGAAACTGTAAGAGGGGAAGATATTTTACACTCAGTAAGAGACCAGAATAGGAGAGGTTAGGATTCAATAGCCATAGCAATTCCAGAACCACAAATGCTTTGTGGCATAGGAGGATTTGTGGGGATTTAGAACCTCTCAGATTTCTAAGTTCTGACTTGTTTTATTGGCTCAAGTCTCCCACATCAGAATTTTGACAGGACTTGCTAAATCTCATAATAAATTGAAAGGTAGCAGAAGACATCCTGTGGTTATCACCAAATTAATACAAAAGGTATAAAAGACATTTTTACTGAGTAAATGAGCCAGGGACAGGCACTTCTGGTATGATAAAAACTGCAAAGGTCTCCAACAAAATAACGTTGTTCCCAGGGAAGCTTGGGTAGCTTTCTGAATCTGAAGGAACAATTAGAGGCAATGTTTTCTCTAAGCAAGGTAAAAGAGCTTTCTTAGGAAAAAAACCCCAAGAAAAACCACACAAAAACCTCAGAAAAACAAAGGCATCAAATGCCTCCCAAAATGAGATTTTCCATTATTAATGCCCATGTGTTGAGGCTATTGGAATCTCTGAGACCCCAAAAATGTTGAGTTCACACTATATACTCTTCTCCATTTTCCATTTCAATTTAATAGAGGTCCCTCCACGACAAAGCTACAAATCACTCTGCCCCAAAAAGGAGTTGNCAAAATGAGATTTTCCATTATTAATGCCCATGTGTTGAGGCTATTGGAATCTCTGAGACCCCAAAAATGTTGAGTTCACACTATATACTCTTCTCCATTTTCCATTTCAATTTAATAGAGGTCCCTCCATGACAAAGCTACAAATCACTCTACTTTGCCCCGAAAAGGAGCTCCTGTGTGACTGCTTGCTTTCTCTTTGCCCATGACAACGTGAATTTCACTCAGTTAATTCACCATTACACCAACACTATAGAGAGTGGTTGATGTAATTTCTGGATTTTGATTCTGAAATATCCATCATGTTAGCGCTTACTGCAAAAACTCCTTAGCACGCAAAAATAACTGTCAGAACTAGGAAACCAAATATTAACATTTCTCTACCAAAAATTTGTGCTTTTACTGAAAGAAATCAATGAACTTTTAAGATCTCTCAAGTCACAGCTTTATAAACAGTTACATCACAGCAAGAAAATAAACAGCCTACCATTTGTGTTGTGTGGTAATACCAGCGTTAACTGGTGGAAACTCTCCTGAGAAAACATTTTCTAATTTAAGTACTATGTTTATATTCCAATGTATACAATTTTCAGGCAAGCCTACAAACAGAAAAATAGTAAAATTATGAGTAAATACTACCAAAATAATTTTACACAAAAACCCTGATAACTTTCTGCATGAAGCAGTTTGCAGAGAACAAATCTGCTGACTGTGGGTTTGCAGACCAACACAATTTCTGGTGTTCTGGAAGGTTCCTCAGGAAGCATCAAAATCTCTCCTCAGTTGGAAGTGTAACCCCAGGGACCTGCTCTGGATTTACAGCCCCAACCAATGACAAAACAACAAAGAACTTGAGGTACCAACATCTGTTACAGCTTCTACACCACCTCTCTTTGCTGAAGTCACAGATCAGGTTTTGGAAGACCAAACTTCAGCCCAAATCAGTGCTCTAAGGGGTCAGAACCACACCTTGTAGAACATCCCAACCACAGAGGTGAAGCCAAGCCTTTGGAAATAGTGAATGTTTTTGAAGAGATTTCCTTTAAAGCTGGTTTTGGCTGCAGGAAGCAGTGAAAGGTTTAGTGAACCGTGTAACCAACCCTCATTTGGAAGAAGCCCTGCCTAACAGTCTCACTCTCTTCTTGTAAAGTGAAAAAGGTACAAACATCCATGCAAAAAGATTTATAATAATGTGTTGAACTTGCTCAGCAGACACACATTTCTGTTTCCTAATAAACAAAAGAGATCCCTGCTTTTATTGCATCTTTAGTAACATGACCCCTCTCTTATAGTTAGTTACCATTGAATCCCAAACTCTATTTCAAGGCTTTAATTTTACTTCTCTTGGCACACTGAAGACCATTTTAAATGGGGAAAAAACAGCAGACATGTGAAATAAGAGCTCTGATTTAAAGATGTCAACAACTTCTGTTCAGTCTCAAGGCCCCAAAGTATTGTGGAAAAATGTTGGAACACTTTTTCCATCTAAAAGTAGCGAAGACGTCACTTAAAAACCTCTGAAATGCATTAAACAGATCTCCTTTTCCACATTAAGAAACAATCATATGATCAAAATGAATCTAGCTTTTCATTTTCCCAATAAATTAACATCCTACTCCTAGTTTTACACCAATTCAGGTACCAAGCAGCTATACCCAAATGCCTGCAAGCATTTGAACTATTTTGTTACAACTGCTATAATGAAATTCAATGGAAATAGTGTGTTTAATGTTCCCAATAACCAGGTTACCAAGTCTCATTACAGATGAAATGTTCCTTGCTAACAGACACCCTGTTCTACATTAAAATTCATTCAGGAGAGACCCATAAAGACACAGCACTGTTCTTTCCTTTTCAGTTTAAGTGAAGAGAGAACATCAAGCAGAACTCTCCTTAAAAATCTCCCATTCTACCTGATGCAAGAGTTACTGGGTCACTTAATTACCTTTAAGAACACATTCTGCACTGCTGTGCATGTCTGAAAGAACTTACAGAGCTGAGTACCACATAGAACATTTTGACCACATCAGAAACCAATAAACAATAAATTATCATCCCTTTTATGATACTGAAATACTCCAGTTAGTAAAGCAAAAGTAAACCAACAGATTCATTATCTCTATGGTGTCAACTTTTTCCCACAGTAAATGTGCTTCTCTCAACTGGATACTGTTTGATCAGTTTTAAAAGGATCACAGAATACTCTGAGTTGGAAGGGACCCATGGGGATCATTGATGCAACCCCTGGCCCTGCACACACACCCCAACGATCCCACCCTGTGCCTGGGGTATTANCACCCCAACAATCCCACCCTGTGCCTGGGGTGTTGCCCAAAGATTCCTGGAGCTCTGGCAGCCTTGGGGCCATGACCATTCCCTGGGGAGCCTGGGCAGTGCCTCACCACCCACCTTCCTGATATCCAACCTAAACCTCCCCTGACACAGCTCCAGCCATCCCCTTGGGCATGGCAGAAAAAAGCCAAACTACCTCAGGGTGAATCTCAGAACTAAATGAAACGTCTGTCCCAAAACCACAGCTTTACTTTGCTTCAAGGGAAGTGGAAGCAATGCCCTTTTTCTGTAGAAATGTCACTGTCAAAGCTGGGGGTCTGGCCTAGCTGGGCTCTGACCTGGTCCAGGACAGTTCTGCTAATGCATTTCCAATAGAGCCCAGCCTCATCCTTCCTCATCCTGCCAACTGCTGCTGGACAGAATCCTCCACATTTCCATAAGTATTCACTGACTTTATCAGCCTGTAAACAGTTCATAAAGTTTCCCAAAACACAACCTGGTCATTGCTCTGGAGTTCCTTGGAGCAGCACACGACTGCCTCGGCTCTGCAGTCATGTCTGGTAAAAATTCCCACAGGGGGGTGTTGCAGAGTAGTACAGGACAATAAGGGGGAAAAATAATAATAATAACAATAATAATGATGCAGGATACAAATGGGAATCTCATTTGAACAGTGAGATAGATGGGCTGGAGGCTGAGGGCAGCTTCACCTCTTGCCATGGCCCAGTAGCTGAACATTGTTGTGAGCCCACACAGCTCACACGAACCATCCCATTTCAGTCCCTCACTGAAACCAGCAGCAGAACTTGATCTCTATTTCCTACAGGCCTGTCCTTCATTGATGCCTCTCTGTGGGAATCCAGAGGGCCACTCCCAAAATCAGATGTCCTGGTGACTAAAATCATCAATTTTTACTTATTTTTATTTGGGGTTCTATGGGTAACAAGGTTTATCTGGGGCATTGACTTCAAAGCTCTGTATTCAGAAACTGCAATTTTTTCAGCTTGAGAAATGTTGTGCATTACAACTAATTTGAAGACCAGATTAATGTCAAGAAAAAGGAACAATGCCTCTTCCCCAGACTGCAACTTCCTTCATAAACATTTCTTTCTTTTCTACACAAGCATAAATTATGCCAAACTATTCTGGCTATTAGGAGCAAGGCACTTGGGGGAAATGCCTGATTATTTATGATAAGGTCCAACAACTGTTAGGCTGGACTCAAAAAATCTCCTGGTGCTTGGGAGGTACAGAGGCTGTGCTGTTGCCTTTCCCCATAAAGGCCAGCAATGCTCCTGCCCAGGCCTTCATGCCCATCCCTATGGCTTTGCCAGCCACAGGGGACACAAACATTCTCTGTAGTCTCCACAAGAGAAGAAATACTCAAGAGTTGAGAGAATCCCCCCAAACAATGTTCTTCCAGTCTGCTTGAGCCATCCTGGCTCCTTTTATTTCACAGGGATTTAAGGATTAGGGATTTAAGGATTGTAGTAGATTAAAGCATTCAGAGTTGGATTATTTAAAAGGTTCATCTTAAAAACCATTTACCTTGTAATTTCTTCTCTAATAGTCTGTAATGTAAGGAATTTCCTACAGCCACTGAGTAAACAGTTATTGTAGTTTGGCAGAATTTCCATTTGTTTGGTGTTTAATTATTTGTACAGGATGCACATTTCCACACAGTTATTGAATGCAAACTTCTGATTCATTACTTCTGTTGTAGGCTGTTATTTATATTAATGGATCTTTGATAAAGTGAGATATCCAGACCAGCTCATAATACACTGCTTCCTACAAAGTACTTGGAAGCAGTTCTGTTAATTCAGTAAAAAGAACTTTTATTCCAAGTGTGCAGTATTCTGAATACATACACAGAAATCTGTAGGTTTTCCATGCAATATTACTGAAACAAATCTATGTTTCTCTGTGACAATTTTTCATATGATAGTAATGCATGAAAGCTGACTTATTTTTTCCACAGGACAGATATTTTTCTCAAAGGAGTAATACTGAACACAGCTGTGGAAATATTAGATCTTCAACAACACCATCAACAAAGACAAGAATCTCCTAAGTGAGTTATGTAATGGTATTTCTAAAGGATTAAAATTAGGAAAAAGGATTAATATGTACTTGATTTTTTCACAGCAATTTCTCCAAACGCCTGAAAGATGGCTATGCCATTATCTTTCATCCTCTGGCCTCACAAATTCTGTTCCTTAAAAACTGACAGGGGAACATTTTGTGGTTCTCAACCCCTTTTCACTGACAGTTCTACATAAACATCTATGGCTTCCCCCTAATGCAGGATAGTTCTGGACTTAGGTTATTCACTGCAAGTCTTCCAGGGAAAACTCTCCTTTTTTTTTCCAGCTCACTTTGGCTCTCATTACGAAGAACTCAGGAAGCAAGACTTTTCCTCTTTCAATTAGAGCAATTACTTTTTGGGTCTATATGAAACATTAAAATCGACTTTACTTTCTTGCACATTTCCACAGCCAAACTATAAATGTTGCGGAAGTATTTCCTTCTGTTTTGAACTTGCCACACACTGATTTCTTAAGTATTGGTCTAGTTTTTAGTGTTGCAAACATTCAAAATAATTACTCTCCTTCTTGACAACATACAGGTTCAAAGCAATCTACATTGCCTGTATTCTGTATTTATTGTGATGGCTATTTTGAAACTCTCTGGTAAAACTTTAAATGACAGAAACGATGATTAATTCCCATTTTAGCTGAATTTAATTTCTTTCCAACCTGAGCAAAGAACATCCTCTGGTTTTATGTGAGGAGATGTACACCTTATCCATTAATTGGAAAAATAGAAATTCTAATAACCATGAAGCAAAAGTATAGTCACAGTATGAATTAAATGCTGAGAAATGCCCGTGGCAGGGGGTTGGAATTGGATGATCTTTAAGATCCTTTCAAGCCCAAACCATTCTATGATTCTATGAAACTAAGATATAATTTGCTTGTTAAACAAAATAGAAATTATTCATTGGTAAGTTACTTTCCAAAGTCAAGGTTCCTTTGTTCTGCTGTGGTAAAACCAAATGGAAATCATCCTTTGTAGAACACAAGCGTTCAAGAAGAAAATAATACCCTCTACTTTACAAATTGTTCTACAAAAAGGATCTCCTTTTCCACACCACAAGTTAATATGCAATTATGACATATGCTTTCTTTCAATTTACATAAATATTTCCACTGAGTGGTAAAAGGAGCTTCTGTCATCCAGTGGATTTCTGTCTCTGACAAAAAGCAGTGCAAACCCATCCATGGTACCAAGCTCAACTAACACACTCCTGTATTTGCAAACAAATACCTTTGGAAATAGTGAATTAGGACATCTGTCTGACAGCCCTTCTGTGCTAGTTTCTACGTGGTCTTTTGGCTTAATTTAGGAGTCTTTATCTTCCTATTTTTTTTTTCATGAAAAAAATATAGTGATAGGACTTATTCGTGGTTTTCCCCGACAGCTGAAGAGGGAAAAAATGAATGCTAAAAATCAACATAACCTTTATGGTATTGAAGTGATTAAAGCAAGTTTAATTGCCTTTTTAAAAATGCCCACTTGAACATAATATAGATTACATAGTACCTACAATTTAAAAGCAGCATAATTATGAGAAACTAATACTAAAACTGTAGCAGTAGTTGTTAGCTAAAAGCAATTCAGACTTTTTCAGAAGGCTCCCAATTTCTTGGGAGTAATTAGCACTAGACCCAACCCTACATGACAGATTTACTGCTTTTGTGTTGATGAGAAACAAATGAAGCCCTCCCAGAAAATTCCCACGGATAAAAACACACATCTTGAACACAGGCTGAGTTAATTAATGTGACAGAGAAATCACTTCTTGAATCACAGTATACCCTCCTTATTATTAGTAATGATACTAATGATTAGTAATGAAAGAAATGCTTTCATTTCTACTATTCCAAAGCGAAAAATTGTGGGTTTCAAAACTTGCAAACAAATTGAGTTTGGAGACCTTCCTAGAGACCTTGTTACTTTTTCCATCTACAAGACAGATGTGCTCAAAGTACATGCAAACATTTACAGATCCAGGTTCTTCATTAGACAAAGAAGTGCAAATTGTAGTTAACCACTGTCTCAGGAATGTGATATTCATTGCTTCCACTTTTAACAGTCAATCACAAACTGAGTCAAAGTCATCTTCTTTTGGGCCTCTGGATTTTTAATTAATATAAATTATTTTATTGATAAGCAAAGTTAGGAAAAACTAATTCCGAATTAAATGATATTATCTTTTCACTGTAACATGCTTTAACTATTTTTTTTTTCTGGAGTAGATGGCCACATTTCTTTTTTCTAAAAACTGACAACTCACTGGAACTCGATGACAGTCACCACTTGAAGCGCTGCCTTTATGTTCTGAACACCAGGAATCTCCCCAAAGGCTGTCTAAGAACATGCACTCATTTACTTTCCATATTATTCATCCTCTTTTGTAAAACAAAAGGGAAAATGGGGGAAATTCAACATTTGCAGGTGATCAAGATTTGGGCTTTTTTTTTAAGACATTGTTGAACTTTGGCAGAGTAAATGCTTGATACTCTATGAGGAAATGTTGTTCTCAGTCCAGCTTGTATTCCGGAACAGAAAATTTTCCTTCAGAACTTATTGTTGGAGTGATTCAGTAGTTTGGCACTGGCTGCAGAGTTTTTGATTTTAACTACTGTTTGATTTTCCATGAAAGAATGTCTGGTGTTTCCAATGTCTCTAAAGCAGATAAATACCCATATTCCATAAAAATTGCATTATTCAAACCTGTGAGAAGCATCATAAGCACAACTGACAATCAACCTGTAAAGACACCAAAACTAATTTCAAGACCTTGAATGATCAGGCAAAGCAGTTTCCTGATCCAGTTTGCTGCACAAACCTTTTCACAGGACCAAGGAGAAGAGAATCAAGTTGGGAATAAACCAGGTGGGAGCTTCTGAAATTGGCACTCTCACACTGAGGAATTTGTATTAATCTGTAGCCTGAGTTACAACAAATTTAAGTGATGCTCCAGAGGCAACAGAAAGGGTCTGCAAGGGTGGAAAAAACCCTTCAGGTGATGTTTTGCCTCTCCAATCATTCCAGGTCAGCACAGCCTTGCATATCCAAAAAAGTCATGATGAGCCTGACAATCCCACAACTGTTTGGACGTGTACACTTGACTTTGTGGTGCTTTTTGTACACAAGCTCTCAATATTGCAAGTTATGACCCACCCTGAAATATTGCTGTGTTGCTAACAAACATCAGGGACTGAGGACTTTGACTGCAAAGGAAATTGTATTTTGATGCAGTTTTTAAGTCAGCTGCCAAAAACATGCTAAAAACTATTACCAAGCAAAAGCTGATTCATGCGTGATGATAAAAAAAATATTTTTAACATATTTATATGTAGATAGTGAAGAATCAAACTGAACTACAAGAAGCTGAGGGCATATTTTGTATACTCAGCTAGTTAAATGGTGTAGTCCAGCCTGAGAAGAGCCAAAATGTAGCTAAAACCAAAATATGTGACCACACCGCACATGGAGCGGTTGTGAGCACGAAAGGAATATGTCATGTTATTAGAATGTGATGGGCAGGCTCCAAGGCAGCTTTGTGCAGTTGATGTTAGATTCATCACATTATGTAAACCACATTTATAAACAGTGCTAGAAGAGAAGAAGTACTTAGTTTGCTTTTGAAAAACAAATGTATACAAGACTGGCTTAAAACAGAGCTTGCAATGGAAGCATTAGCCACATATGGCAGCGTGTGTTTGCTCTCTCAGGCTCATCAAGTAATACAAAACACAGTCATTTTCAAGGAAGAAATCAAAGGTAGCAGTTTGTACCACTGATGAGATGATTTCAAATATAAAACACCATCCAGATTCTTTTTCATCTGCATATTTCACCACAGCGAGACAGTATTCTGAACCACATGTGTGTTGGATATGTGCTCAAAAATCAATCTCCGCTGCTCATAAATGTTATATAAGTATTTTAAGGCAAGACAGAATTCAAAATTTCAACCAATTGTCTCATTGGTGGAAACAGAAATCACTGAAAACTTTTGAGCAAACAGTCTGACCTTATATAATCTATTTGTTATTTAAACACATAATCTTTCTTTGGAAAATATACCAACATTTGCTTGCAAAGAAAATACCCTCAGACTACTATTTGAGAGTATCTCTCTTCATTAAGCCCTCAACATCATGCATTAAAAACCTGAAAATTGAAAATGTGCTGCAAATGTTTAAAAGAACAGGCTCATAAAGTGGATTGAGAACCACTGGTTAAGTTTTAAGTACTGCTGTTAAGAGTAACATCTAAAGTTCAGAACTGGGTAGTCAAGACACCTGAGAAGGTGATTTCTGGGCATTTTATGTGAATTTGCAATTATATTCACATCAAAATACTGGTTCCATGTCTTGAGAGATGAAGCAGTTGCATTACAAGAACAGCACGTGAGTGATATTTATTTCTGCCCTACTGATACTATATACTGGGCAAAACGGATGGATAATCCACTTTAAGGTAAGATTGTTATATTTTTTCCACATACTACCAGTGTGTGTGTCACCTTCATTATGTAATTGGCTATGACAAACTGTATACATGTAGGAATGTGTTCCTACCACCAGAATCAACTAAAAAGAGAAAATAATAATAAAAACCCTGAGTACTGATCCAAAATTGAGACGTTACTAAACCTCAAGAACAGCTTGCCACAAAACCAGGGTGAGCTGAAACTGCTGATTCAACACTTTGCTACTGAACAAAGTGAAAAAAGAAACCAGTTCATTTATATCACAGCCCTCAGGCCCTGCTCTCTTCTATTAAACAGCCAAGAAAGTGTTGGAGGGTTTTTTAAAACAGCAATTTAATACTAATTTCCTCAAGCAAACCCATCCAAACCAAGCTATTCAAAACATAGGGGAGTGTTTGCTTAGGAAGCTTTGGTTTCTACAAGCAGGCAAGAGAATGCAGATATATGCAACTTGAGATTTCCAAAAAGCTCAGGATCATCCTTCAGATTTTTCTGTGGGAATGCGATTGCTTTTGAAACTGTAATTTTATTCCTTGGGAAAAGTGACAGGGAGACTCTTTATCATCATCCATCTGTGCTACTGGAACTGGACCACATCAAAAGCAATGCTGCAGGTAACACAAGTCTTATCTCGGCTGATATCACTGCACTAAAGTTTTAGTTTCTGGCATAGAATCTTTTTCTTTCTTAAGAAAGTAACAGTAGACAAAATAACTATTATGCAACTCGTACAGGCATTTTGCAAACAGCACATTACATGTATAACAAAAACATATAATAAAAAACTAAACGAAAGAAAAAGAAAACAAAAAACCTCAACAACAGAAAAAAAAAAAAGTAAAATTTCCCGGCATTTTTTTTCCAAAGCAAGACCAGACTTTTAACATAGAAAGGAGCTAATTGAGACACTGATGAAGTCAGATTTGCACAGAATTGGGTAATAATACATTGTAAATTTAAAGACACAAAGTGGTTCCCTGACTATGAAACTTGCTTTAGGTAAACTCCATTAATTAAACATTTTTGAAGTTTACATAAACAGAGGCCTATGAAAGGTAAACAAAGAATAACCCAGCTTCTAAATATTGTGATGTGCTCGTCAGTACAAACTTTGTAACAGGGCACATTCTCAAAGACTTGGTTTTAAACCCACAATTTCAATCACAGAATATTGCAAATATTGTCTATACTTTAATTAACAAACATGCTTTATTTCCCACATACAAGAGACAGAAATTAGCTATATTAATTTAAAAAATCTAATCTACAGTTTACATTCTTGAACCATTGTCCCCAGCCAGATTGCCACCCCCTGAAAGCAGAGCTGAGATTTATACATAGCTACACAATAAAGTCCACATTTTCTAACTTTAGAAAGGCTTGGCAGCCTGCAGGTCACTGCAGGCTACTGGTTTACTCTGTCACTGGCTGAAATTTTATAGCTTTATTCAAGGCACACTTTTAAAAGAATAATGGCTAGTGCAATCACAAATAAGTGGGATTCCACAGCAGGAATGACCTGAAATGGACCTCACTGTACTTCCAATGGCCTGATGTCAACTATTATTAAACTACAGGTTTTATAAAGTCTTCCACTAGACGTCTAGAGTTAAGCCAGAAGTTTTGGCTCTAATACAGGCAGTGATGAAAAACATATGAGTGGTAACAAGTCGCCTTAATATCATTCTTCAGTACTAAGATGGGCTAATCTGAAGCAGCACTTTACTCTGGTATCACCCACGGTGCCAGAAGGATCAAGAAGCTTGGAAGTGGACTTTTTCTTTATATATGCTTTTCATTTCACAGAACTCACTCTAACTTTCTTTTTCCCTAATTTTTTTTAATATGAAATAACTGGACATAGGTGGATTATCCCAGTGCTTCCGGAAGAACTTCCAAACCTGCAAGGTATGTCCAGTTTGAATATCTATTCTATATAAATAGCAGCAAAGAGTTAAGGCTGTCAGTCACTATGTGCAGATTAACAGTATCAGATAATTTAGAATTAGAAATGTCACTTTTTAAATGGAACATTTGAAAATTTACTGGCAGCTGAAATACTTCTGTGTTTACTACATGTGAGCTGAAAAACAAATAGAGCTATAGTGAATTATTTACCTATAAAAGACTTGTTAGAAAAATGTTACAATTGACCATAACACTTTTTCTTATTGTTACAACAATCTATGAAAATCTACTCTACAATAACAGTAACAACTCAGTGTTAACTTTCTGTAATTTGGTATTCAGATTGGTGGGGTTTTTAAGGACATATCAGCAAAGTAATTAAAAACAATCCAGGAAAGAAAGAACTGTAGATGAACTACAACCTAGAAATGCTCGTAGGTAATTCAGTAACAAGAGTCAAGCAGCTCTCCATAAAAAGTAAATACTCTGTAAACACAACTTCTTGTGTAAACATCCTCTTAATTATTACTGCTCTACTTCAATACTGGACAATTTCTGACAACAGACATTTCTACAGTAATCTTACTAACAAAAAACCTTCCTCCTGTTTTCTTCAGCAATTTAAGTAAATCAATGGAGTTGAGAAAGGGTTAAACAAACTCCTTTTATTTCTGGAATGGGACAATGACTAATAGAACCAGAACTATTTTTAAATATAGATTTCAAAACAGTTATGGTCTTGCCTTTCTTTGGACAAAATCTGTGCACAGAGCAATGATTTGTGTTATTAATGAACATGGGGACTTTTCTTTGCCTCTGCAAAGACCACCACCGGGTCATTTAAACATTTCCTTTCCAGAAACAATGCCATGGGAAACTTCTCTCTGTACATCAGTAAAAGAAGTGATTTCTAAATATAATTTAGAGTATTTTTAAGATTTGAAAACTTTATGTATTAACTCCTTCAGTATCATAACTGATAAGACAACAAAGTCCACATTGCTGGACTGGTTTGCAGCTGCCAAGCAATTCAGAGTTATTTGTTGTTGGGTTTCTTTATGCACTCATCCCACGCTAACAACACAACTTCTCACTGAAAGGGATTTTCTTCCCATAACTCACGTTTAGAATTTTCACATCACAGAAATATGGGAATTTTCCACATAAAATCTTAAGGATTTTAATAATCTTAAATTATTCTGTGACATCACCTGTATTTAAAGATTTATAAATTATAACTAATAGCATAAAAAGTGCCTGTGTTCCATGTGCTGTTTGGCAATGTGAGTTTGGGTATTGATGACCACATCAGTGAGGATAAATGTGTCCCAAACAACCAGTGCAGTGATTTTTGGACAGTTACCTCAGGAAAGCACCTTAGAGCATCTCTCCACGTGAAGTGCACTCTCCACATTCAGTCACCTCACCTTGGCGTGGCTCATGTTCCAGGGAGAAGATGCTAGTCAGAAGCTTTTTGTGCTGAAGGATAAGAAGGTACAATGGAGTTTGAACCCACCACACTCTTTGTCAAACTCATTCTCAATGTTCTTGTCTGTTAAAACAAGAATGGACAAAGCCAGGCTTTGTCCAAATGACAACCAGCTGCTCAGGGGATTATTTAACAGAGCACTTCAGCCTGCCTAACAGCTTGAACACGTCAGGAATGGCTCTCCCATGGCTCCTCCTTCCTTCTCTTTCCATTTAATGTTCCAGCCCTGTCAACCAGGCTGTTCCACCATTCTATTGTGCTGGTTCTGATACTACAAATTGACTCAGTTTCTTCACTTGAAAAGAATATGATGGGTTTTTTTTGTTGTTCACATTAGTTTTGTGCTGCTGTAGTGAGCTCAACCAGCTCAGTGAACAGCCTGAGAGGAAGAGCTGGTACCAGAGAGCTGGCAGGGAGCACAGCCAGGCTCCAGGGGAGCAGGGGACCATTAGCACACCTACCCATCCTTTCTGAAACAGTATTTTATAAAATCTTCACGGCAGTATTTTCAGAAAGATCACTAGGATCTCGCATTTTAGGCTTTCTTTTAATTCTCTTATTCTTGAAGTTTAAGCATGCAGAAAGTTTCTAAAAGTTCTTTGAGAAGAGCTGTAGAGTCAGAGCATATACACAGAGTCATATCAGCATCTCCTTATTGGGAAACTCAAAACCTCAGGCAGGAAAGAACCATCCCCACACCTTCATAAAACTCAGTTCTTTAGGATCCATTTTTTGGCCAATGCAAACCTGGAGTCAAGCTCGATGATCTTTCCTAACTACTCCTATTTCCTAAGGGGAAAATGAAGCAAGGACTTTAGTCCTTTAAAGTAAAAAAATCACAACCTAGGTTTCCTTACATAAAAGGACTTGTTTTCAAGAGATTTAACTCAACCAATATATGTCAGCAGTGACACATTTCGACACTACTTTTCTAGAACTTTGTGAGCAACACATGTTTTTCAAGAGTTCAAATTGGCCACTACTCCAATCACAGCCTCAATCTTTTAATACTTTGAAATCCTAATTTTTGGCCACATTAAAGGAAATATGCAATCCATTTGCTACAGATGCAAGTGTGGAAACAGATTTTTAAGTTGTTTCATAAGAGAACTTTCTAGCACCAGATCCAAAAGAACGTTTTAGGAACATACATGCAAGTTTATGTTTTAGATCCAGTAAAACTACACAGCCAGTGTCTCTCATAAAGCAAAGACAGCAGGGACTTGGAAAGTCCATGTCCCGAGACATCATCACACTGATATCCTACACATGGAGATGGTGTCTCATCACTGGATAAACCACAGGGCATTTTTTGTCACTCAGGACCTAAACTGCCAGGGAAGAACAGAGAGCCCAAGAGCCCAGTGACAGCCCAGCCATTAAACCACTTGTCCAAAAAACAAGGAGAATTTGGAAGTCTGAGAGGCTTCCAACTCCTCATCTCCTAATTGATGGTTTGACTAAAGTAGTGAAGATTTTGGCCTTTTTCTGAAGCTGAAAGAGAAGACTGTAAAGGCCAAATATTCCAAAGGTGCACAGCCAGAGATCTCCAAAACAACAAAGAGAGGTTCCACACCTTCTTGTCAGCATTGTTGATATTCAAAGAGTCTTTCAAGGACAGACACTGTAAGGGATTGCAAGAACAACCACAAAATTCTTTCTAGGAGCATTGCAAGAGAACATTATTTTGAAAACAAAGGAAAACATATGGGAAAAATACATGTGAAGATTCTTTCAAGAGATTGTTACCTCAGTAAAAGTACATGCCCTACCCGAATGGGCATGCAACTGAAATGTTATGGGAAATATTAAATTTAGCTACATGTTGTTTACCTACAAGATACAAAGTACTTTGTGATTCTGATTTCAGGAGCATATTTGGGGAAAAGCAGTCACTGCATTCTTTCTGTGTTATCTGAACACTGTTGGCTTTCTTCTTTTCTAACTCCCTCAAACAGACACAGATACAGGAGCAGCAAGGTATGCAGGATATTTGCATTTAATGATATTATGAACCCCCTTCAATAAACATCCAAATGATTTTGCACAGAAAGAAGTGGTACAAATAAAACCTCATTTTGAATAAGCCAAGCCAAACTCCAGTACAAACCAGAGCACTCCTTTTCCTGCAGTGCAGGACCAATGACAAAATATCTACATAAAGGCAGTTTTCATCTCCAAACAGATCAGTAAGCATTTAATTAGGTGATCAAACAAGAATTGACACCCATTTAGTACTTCCTTAAAGAGGCCTATGATAATCTGAATAGAAACATTTTTATAAACAGGACACGCACAATAAAACTTCCTGCAGCCCCTCTTTGTTTGTGGAGCACATTTTTGGTTCCAAATGACTTTTGGAATTGGGCTTTGGAGGGAAACAATGTTGAGCTGAGGGCTGAATCTACAATATTTTCTCAAGAGTTTGTTGCATTCTGTGGTAATTCTTACTATCTCCATTCTCCTCTGCACCTAGTTTTGTAGGAGCAAGGGAAAAGAAAACAACCAGAAAAGCTACAATGTATGTTTATTGAAAAATTCACACACAAAACTACCAGATTTCAGCTTTTCTTCTGGATGTAATTTAAGCCACTGATTTCCACTGTCATGGACTTCTAACATGCAAGTCCTTCTCAGAGAAAAGATTCCTCCTCAAAGAGAAATCAAGAGAGAATTTGGTTTGTTCAGCCTGGAAAAGAGAAGTTTTGGGGTGTCTGAATTGTGGCCTTCCTATGCCTGAAGGGGCCAACAAGAAAGACAGAGACTTTTTATAAGAGCCTGGAGTGACAGGACAAGGGGGAATGGCTTCACACTGGCAGGGAATAGGTTTAGATTGGACATTGGGAAGAAATCCTTCCCTGTGAGGGTGGGCAGGCCCTGGCACAGGGTGCCCAGAGAAGCTGTGGCTGCCCCTGGATCCCTGGAAGTTCCCAAGGCCAGGTTGGACAGGGCTTGGAGCAGCCTGGGACAGTGGGAGGGGTCCCTGCCCATGGCAGGGGGTGGAACAGGATGGGCTTTAAGGTCCCCTGCAACCCAAAGTGTTCTGGGATTCTACAGTTCTGTGAGATGTGTTTGCATGCAGAGGTGAACTTCTATCAATGGCAATAACAAACAAATGACTGGAACATGGGAAAAGTTGTTGTCAGGACTGAAAACTCCAGATTAGACTAGGAAGAGTTTAATTAAAGTGTTTAGGGAGTGGAATACTCAGCGTTTAGGAAGTATCCCACTGAGTGCATTTTATGCACTGCTAATCAAGTACTTCCCAATTTCATAAGCAATGCACATATGTCAATATATCCCACTAAAAAGATTTTTTCATTGAGAACAAATAACATATATTATATTCCAAGTTCTGGTTAGGTTTACTACAAAATTCCACTTCAAAGCTTGAAGCAAATAATGATATTATTTGTAAACTAAACTAAAATACTTTGACACTACACTAATGCCTAATGAATTTAAGTTAATATTATGTGTAATTTTATAGTATGAATTTATACTTGAAATATTATTTTTATATTCTTCATCCATTATATACTAATTAAACCTCAATATTCACAACAGACTATTTTTCAGGACCAGACGATGTGGCAGTGAGTGAAGTAAACAGTTCAACAGCTTCATTTACTGTTCCCTATTCACTGACTGGTGTTTTTGTGTTCCTTTGTTCACTTTCCAAGATTGGTTATCCTGATTGAGAAGATATGAAAGAATACACACTCCTCCTCTTCTTGGCTTTGTGCTCTGCCAAATCTCTCACTGGTCCTTCATATTTTACACTAAAGAACATGATGCTCCAAGATATGGAAGATGACGACGATGATGATGATGACGACAATTCTCTTTTTCCAACCACTGAACCCATTCTACCACTAATTCCTTTTGATCTGTTCCCAACATGCCCCTTCGGATGCCAGTGCTATATGAGAGTTGTCCATTGCTCTGACCTAGGTAAGAATGAATTTGGGTGTCTGTTCTCCACTGGATTCTCCTTTGGATGAATTATTATGCAGGCACATAAATGGGGTGCAAAGTATTCCCTCAGCTTAACTTCCAAAGTGAGCACCCCTGGTAACAGTTTAGCCAAAGGCAAGTGTGCTCCTGTCAGTGCTGCAGGTACGTCCAGTCCCTAAAAGTGAATTCATTATTAACTGTGCCAATTTGAATTAGTGCTCACTGAAGTTTTCCTATGATTCAAGGCAATCAAAGGACTGTGCTCCCACCACTAGCACAGTGACAATGACATTTGTTCTCATCACAGCCCTGCCACCTTACTAAGCCTAATCCTGGACTCCTCCTGCCTTCGAAACATTGCCCAGACATAAATTACTGTTGTAAAAAATACACATAAATATGTGTTATTATTAAGGAATCAAAAATTTTGCTGACAGCAGCAACCACAGTATCTAGTCTACAGATTTCAAACTGCTTTACACATAGAGTTCACACATAGAAAAATCCCACATTAATAGACTTTAGATAATGACAATCTATTAATTGCAGAATAATTGTTAATAAATTGGACAGCATTTAGCATTTCATGCAGCAGCATTTCCACTCAGAAGAAAGTTACTGTCCCTGTTGAGTCTTTTCTGCTGATTCAGGATCTCAGATGGCCTGAACTGCAGTGGGTTTGTAACTAAACAGCAAACTGGGCTGGGGGATTAATGCTACTGGTACTGATTTATGAGAATGATTTCTGATACTGGGACTGATTTATGACAATGATTTCTGATACTGGTACTGATTTATGACAATGATTTCTGATACTGGTACTGATTTATGACAATGATTTCTGGTACTGGTACTGAGTTGTGTTAATGGTTTCTGGTACTGAGTTATGTTAATGATTTCTGGTACTGAAGTGCTGGCAGAGGAGACCCTCCTTTGCCCATGCCAAGAACAAGTTTTTTCCAGCCCTGCCACGAACTCTCAGCAGCCACCCCAGTGCCATGGGCAGGGCAGAGCAGAGGTACAAAGGAGCACTGAGCACCAAGCAGAGACTCCTGAATCCACAGCCCTGCTCCCCAGCAGGGAACCACCACCCTGGATTCCTGAGGGATCCTTTCTCCAGGGGCTAAGCAGTTGCCCTTGTAGGACAACCCATGCTCTGAGGGTTATTTCACAGGTGCAGAGTCCATAATGAGCAGTCCCCATTCAGCTTTCACAGTCAGGGGCAGAAGCAATTCCTCCCAAAACTATGCACACGTTTGTGGTACATTCTTACATCATTAGTTTTTCCCACTATCAAAAATTCCCTTCTCCTCTTTGCTTCATGGCTGTTCATATTTTCTTCCCCACCACATTCATGGACAATCTTATTGTGTTTTGATGTTTGGCAATTCATTTCTCTGGACCTATATACAGCACATAATGTTTCTGTTTATGTCACATACTTATGTAGGTTTGACATCAATTCCTCGCAACATCCCGCCAGATACTCGCATGATTGACCTTCAGAACAACAAAATCAAAGAGGTCAAGGAAAACGATCTCCAAGGACTCACATCGCTTTATGTAAGCTTGCTATTTCCCAAGTTTGAAATCTTAGTCACCAATCTGAAATATTTAGATACTTTAAAAATACAAATGGTATTTCCTTCTCCAAGAATATAGATAGTCTAATGCCTGCATATTTGAGTCCCACACAGTAAGAAGCAAATACCTTTGAGTTGTAAGAACTACTTTCTACAACAACCAGAAAACGTACCATATACATCCAACCAAAAGATTCTCAGGATTTTTCAGCTCTTAGCATCACAGAAACATTTCCTACATTTTAAAGGCTGCAAGGCAAGTGCTCCTTTTCATCTGCTTAGCTGGAAAATAGTAGAAAGGATTTAATCTCACTGGAGAACTGCAATGATATTTTCTGAGGGTATTTTCAAAACAACAGAACATATAGCTAACAGATACTGCCACTGACGTCAATGCTACATATCCAAATGACCTGAACAGAAAACAGAGAAAAACAGAATTAATGGAAAAGTCAGGGATTAGGAAATTAGGAAAATTCCTAATTTGTTACCATGCTCAATTATGCACATAGGGACTGGTTTTGAAACAAATATCACTGGCAACTGATAAATCTAGATGTTTACAGTACAGTATAATCCATTTTTATGATGAAAGGAAATGAGAGTCTCAGAGGACTGGGAAGTAGATTAAATCTGCTTTAGAATATTTGTTTCTATTGGATGTCATCCTAGATCCAGTATCCAGATCTAGTTCCACTAACAAATACTGACCATTTGAAAATTTTCTCTCTAAAACCCAAATGTGTTCCATAACTTATAACAAATTAATTACATTCAATTCTCCGTTAGAAAGACACAAGACACACAATCAACTAACATAAAGACCATTCCTAACACATTTGAGTCTTCCCTGTGAGGGTGGGCAGGCCCTGGCACAGGGTGCCCAGAGCAGCTGTGGCTGCCCCTGGATCCCTGGCAGTGCCCAAGGCCAGGTTGGACATTGGGGCTGGGAGCAGCCTGGGACAGTGGGAGGCGTCCCTGCCCATGGCAGGGGGGGGCACTGAATGGTCTTTAAGGTCCCTTCCAACCCAAAATCATTCTGTGATTCTATAAAACAATTCCTTTCAGTCATATTTGGCTTCTGAGCAAGATCTGAAAATTTATCAGATCTAAGTGTTTATGAATGAGCTTGTTAATTATTATGGCCTAAGACAGGACAGAAAAAACAGGAGCTATATAAATTCAGAGTTGGCAAAGAAGCATTTCCTATTCTCTTGTCTCGTGTCTGGGTGCAGAATGGTCTTAACAGCAAGCAAAGGGTAAATGTACAAACTGTGGTTTACATTCTGTGTAAAAGATCTAAGAGTCTCTTATCTCCAACGACTGAGAAAGCCACTGGAATCCATCAGCAGTCACCACATTACAGACCAGAGTCACCACTTAATTATGTGAGAGCTGAGGACACTGAGCTGCTTTGCTTTTTCTCCTCGGTTCATTTGTGGCAAGGCTGAACAACATTTTCACTGAGAGCAAAGTTCACTTTGTACAACTTGGCTCAGTCCTGGAGTCTGCTCAGCAAAGGCACAGATGGCAACTTGGATTAGGAAGGAGCATTTCCTGTTTATTTCCTTGAGCTAAACTAATTTTTTTCTGGGAAAAAAATAATTCTTGTTTGCTCTACATTTTTTTTTTTCCTACGCACAATTCCTGAGAGGAGATGACTCCAAGAAATAAAAAAGGAACAGAAATGAATAGTTTAAGTATGGAAATGCAGAGATGTGATTTGACATGCAAAATGATGTCAGATGTGTATTTTGTGATATATTTTATCGGTAGTAACTCATTACAAGATCTCTGATAACACATAGCAATGAGGAAAAAGCTGCCCCCAAAAGATTTGTGTACTGTACAGAAGAGGGAGACTGAAATTCACAGGAGCTGGAAATGACAAAACATGAATTCATGTGTCATATACAGATACTAAAATCTAAGAAACTCAAATTAAAAACTTTATTTTTATTTTGCAGCATTATGTTGAAATAAAAGATGAGATTCTGAGTTTTGAGAATTTGTCTGCATTAAGGAACAATAGCAATGAAGTATAGAATCCCCATACAATCCCACAAACTGTGAATACAAACATATTTTTTTGCCAATTTTCATGATCCATTGGCACCTTGTCAGCTCCACCTTCTGGTTACTGCTCCAGCTTACAGGAGGTTCTTAACTTTTCACAATCAACTGAAATGCCCAAAGCATCTACAAAGTGTTGAAGTTTGGTAGGATGGAAAAATAAAATATTTTAAATACTTCATTGCTGAATTACACATCAAATCAATTACTTCAAGATCATAAACATAACAGTCCTGGATAAAGAAAGCTTTCTATTGCTCTTTCCATCTCTCCTAGGCACTGGCTTTGAACAACAATAAAATATACAAGATCCATCCCAAAGCCTTTCAACCAACAAAGAGGCTACGACGCCTCTATTTGTCCCACAACCAACTGACAGAGATTCCAACAAATCTACCCAGAACTCTGACAGAGCTCAGAATTCATGCTAATAAAGTTAAGAAGATCCCCAAGGATGTATTTAAAGGAATGAAGTCTCTGCATGTTTTAGGTAAGTCTAATTAAGTAGAACAGAAAATGTCTTTACCAAAAATGGAACATATTATACATCATTTCCATTCAAACTTTTCCCCAGGGTGCAGTTTCCTCTTCAAGAGAGATCCATGCTGTGGAAATACACTCTACAATTTAGTTTCTATGTGAAGTTGCTACAAAGGTCAAGTTTTGGATAATCCTGCAAACCAAGTAGCACAGCCTTAATTCACTGAGAGCTGTGACACCCCTCAGAACAGACAATCAAAGCTAAACATTAACGAGTGCTTGGAATATCTGAAATCATAAATAAGTTTAAATCAGCTCTTTATAACTTAGTCTAACCTACACAAAATTCTTATGCCATAAATGCTTTTCTTTTTCCCCTTTGGGCAGAAATGAGTGCAAATCCTCTTAACAATGATGGAATAGAGCCAGGGGCTTTCGAAGGGGTAAATATCTACCACATACGAATTGCAGAGGCAAAATTAACTTCAATTCCTAAAGGTAGGTATGCTTTCCCTTTTCCAGTTTACTTATACCAGGATACACCTTAATAACATACTTTAACATCTGAAGGCTTATTAAATTCATAAATTGTTTTGTGCTCTCATTACTACCAAACCAATCCTACCTTTCCTTTTTGAACACAGCACCCAATTCCCCATCCCAGAAGAGTCGTGTGTCCCATGCACAAACAGCACAAACCCAGTGCACACAGGCTCCCTCTCCCACCTTCTCCCTGCCATCCACACCTCTCACAGAACATCCAGACACTTGTCTCAGGAGGAACAATACAAGGAAAGTCAGAATTTGATGTCACTTCACATCTTTCACAAATCAGCCTCTCAAAAATCCTCAGAGAGAAATGATAAACTCCCCAATATTTCATCAGGGTCATTAAAGGATGCAGAATTCACACTTCCTTTATGGATTTAAAATGTAACTCCCAAAATGTCTAAATTTAATTTTTAATATTTCAAGTCACACTGGACCTCAAATACAATGTTGTACATAGTTATGCTAAGTAAAACTTGATTTTAATATTTAACTAAATTCACCTCAACATACCACAAAATCAAGTCACTTTTTCTTATTAAAAAACCCCAGCCTTGTAATTTGGAGATAAAAAAAAATTGAAACACTAATTTGACAAATCACTGACCTTCACACACACAAATGTAGCATAAAGGAGTTCAGTACAACACTCCACGTGCTTTTTCTGCAGCTCAGTGTGGTATTGAATCAAAATCTCATGATTTTCAACCTCTCAAAACTACCAGCTAAGAGAAAAAGGAAGGAAACAAATCAAAACACTGTGTTCTGTGCTTTAACTCAAGGAAACAAAATGTTGGCCCCTGTATTTATTGCTGATCATTCAGATAAAGAACTTGTTTCTTATTAATCTCTTCCTGTATGCCTATATATATGTGTACTTACACAGAAGGATCCCTGTAGAAGGGAACACTAAAAAACCCCAACAACAATCAAAACCAACTCACCCCAATTGTTCAGATAACTCTAAGATCAGAAAGCCTCTGTTTGCCTATGGTAATACTTGCTAACACAAAAAACCCCCAAAACAATCTAGTATCAGCTCCTGTCACTTGGCACAAAAAAACTCCAACATAAAATGATTCCAATTTTGTCTTTGTGACAGAGAAATCTCCTATAAAGACACACGGCATGAGGTCCCAAATGTGGTGTCAGATACATAAACCAAACCCAACAGGATTTCACAGTGAACTCATTCACCACAAATGCAAACTGAGTTTGTAGATGCTTCTCTCTGCAAATGCTACAATGGCACAAAAGTTTTAAAAAAGCCACGGCTTATAAAAAGTACTAAAAATGAGCAGGGCACAGGTGGGTGGCCTTCCCTCTGGATATTGTCACTCAGGCACCCGGAACTTCGAGATGGAATGGATGGAACAAAGCCCAGACAAACAAATTTGATTCCAAGTGTTACAAAGGCAGGCTGGGAAGCAGCCACACCTCTTCAGAGGTGAGGGCACTGGGAGCTGCTCGGTGTCGGGTGCCACCTAGACACAGGCTGGGAAAACTGAGCCCAGCAGCAGCAAACAAATTCAGCCTGGCCTGAGCTTTCCCTGCCCTCACTAAGGATGTTGTGGGAAGATCTGCCACCTCCTGGTCCACTCGCCGGCGGTCTGGATTTGGAGTTTTTGGAAATGCAAGAAAACATTCTGGCACGGGAAAGAGCTATCAAATATCACAATTTTGTTTAGAGTGCTCCAAAAGCTTTCCTCCCAGTCACATCCTAGTATAGCACAACTGCTACATCATGTAGAAAAAAATTACAGATCTTCAAAAATCTGTCCCTGGTTCCACAGGCTTTCACTAGAGACTGAGAGAAACGCGCAAAACACAGGATTAGCATCTTTGACAAAACAACCATGAGAGTTCTAATAAAGGAAGCCAGAAAAATTACCAAATTTTGGAAATCTTGTATCTCTTAATTAGCATATGTCCTTCCACAGCTTAAATTTTTAAAAGTTATTATTTTAAATCAAATTATATTGGTGATTTTCTTCCTTAACATACTTATGTAATACCAATTTCTTTGATGCAGACAACCTCCCCAAGATTCTTCAAACAATTTTAAACACAAAGGAAAGAAATTTTTTTGGAACATAATAAATGTTCCAACAAAAAATAATTGACTTGGTTCTTTCACGTTGTGTATTTTTTTCATCAGGTTTGCCCTCCAGTCTTCTGGAGCTTCACTTAGATGACAATAAGATCACAGGAATCGAACTTGAGGATTTTAACCGTTACAAAGACCTTCAAAGGTAAAATTCCCAGGCTGAATCCCTTCATTTGTTAAAATGTCATGCCCAGCAAGATCTCTTATTTGATACTTCTTTTGTTAATGGGAGAAAAGAAAAAAAATTATGGGTTGTTTAGTAGGAATTTTTTCAAGTAAGACCAAATTTTAAAACCCAAACACACCCTCAAACCCCTACACTAGTCTTGTTATTACAGGTTTTGCCAACAGTCTGCAACAGGAAAGTAGGATAAGAACAAAATATAAGCCTCCTAAGTTCTTCTAATGCTTATAAATTTATTCTCATAAATACAGCAGCTGGCAAAGGAAACAACTTGGTAAGTGATTTCAAATGCAATGAGGTTTAAAGAAAAATGTGTGTTCCTGAGGAATGTATCACTGAAATAGGAGAGAAGGAAGTTCTCTCTGTAAAGCTCAGTTAAGAACTCTGAAAATATGGCTGAGCAGCACTGAATTTGGGAACAGAAATTACTGAACCACCTTTAGATACCAAATTCAGTTTCTGAAGAAATCGGGAAAGAATGGAGAAAAAGGGGATGGCAGGATGGGCAGAAAGAACAATTCTGACTGACCTATGGCTCCAGCTTCTGAATCACCTTCTGAGCAAAGCAGCCTGAAGCTTTAGAGTAAAGAACATAAGGAAAATCTGCAAATAGGAAAGAGGGTAGTCCTGCTTAGTAAAAAAACCCTTATATTTTAAAAATAAGCTATACATTAAAAACCCCTTTCTAGACAAGGCTTGCTATTTGGCTATTTATTAGAACTTATTACAATGACTACACTTTGCAGCTGTACCACTTAGTAAAATGATATGATTTATTTGGCAAGCAGTTCGATGTTTATAATTTAAACACTTGCCACTACAATTACAAAAACTGCATGCAAAACTGAACGATTGCTTACATGTGATAACTGATAGCAGCTGTGAGTCAATCTTCTTTAAGCGGAGTTTAAATCATATTAGGCCAATAGTGATTTTTTTCCTATCAAAGATTTCATCATCTTCCTCCAATTCTTTTCTCCCCATGTTTCCTCCTGTGCATTTCCATCTTAAAAAAAACCCAACAAACTCTTCAATGCTGTTGTGAATCTCAATTAGTCTTTAATTAAATGTTCCTTGTACTATTCCTAGGCTAGGCCTTGGCAATAATAAAATCAAAGAAGTGGAAAATGGAAGTTTCGCCAACATCCCAAGTATACGTGAAATCCACCTGGAAAAAAACAAGCTGAAGAAGGTTCCTCCTGGATTACCTGAACTGAGATACCTGCAGGTCATACACTGAACTTAGCTCTGGGAGTTCTGAGTTATTTGACTTTCCCACTGTCATGCTGATTAGGTCACAACAAAAGCATAATTAACTGACACATGTATTTTGCCATGACTCTCCTACTAGGAGAGGCTGAAATCATAAAAGCTTATTAAAGAAATAAAATCAAACTGCAGAAATGCTTCCTAGGAAAGGAAAAAAAAGGACAACAAAATGCTACACTCAAAAAAATTTTCCAGAAAATGAGCTGCACCATTATAATTCTTACTACAAAAGCATATAAAATTGCATTTTGGAACCAAATTCCCTAAGAATAGAATCCAATTGTTCTAAAAAGACACAGACAAAATGCCCTATGATTTGTCTATGTGGGAGAGACTGGGGCAGGAGGAAGCCTTTTTTTAAGATTTAACACATATTTTAAGCTCTTGCTACTCCAAAGGTCTGCATGGAACTGATGCTGCAGCAAACCTCAGCCACCCACACGCTAAGGAATATTTTTCCCATTTCCATTCCAACTGCTGTGTTTTCCTGTCCCTGTTGCTGCAGGTTGTCTTCCTTCACTCCAACCACATCGCCAAGCTGGGAGTGAACGATTTCTGCCCCACGGGACGGAGGAAGAAGAAAGCCTTGTACAGTGGCATCAGCCTCTTCAACAACCCCGTCAAGTACTGGGAGGTTCAGCCCTCAACCTTCCGCTGCATTTTAGCCAGGAACAGTGTCCAGCTTGGGAACTTCCTCAAGTGAGACCCAAGCTGGTTGTTTCAAAAAGCAACTTGTCCAAATCAGTTTGACAATACTTGAAATTTGCAGAAAAATGCTGATTTTATGCTATCTAACCGTTTACAAAGTATTTGCTATGTCAGAGGTAATTAATTAGAAACAATATGTTAAGTAGGAGTCATTGTATTATTTGACAATGTTCAACCTACATTTGAATAATTTAAACAAAAGTCTTTATATCCTACAGAAGGACTCTTAGTGGAACTGGAAACTGTATTTGATGTTTCCTATTATGGATGTTAAATGCCTTCCTTAAATCACATAGTTTGGACATATTCTTTCTTTCAAATAAATCCTAAAAATCATGTGGAAGTGGCTTTTTCCACAGCTAGGAAAAAGTGACCTAGCTTCTCTCCCAGAAAGTGTTGTAAGCAAAGTTGCAAACCAAAAATTACCAGACTACAAGGATAATTTCTTGTGCCATTTTTGATAATGAGCAAAAATGAAATAAAAAGCCACGATATTGTCAGGTAGTTGTCTCTAAGCTAGAATATATTCTTATAATCTTTTAGGTGAGATAAAAGCAGGTTTCATATCAAGAACAGATGAAAAGCCTTTAAAAGTTGTTGGTAATTTTTCCTTGCAACTTTAAGAGGAAAATGTCCTTCGTTTTGCTATTGATAGAATTGGATGCAGTCTGAACATTAAAAGTAGGATTCAAGATTTATCATATGCTTCAAGCTTAATAGGAATGACTATTAAACTCCCTTTAGGGCAGCACAAACATTTTTCTTTTATCTATAAGAACTGTAATCGTGTTTTTCACTTTATTCTCCTCTTTGTATTTTGACATCACACGGGTTAAGGATCCCTCCTTAGTGGAAGTACCTTACAATTGCCAAAAACAAGCAGCTGGAACTTGCCTGCCCTGCCCTTCCTGTGCAGGGCAGCACACAGAACTCTCAATACCGACAGTACTGTATAAAATGGATATTTTAGATATCTATTTAGTGTATATTTGCTAGTGGGATTCAAAATAAATTAAATAAACATACAGAATACCTGCATGTGTGTACTTTATTATATGGTAGGTCACACCAAAATGTTCTGAGATTATAACCAAGCACCTTCATGACTCTTCTCTAGACACTTCCTCTAATGCTCCTTTTTCCAAATCCACAGAGCTTACAGGTCCATTTGTCACTGCTGGTTTGCACAAAGTTAAAAATCCAAGACTCGTAGAATACTACAAAGAACTCAATTCCCAACCTCTCAGCCTTCTTACCACCTTCCTAAGTACACTCTGCAATAAGCATCAAGTCTGAGTTCTTTTCATCTGCTTGGTCTCCTGTTAGTTAGTATTTTGTTAGCACCACTCTGCTGCTGGGACACAAAACTACGTGAAGAGAGAAGGCAGAGCAGACCAAGGGAGGTTTTTACTGCAGAACAATATTTGAAAATAGAAATTCCGTAACACACTTCAAAGCAGAATAAAAACAAAAGACTAAACAGGACACAAAACCTGGAATCTGTTGATGACCAATCATCTTTCTATTCCTGGCTTCTGAAGACGTTTCTAAGGAATGCATTTCCTAGCAAATACCAACATTCCCCTAAGGACAGACTCCTCTGCCTTACAGTACCACAAACAACTCACAACCCCATACAATGTTAGTAAATACAACAAATAACAGAAAAAACATTACATTTCTATGAATCATTGGTTTATATGCATTTATAAGCACTTCTGCTGTTCTAGATACATTTCAGCAATGCCAACACCAGGAGAAAAGCTGATTCCAATTTTGTGTTTGTCCTGAATGGACAAACTCGCACTGTTGTGTAGTACATTATTCTACACTAATTCACAGGTAATGTTTAAAAGGAAACACAACAGAGAAAGCAAACAATTCCTTAACTAATTGGGGTTAATGCAATGGACAACACAGACTGCATCTTCATGCTCTCTAAACCTATGAATCCTTTGCAGGAACTTGTGTAAGATTTTAAGTCTGCCATTGAACTCCCACTATAACAGGAAAGCTTTGTAAAAATATAGTAAAGTCCTAAGAGGTAGAAGAGCATATAATCTTGATCTTATCCTTCCAGAGCCTTAAAAACTCTCTTGCCTTCTCACTCTTTCCTCTGGCCATGCACCCAGAGTGAGAAACTCTTTCTGCAGTCAGCATCCATGGATGCATAAAACATTCACAGAAGAAACAGCAGCTCTACTTTTGAAGATACTCTACCCTCACTCTTAATAAATAATTTGCAACTGATTTTATCAGCTGCTTAGGTTTGGACCATCCTCTGGCCAAATTCAGCCAGGTTAGAAGTTTAAAAAAACTACATCTGTGATTTAAACTACATTGACAACTTTGCATTGCAGCAGGGAAGTATCAAATGAATAATTTTAACGATTTCCTGTAGATTTTATTTTTAGAGAAAAGCAGTAATTTCCCAGATCACCTCAAACTGATAGGATACCTGCCATTTAAGAGAAAAAAATATGCTCAATGACCCTCCACTATTTTCATGTATCATTCCTCAGCTGGCATTTGTGGTAATAATAATTAATAATTTCCACACCTTGCATCTTTGGCATGCTTTAATATAGACCCCAGGGATGCATCAGTGGCACACAAACATTATGATATAAAATGTACCTTGTAAGGTTTCTGAACATGGACAATTATGGACAGTAATGCAATTAACAGAATAGTAATTAACTAATGATAACACACTGGTGTTCAGTGATCTTCCCCCAGAAGAAGGTGTTTCAGCATTGGCAGATGGGAAGAAAATCTGTCAAGAAATCAACTCCACCTTTACATTCTCTACAAATGGAAAAGGAAAGAGGGAGAAATTTTATATAAATCCTTCAAAGAGTCTTCTCATTACTTGTACAAGTATTTACATTTGTCTAATAAAAAAAATAATATTTATTCCATCTAAGATTTTCAAACTTTAAAGGGTTTCTCTTCTGAAAATCTGCTGGGTCCCTACACAACAGTTAACAAATTTTACCAGAGGATGGCAGCCTGTTGCTACAAATAGAAAAGTCATTCTAAAGAATAAATGGCAAGGACTGATAGAGCACAGGAAGAGCCCAGTACTGTCACAAACCCTGATTAAGCAGAGGTGCCTGTTGGAGCACTAAAGTACTGAGGGAGTGCTGCTAAACCCTCTGTTCAACATCCTGCTCTACACCATTAAATTACCAAGGGATGAAATAGCCTCATTTTTCCAAGTCTTCTCCCTGCCTCTTTTCCCAGTATCAACCTATGTAATGCAGTACTTCAAACACAGCAGTACAGAGAATATTGCAGCATTAGTAGACAAAGAGTAGAAAACTTAGTAAGATACAAAAAGTTTAGAGAATATAATATACTACTAAATCATTATTTTAACTTCCCCCATCAGCTGTGGCAAACATACACAATGTAAATCAAAACATACTTTCAATAAAACACATTTTCTTTCATATGATCTAGGGGTATTCTCCTGTTGCTAGACTGAGTTAAAGAAGGTAAAGAAGTGCTTATTTTATTTCCTTTTTTCACTATTAATAGTGCCTTCCTACTCTGGCCAGGATGAAACCTGCAGTTCAGTGTATCAGACAAACTGGCTAGAAGTGTCAGTAGGGAGAAGAGGACAGATGGACAGAGAAAGAGCACAGCTATTTGGATCTCACTGACTGATCTTAAGAACAAAGAGTTGCAAATTTGTAAAAGCACAATGAAGTTTGGGCTGGATGAGCAGACAGTGAGGTGGTCTGAAAATGGAAGGCAGTGAGCACAAAGAGGCCACAAAATGAATTCCAGCTGGAGGTCAGGAACTGCCAGGGTACCCCAGAGGTCAGTGCTGGCTCCAGCTCTGTTCCCATCTTCATTACTGATCTGGATGAAAGGGCAGATCAGTCTCCCAAGATCACTGGTGACTGATATGACTCTGGGGTGATGCTGCTGGAGAAGTGGCCAACAGGAGCTCGTGCAGTCCAGCTAAGGGAAGCACAAAACCTTGTACCCAGCGAGGGATAAGCCCAGGCACTGGTGGCCGATGGCTGAGCTGGAAAGCAGCTTTGCAGGAAAGGATCTGCAGGTCCTGGTGCACAAACTGAACATGAGCCAGCAATGTGTGCTCATGGAGGGATGGCTCAGAGCATCCTGGGCTGCTTTGAAGGCATAAGGACAACTCTTCATTCCCAGTGCTGCTGTCACTAAGTTATTCTAAGAAGCCTGGATTCCTATGGATTTGAGTCGTGCAAGCCTCAGGCCCTTCCAGCTGCTCTGCCTCATCCCACAGCATCCGTGAGCTGCCAAAGGCCACAGCCAGTCCTGTGCCAAGGGGTCACTCACAGCTCTGTCCTCTCCTGCCTTCCAGCTGCTCCTAAGCAGGATTTGGGACCGTCCCTTCCCCAGCTGAAGGACCTCTCTGGAGCACTTCCCTCTGCCGAGCTGCTATTTTTCACAAGTTAATAACAAGTACATAAATATTTCTCTCTATCCTGTGTGAAAATTGGTTATAATTGGTAATAAAGATTAAAAGATACTGAGTGAAATAAGTGACAAAGTAAAAGGTTCTTTTAAAAAAAACAAGAAGGGAAAGTTCAGCTATTTTAAACATAATGGAAATTTCCAAAATATTTCATGAGTGTCCCATTAGGAATTGCTGCACCTGCATTTCCCAAAAATGAGTGAAATGACTCAGACCAGAGCAGCTGAAAAATATAAACTAAGATGTGCAAATTTTTAACCCTTCATATATCTGTTTGCTAAAGCAGCCAAATATCTCAGCTACCTAAACCAGGTTGTGCATAGAAAATCTGACATGAGTTCACTCTTAAGAGATTTTAGAATGATTTAATGTGATTTCAAAAAGCATTTACCCATATCCTAAAAAGCAATTGCTGTTATCTCTTGAAGGTACTAATTCCATATTCATTCAATTGCCAGTTAAAATATTGCACTGTTTATCCAGAAAAATGAGGGTACACCACAACAGACAAAGTAAACATTAATATTTTCATTTAATTTTGATCAGAACTTAACAGCAGCATGATAATAAAAGCAGTACTAAACTAAAAATAATGAAATTGTGTTATGAAGGCTATATCTTCCCCTCATTCTCTATGTTTAAAATTTAACATTGCTTCTTGGGCTTGTGTTGGGACTTTTTCCCTCCTTTCTGGGGAGACTAGATTTGAGAACAAAGCTGCTAATAGGAAACATATGGAAAAGTTCTGGAGTAAATGAAAATCTGACTTGAATTCCAAATGCCACGTATCACATACCATGGTTTAAATTATCTGCTAAGATAAATGCACTTACCCTCCACACTCAATGACTCACGTGAGATGGAAGACAAGGTTATGTATGAGATAAACAAAACCAAAGACTTGCACGATATTTAAGAGACCTCCAAAACTGATCACTATTTTGAAGCAAGTTGGGATGTTTCTCAAAGCCCATGTGAGCCAGTAAAACACTGGCTCCATGGAACATGCTGCTGACAAACAGCCTTGCTGCAGTTTTGTGTATGAAATATGAACATTCCTACCCAAGTGAACAGCCGGGCTCTGGATTTAACCCCTGTGCTGCTGTGGTTGCAGTGGGAACCCCACACACTGCCAGGCTTTCCTGTGCATGGAAACTTTCCCATCTCGAATCCCTGACCAGGGAAATGTGAGGATGATGAGATTTCTGGCCCAGCAGAACTGGGGACTCAGTTTTGATGAGAGTCTCACACATTTCCACAAGCCTTGCCCCAAACTCCCTGTGCAGCAGCAGGGAATTTAACAAGCCTGGATGCACCAGAGTAACCACACGTCCAGAGAGCCCCTGGAGCAGTGGTTCACACACCCAACCCAGCTCATTCCATGTGTGCTACCCATCACCTGCACTGAGGTTTCTGTCACAATCAGGCAGCAACACTGCAAGGAACAGTTTCTCTTCACAATTACATTTGCAGGAACTATTTCAGAGTTACAGTCTCTGCTAAGAATGGAAAAAATCTCGAGCTGAGAGGCTGCCAGAGGATGGAAAATTTCCAGAGGGACTGAGAGGGAGAGCAAGTCACAGACACAAGCATGGACTTGCCTCTTAATTCTTCAGCCCATGTTATTTCCAAAAGCTGTTTAGACATAAAGACCAATGAAAATATTTTTCTTCCAGAAACATTCTTCACAGAATACCTTAATTCATTTGTGGAAAAGAAAACTGGCCTGCCATTCTAAAAGATATTATTTTACTAAAATTTATATCTTATTTAGGCCACCAAGAACATCCAGTGACCATTATTATCCTTCTGTCAGCTCTATCCTCTTTTATCTTTCTGTTCTCCAGGGAGAAACAAGGGAGTCATGAGTCACAAGTAAAAAGGGCCTATTTTTTGCATGAAGAAACCACTTTTGTATTAACCTTGTGAGAAGATGACCAGGTTCAGGAAGTGACAGAATAATCTAGCATTCTGCAAGAATAATAAAAGCAACTGTCTAAACTCATTTCTCCAGCAGCAATACTGTGATGCAGCTTAATTATTACTTGCTTAAGAAAAATTTAGTGATTAATGCCTAGAAAGTAATAACTTCAGGAAAGCTCACTTAGATTTTTGGAATGCATGTTTTTCATTTATATTTTAAGTTAATACATTCAATTTCTATTTAGATGCTACTGTCCTGTAAATTAATATTACTGGTATCTTATTTTTCCTCAGATACTAGATTTTGCAAGGAAAAAGACTTTTGATTAAACTCCATATTAACAATTACTAACACAGAAAAAGAAAGCCAAAGAACTTTCAGATATACAGCAAAACTAATTTTCAGTACAAAAGGAGAATATTTTACCCCCATATTCCCTGACTGCATAATCCTGTCCTTGAATACGAACCAGCAGAACCATCATGTATCAGGATGAATTCTCAGAAAGAATCAGGGTACTTTTAGAAGCTATTTTCCATGCAAACACCTACCTAACCTGGGCAGTTAATGGTCTCTCTGACAAACTATGCTCATGTACAGTGGCCTGTAAATTTGAGATATTTGATGAAGATAAAATATGTCGTGATGCCATACGGAACAAAACACTTGAAACCTCACACCATCATTACCACATCCAGACCCCAAAAGCACTTTCTAAACCAATATGCCAAGAGATCCCTTGTTTTTCCTGTCAAGACCACAGTTAACAATTAGCATTTACAAACTCACAATCTTTTATTTCAGAAAAGTAGAAACAAAGTCTGATCTAAACCAAATCTTCATTATCCTTCATAATACTTCCCTCTAATAGATGGAAGTAAAAAAGTAGTTACCCTTTATAAAAACCCTGTATCATTATTTATGATAAAGCCACAAACAAAGTGAGTATTTAAAAAATATAAAACGTTTCTTACCATAAACTAACTACAACTCTTGGTGCTGTTTTCCTTGAGCGTGTTCCATTGGAGCACACATGTGTAAGGCAATATTTCATTACTCCTGTTTTAGGAATGCTTTGCCTTAGCAACACTGTGTTTTATGGATTCATACTGCTTCTATGTGCCTTGTGCTTAGGACAGAAAGGGTAATGTATGCTTCCCACTTGAACAGTTCCCTCCCAAAGAGAGAATGCACAGGAACCTGAGAAGAGGAGAAAATGTGAGCATGGAAAACACATCTGTCAGATGTGCAACTGCTTTGTAAAGTCACTGTTCTGCCCTTCTAAAAAGTACCTTTGCACTCAAACATTTCACCATGGCTAAACCCAGTATTTAGTTCGAAACAACTACCCCAGTCCCCATTCTGGGGCTGCTTTCACAACACACAGACTCATTTAGAAGTTTCAGCACTAAGCCAAGTGTTTGGCAAAGATGTGAAGGGAGATCTGGACAGCTGTCTTGCATTAAAACTGATACTTTTAAAGGGAGCTGCTACTATCAGCTCAGTTCTGTTAAAGTTTAATCACTCAAAGCATTGATTTCATGCCACCCTCTTACTATGATCTATTTTAATAATTGATTTTTTAGAATAAAAACATTATGGATGTTTATAGTTTGGCTACAAACAGCTTTAGGCATTTACTCCATTCTTCAAAAAGCAATAGGACAAGGCAAGAGAAGTATCAGAAGCAAGACAGAACAAGGCCACACTTGCCAGATTAGCATGGAAGGTCTGTAATGCTCAGACCAACTTTTCCTCCTTAATGAAATGGAAAGAGAAGCTGTGGCTGCCCTGGATCCCTGGCAGTGTCCAAGGCCAGGCTGGACAAGGCTTGAAGCACCCTGGGACAGTGGAAGGTGACCCTGCCCATGGCAGGGGTGGAACTGGGTGAGCTTTCACCATTCTGTGATTCTCTGAACTGGTTTAAGTGTGAGCCTTTCTCAAGTCTCCACAGAAAGGCCTTTGAAGGGTCCCAGAACAGGTAATAGAAGAAACAACTTCCAGCCAGAATGATCAAAATTAGAGCCCCCTGAGCTCTGCCAAAGAAGAGCTGTGACTCACAAATTTTTCAAACCACAGAGAAACCCTTTTGATTCAATTAACTCCCATGAATCAAAAGACACATTTATTTTATGCATCAGCATCACTTCCAAAGGAGCATTAATATTAAAGAAAGTCCAAACAAAATGGAGATAAAAATGGGAGAGTAACCAAAGGAAATAGCGGGTAGAGAGATTATATCTTTCTTTATGAGACAATATGCCAGGGTACAGAATGATGTTTCTGTGAGAGCTTCCAAGTCATAGATTTGGTCTGCATAAGAACTGCACAGCAGGCCACAAAAGGCAATGTGGTGCCAGCATTACAAGGTTTGTGCTAAAAGGAGAGGATTTGTTCTCTTTATGAAAGAAGGGATAATAAAAATTAAGAACCATTTTAAGGCTGATGTTCATTTTCCAGACTACAGGAGAGAGCTGAGAGGCTGCCTGGCAAAATCCTCTGCCCCACCAGGCTGGGCAGTTGTATTTGTTTGAATATTTCTATACCAATAGGTATTTAAGAAAAGAAACACATTCTGTAGTTATTGTAAAATCAAAGACCATCACTCTTAAACACACTCAAAAGAGTAAATAGGAAGCACTTTCCATCACATACAAGGGGAAAATTTCTGCTAATGCAAACCATTTTCCTATTCATGATCATTCAGGAATGCTTTGGCAAATAACTTAGACAACTACTCTTTATCCTTGCCTGGAAGTGCCTAAAAAAGCTTATAAACATGATTTTCAGGTTGGTTACAAACCTGAGAACAATCTGAAGTTGCAAGCACTTTTTCTAATTCTTTCACCAAAATTGCAGGAAGTCCTTAGCTATAAATGAATGAAACAAGCTAATGAATAAGGAATTAATATAAATTATTATGGTAGAATTCACATCATCTCTTTTAGACATCTACCAGTTTAGGGCACTAAAGTCAGCAATTCTGCTTAAAATAAATGAGAAGTGTCTCCTTTGGAATAGACACTCAGCACCATTACCTTCCTCACTTTCCTCCCTTCCAAAACACTCTGTTCTTTTATTTACAATGTTTATTAGCAAGTGCAAGACACCTGTCATATACTGTGATCATTTATATAATTTTATACAAGACACAAACCAGCCAAACTAAAGACTCTGTTAAAGTTTGAGGTCCAACTGCTAATGCTGCCTCAAGAAAATGAATATACCTGCAGCAGTAAACAGTGGTTGCAAAACCAGAAAACTATTCCCACAACTCCACATGGGAGAAAAACACAGCCCCAAGTCATCTATCTTGGAACAACCAAAGCAGGCTGTATCAAAATACAGAGTATAACACAAAGCATATTTATTAAACAAGCTATTCAATTACTAAAAACACAAGTGTCAGCTGACAATAATAACTCTCCTCAGCAGAATCATAATTTCATACAATTCTGAGTATTTTAGAGTAATCAGACATTATTTGCTACAGAAAACATAGCTTACATCAATTTTCAACTTGTTTTGGTATTTCAGTGTAAATTGTTTATGACTGTTTGTAACTGTGTTAGTAGAAACACTACATGATGAGGACTATTCAGATTCCTCTACTGTAGAAAGTAAAATCCATCTATTTTTAAAAAAGTAACCTTTCCCAATGTAGTATTAAATCCTTCTAAGATTTCTAACACAGCAATATATTCAGAAAAAACGTTACATCCCTTCTCTTCTGTCAGTCCTTCAAAGTCAATTATCCACTACCATAAATTGATATTTTCATTAAAAAACCCTCACATATTATAAATTTTAACACACCAGGACACTTGATACTTTGCTTTGGAAGTACCAATTGTTCCTTGCACATGTTCATGTGCAAGTGTAACCAACCATTTAATGAGATCAGAGCTTCCTAATGTACTGCTTCTAGATGCAGAGTTGCTTCCTAGTGAATTCACCCCTAAAAATTCAGTGTATTACTGATCTTCAGTAGAAGTTACTCAATAATTTCCTATGCAATTATATTAATTCCCATGCTACAAGGTCAAACATCTCAACTGTTTTCAGTTGCTCAACATGTTCTTCCCAGGAGCTCTTAGCAAAACAAAGCAAAACATTGAAAACAGGCTGCACAAGATGTGGATGGCCAGAGTTTTGATCTCAGAATACCACCTACTAAAAGGGAAATGAATAAGGACCACACAACAAGGTTCAGGTCAGAGGCAACAGAAAGCCCCACACAGGGCACAGCTCTGTCCTGCTTTGCTTTTTTAAACAGATAAGGCCTTGTCTCAGCTCTGCTGATATGATTTGATGGCCCCTTTTCCATAACCTTTAAAAACACACATTCCCACAGGGACACACTCCTGGAATGACTTTCCATCCCATGAAGAGCAGAAAACCAAAGTCGGTGAGGGCTTGGGCTGGGAGCTCTGCAAGAATAAGATCTTCAGCATTGATTTGCTGAGCTCTACACTGCAGTCAGGGAGCCCTCAGAGGAGCTGTGGCACAGGGTAGAGAAATCCAACAGCCACTGCAGTCCCCACATTCAGTCAGCTCTGCCGAAGGCAAGCACAGGTAAGAAGCACCTTTGCAGATGGAATTCACACAAGCTGCAGGTGGCCACTGACAGCAGTGCTGGGCTGCCAATTAAGGCCTGAAAATTGGGTTGGCAAGAGCTTCTGTGCCCACAATGTGACTTTGAAGTGCAGCCTCCATGACATTGCCTAGAGCTGTTTCCTACCACAGGCTCTACCAGGAACCAAATTACAGCCCTTCAAGTTCCTTGTTATATTTGACTATGCACTCCCTTTTTTACTGTGCTCTCAACACACAGAACAAACACCATCAATTCTTATCTAAAACACAGAATTCCTTCAAAGTTGTTGACTGAGGATTTTTAAATTTTGAGCTTGAGGCTTTTTTTCAGACATCTAATAGCAGGGCCAGACCTTCACAGTTCTATTATGATCATGCTTCCAACACAATTCTCAGGTCTAACTTCCCCAGCCTGGCTTCATTTGAGTCCCCTAAACCCTCTATAAACAAAATGCACTCCCCCCCCCTTTATACTTCATATGGACCATTATAAATTTTGGAGGGAAAGAAAAAAGAGCTCACCAAGAAAAACGCACCAAACATAAAGAAACCCAAGAATTTTTTACAGTAAGATAGTGAATATAAAGAAAAGCCAAGTAACTTAAAGCAATTTATACCTCATTATCAGGGCCAGTCTCATTCACCTCAAGGCCACTGGTGATGTTTTCTACTTTATCCCACGAATATTTTGACTAAAATTTGGAAATTTTAAATGTGTTCAATATATCATACTCAGCTAGCTAAACCCCCCTAAATTCATCAAAGAACAGAACAGCCTTTCTTGTGTCTTCAGCTCAGAAACAAAAGTGAAAAAGCTGACAAGTCTCGTAAGTTGAATGAAGTTAAAGGAGATGGTGAAATTCCAAAAATTTTAATTGATGGAAAGGATGCATCCAAGTTTAGCTAAAGAAAATAAATCAACTTGAAGCCAACTCAGATTTCTAGCTTGACATACATCCCACTTTGCATCACAACTACATAAATAAAATGACAAGAAAAAGGAATTGCAAATCAACATTAAAAATAATTCCTTCCAAAGCATTCTTAAAACTGAAAACCAAAACATGCTGAAAATGCAAAAAAATGTTCACAGCCTTTGAAGCAAGAAGCCTTACATGAAGGATGCTAAATTTAATCCTCTCATTATCTGCCTTGTAAGGAAATTCCTGCCACACCACAAATGAAAATGAAGATCAAACCACACAATTTGACCCTTGCCACAAAGTATAGACTTGTTTGTCTCCAAAACAGCTCTTGCAATAAAACAGGAACTGAGCCTTAATATATTCCATGGCCACAGCTGCATCAGCCTCTGCAGCTCAATATGCTTCAAATCAAGAGCTCTACCACAATTTTTTAAAGGACAGACTCTTCTGTCCTGCCATCATGGAATTTTAAATTCACCATGAGATTTCACATCTCCTAAGAGCTTAAGAGACTTTGGGACACAATCAGTGGTAGAAAACAATAGAAAAATATTAGGTATGAAATTGGGATTTTAATTTCTATCTTTGGATAAAAGTTCTATGGGTTTTTTTACTTACAACTGTTACTAGAACAAAGCTTCCAAAAATATGTGCCATGTTCTCTGTCTTGTGCTTATAAAATGCCCAAACTTTGTAGCAGCCAGTAATATTTTACAAACTGGTCATAAACTCAGTGGGGTTTTTTTAATCTCTCATTGTGTGTGTATTCTATTAGTTATTAAAAAAAAATTACTGGTTTTGATTTAGTGGCACAATGTAGCTATTCAACTATTAGTGGTACCATTAATCAAGGATTATGGAGTTTTGATTTCTCTCTTTCAACCTCTCCCTTGTATTCTGCATTCCCTACATAAATACATGATTGCTTTAGTTTATTTCCAGTATTGCCAACTCCCACAATATCACTTTGATCATGACTTCTGGTGCTTTACTTTATACTCCAAGTGTTAGAATTACATATGATTTATCTCCTTAAACACATTCTTGTCCTCAATATTAGAGAAGAAATTTTAAAAGGCTGAGCAAGCCATCAACTTCATGAAGCTCAAAGACAAAAAAAGTAAATGTAATACTGCATTTAAAAAAAAATTATTATACTTCAAAGGCACTTCTAAAGAATTTTTAAGAACCAGATTCTTCCTTGTGAACAGATTTTTGAAATAAAGTAAATCTTTTATAAGGCAAAAGCATAATTAAATGCTTTGGATAAATTATACACTTAAACCACTTCACAAAAAAAAAAATTGTCCATTTTGTCCATATTTTGCATCTATCACAGGTATTTAAGTATCATATGGCAGCAAATACAGATAACTGCACCTTCTTTCTTTAATTCTTCCTAAAACATAAGATAAATATTTTTCTTGAGTAAAATGGTTTATGTTTCATGTCATACTTACCCTTTCCACAAAATTTATGCTCTCTCCACACAACTTAGCAAAAAAGATGTTGGAAAGTAACTGAATGCTGAACTTTAACACCACCACACTGGCAGCACAGTATAGAACAAATCCTTTGCAGGAAGGAGAATGGACATAGACATTGTGTGGGGAAAAAATCAGGAAGATGTTTATAAGAGCTTATTTATAGCACATGCTTCCCCTTGATTTTGGTAAGGTTAATTTTTTTACTATTTCTTAATTTCGTCCTCAGAGTACAAACCCTTTGCAGAACTGAATCCCAGCAGCTGAACCCGCACTATGAACTAATAACCTCTGTAATCATTTTTGAAGGCCTGTGCTGGTTTTTTTTTTAAAGGGAGTTGGTAACTGAAAGAATCCTGCCAATTACATTGAAGCGATTTGAACAAAAGGAGAAATTGCTTCACAGCCTTATGACACAGCATCCTCAGCAAGTGATGATGTGGCACAAAGCAATTTTTTTTTTTTTTTAATTCTAGCTGGCAAATCAGAAGATAGGCCAAGGCTGTTATTTTGTGTTGCCTTCCCACAAAATATGGCTTAGCTGTACAGACCTTTTGTTCCTCCAGCTGGGGTAGGCTATGTCTTAGATGATTTCACCAGCACAAGAACTTGCTGCCCTCTTCAAGCTGAACTTCGCAGACTTCCAAAGAGTAAGTTTTCTTGGTAAGCAGGAATAAAATGAACTGATTGTGTTATTTTTCAGTGGAGAGTGATTAATGCATGTTCTATAATATTTAGCTGTCAGCGAGTGAACTGCTTACAAATACAGTTACTGAGCTCTGACTTCATTACAGATGGTAGAGATTTAAGATTTTCTATTGTTTTTCAACATTGTAATATGTGTTTTATCATATTGTGTGCATCTGACCTGCATTTCCCATTGTCAAGTTTCACCTGACAGGAGTGTTTTAAAGCTAGTTAAATTCTTAGAAATATTTCATGAAGAGGTGTTGGTGCCTCTGTGCTTTGAGACACAACCTGCAAGCCGGGCAGGACAGTTAATATTCTACCAGTAAGGTACCCAGCTACAGCCAAAGTATCAAGATGTCTCCCCAAAACCAGCTCCTCTCTCTCCATAAAACCCGTGGGAGGCTTTGGTACATATTCTAATTTATCATTTCCTCTGACTTGATGGAGTTCTCTTTACGTTTTCCACATGGCAGGTAGATTGATCACATAAAGGCCTTATTCCTCAAAGTGAGAAGACTTTCCTGAGTTGTCCCTCCTGGTTTCAAAGGACAATTGTGGCACTGGGAACAAATATTATTAATTGGAAGTTTTGTGACATGGAGTAGAAGTGCTGAGAGAATAGAACCAGAAGGTGAAGCTCAAGTTCTGGACTGCAGCTGAAGAGGGAGGAATCAAAAGGAAACAAAGAACATGAAATAGGCAAGGCGGACAGAGTGGGGTTGGTTCCATAAAACCAGAAGGGAGTCACGGGAGTCAGAAACAGATTTGAGATAGACACCAACAGGACTGAGTGGAAGATATTCTGATATACACTGCCTGAAATGTGAAAGCCAGGGAATTCCTCCTGAAGCCCAGAATTGCTTCTCAACCCAGCACAGTGCATTTATGCAGCACTGCAGTGCAAGGCTGCTCTGTGTCTCTGCTAATTGCTTAATTAGCTCAGACATCCCACAATGCTGCAGGGACATGGAGTCCCTGGCTTTGCTAAGGACTTGCCTGGAGTCCCTGACTCCAGGCAAACCTGGTTTTAAGGTTTTCACCAGTTATGAAACTCAGCTACATTCCAAGGTGAAGTCAGATATGCAGGTTAGGCAATGCCACACAGGCTCTGTGTCACACAGCACGACTACAATAATGCATCAAACTCCAGGAGTTTGTTACTGCTTTTCTCCTTAGAATTCTCTCTTTCCTGTTCAGTTTATAGGATACATCACACATTAGGTACTCACTACTAGGAATCACCAGAAATGACCACTTGTCTTATCATGTCCTTTGTTACTGAGAGCGTTCAGTAAACAAATATTGACAAAGAGTCCCTTGGGTATGAAATCTATATGAAAAAAAAAGAGAATAACTGCTTTTCTCTCTCTGCTTCAGAGTTCTTGTACTATACTGAGCAAAGTCTCTTAAATTTTTCCATGACTTCTGTGGTTTGTCCTGCAATGTAACATTTTGACTCATTGCTGCTTAAATGGAACAACTTGACATGATTCACAACCCTCATTCTGCCAAATAACAAGGTTCCTTTGACTGCATAAAGTACTCTAAAATCTTAGACTGGCTTTAAGCATCAGAAATTTGACCTGCAAAATGATTTGCCTTTCACAGCATCAGGATTTCACCTCAGAAGGATATTTGGAAGGTAAATTAGTTCACATCTATAAAGAACATATGATTACAGAAGCAGAAGATTACAAAGAAAATTTACCACTAAAGATGTTATACTATGGGCAGTGCATGATGGTTAAATTGGACTGGCTTTAAATAAATGATGGGAACAGAAAAATCACATTGTATCATCATTAACACAGTACCAAGTCAGTCATGTTTTGTGGAAAATAGAAAAACAAAAAATGCCACAGAACATATAATTTGCAAGGCCACATATATTTCTATTTTACATAATATACAACGTTTCCAAGTAATCTATTTCATTGTTCCCTTTACAGAAACAATCCTGTTAAGGTACCCTTCAGTACCAAGCACAGCACAGGTGGAAAGCTGTTCCTTGTCTGAAGTCAGACCAGAAAACCTCTGTTTACTTCAAGGACAGTACATTTGTTTGTTTTTGACGTGGAAGGTACAGATCAAAACTTGGGTTTCCTAGTAATGTCACAGACAGCGTTGCCAAAAATGGCATTATTCTACTTACTTCATTATATATTGCTGCTTCTGTAAGTTTTTGTGCTATTTACTTTAGAACTATCTGAGACTTAACGTTCCTTCTCACCAACAGGTCACAACCTATAAATTTAAGCATGGGGGTTCTGAGCCACCTACCGATCCTCCACCTCCTCTGGGCTGCTCTGGTCTTCTGTCAGTATGAAGACTACGATTTTGAGGATGAATATGGTGGGGAGCCAGATCATCAACCTCCATATTATTTTAACCCAAACACCCAAGTTGAAGTTCCTCATTTTCCTTTTCCAGTTGAGTGTGCCAAAGAATGCTTTTGTCCACCAGCTTTTCCCTTATCCATGTACTGTGATCACCGGAAACTCAAGACAATACCAAACATCCCCAGTCATGTCCAGCAACTTTATCTGCAGAACAACAACATTGAAGCTGTGCCTGCAGGACCATTCACTAATGTAACCTTCATAAGGGAAATTAACCTCAGCTACAACAATATCAAATTCCATATGATTGACCATGGTGTTTTTGCCAAACTTTCAAATTTAGTGCAACTTCATTTACAACATAATGAATTAGAACAATTTCCATTCCCTCTGCCCAGCTCTCTGGAGAGACTCCTCCTTGGTTTCAATAAAATTTCCCAGTTACCTGGGAATGCACTGGAAGGATTGCCCAACATGACTATGCTTGACCTTTGCAATAACTTACTTGATGACTCAGTATTCAAAGAAAAACCCTTTTCAAACATGAAAAATTTAATGCAGCTCAATTTATGCAACAACAAATTACAGACGATGCCTCCTGACCTCCCACCATCACTTCGGCATCTTTCTCTTGAAAATAACTCCATTTCTCATATTCCAGAAAACTATTTCAACAGACTTCCTCAAATCATTGCTCTAAGAATGTCCCACAATAACCTGCAGAACATTCCACAAAACACCTTTAATCTACCCAACCTTCTGGAACTTAATCTTGGACATAACAAATTGAAAGAAGTGTTCTATATTCCAAGAAGTTTGCAGCATTTGTACATTGAAGACAATGAAATTGAAAGTAGGTTGATGGTTAAACTTCATAGAAGCAATAAACTTAGTGGATTTTGGCATTGTTCATGGGAGGAGGGTGGGGAGAATATAATCCTGTATTCTTTGAGATGCAATATAAACACATGCTCAGTCATTTGAGATCATTTTGAAATTAGAGAGGATTTAATTTTTGAAGCTTTCCTCTACTTCACAGTTCTTTGTAAAAGTTAATACTGGTTTTTCATGTAACAGCTAAAATCTTGAAAATTGCTTCTGATTTGGCAACTGATAAAAACATACCAAGAAAAGGAATGATGAAAATATTTCATACACATAAAACAGTAATTACAAATTCCTTACCTCACAACCATATATTTTGCAAGCCCCAAACTGGTACCGTTCTAATTTACAAAACTGATTTAAAACATAGAGAAGGGTTATATTTCTGTGCACCACAAAACCATTTTCCATTTTAAATTTCAAAACATAAGTTTCACTTTTGCAATTGTTCTAAAACACAACCACTTCCTGCATTTTAATTGGTATGTTTCCCTCTCTTACAGACATCAATGTCACTGTGATGTGTCCAACTCTGGACCCACTGAACATCAAGCAGCTGACCTACATACGGGTGGACAGGAACAAGCTCACGAGCCCCATCAGCAGCTACGCCTTCTTCTGCTTCCCCCTCATCAGAACCATTTATTATGGGGAGCAAAATGTCACTGCCAGCAGGCCCACTCAGCTCAGAACACCGGTGTTTCGGCGCTTTCTAACACCAGAGGAATTCCAGGAAGCAGAAGACAATCATGAAATGCTCAATCAAGAAACTGAAGAAGATCATGAAGCAGCAGACAGCTATTTCCATCCTTACTATCACTGAAGTAATCATTGTTAATAAGTATATATGGAAACTTCTCATTAGTCTGGGTTATTCATATCTATCCTAGAACAACTGGGCAGTTTGGGATGTTCAAGATGCATCTGTAAAGTGGAGATAGGAGTTTAAAGTAGGTAAAGGTCCTATTATTGGTGTAGTAAAAAAACAATACTAGGAACAAAGAGCACTCACCTGAGCGTTAGATAAAGGTCTGACACATAACCTGGGTTAATGATAGGCTCACCTTTGGGTGAGCAGCAAGTGAAAAACAAATTGACCTGAAAAGCTTCTCTGTTCTAAAATGATCCAACTGCAAAATGACTAAAATCCAATCAGTGTCACAGTTCAATAGGAACAAGGGATTAAGGTCACAAATCCCTCCAGCTCTACATCCTACTGCTGATAGCAGAAGTAGAGAGATGCACTAGAGAAAAGGACAAGAGACTGAGATTACAAAATGCTTCCACAAGGTTCCTCCACATCTCCCAGAAATACAGATATTTCTTCTTCCAATTTCTAACTGGACAAGGACATCACAAATATGGAGCCTCCAACCTTCCCCATATTATGTTTCAAGTGTCCTGACAAGCTGTATTATAATATTCACTTCTTTGGCTGTCCTTTAACTATCACAATCTTTCAAAGGAGATTTCAGCTTATTACTAACACAGGCAATAAACAATCTTTCACCAAGCTGCTGGGACCTAGGGAAAAGCATGTGCATTAACACCACTGAACCATTATCATTTACATTTTCCCTATGCTTCAGCTCATGTTATTTTAGAAGACACATAAAATGTAACATAATCTTTGCATTTAGAATTATTCATCAAGTAGAACAGGAACAAAGAAAAGCATTGCAGTTTTTTTTAACTATTAATTTAAACTACTCCTCTGCACAGCTAATACCAATGAGCTGTATTCTGCTTCAAAGTAGAATCAATGTTGCTTTAAGTAATCCAAAGAAAAGTTTGAGCTATGCAAATTTTAGTTCTATCTTATGCCTAGAAACAGATCCAGATACTACAGGAGAAGATAACACTATAGAGCACTTTATTGTCTTTTTAAAATTACTTTTTATTTTTCAGCACTTTTTTCCTGATGGAGCTTTACTAGTTGTAAGGAAAAAAAATCCCTGTTTTCAACAGCTAAATGAAATATTTGCAAGTGATAGATCCATACATCATACTACCAACTTTGCATAATTTTATGTAGTCTTTTTAGTTGTCCTAACCTTAAAGTACAATGTAATCAGATTTCTATTAGAATTTGAGAAGTTAGGTAGGTGTCATTTTTTCTCTTAGAATTTCAGTTATTTTTTTAGGTCCATCTTCATATTTATGGTTTCTGATGTTTCAACCGAAATATTAAGAAAATGAAAATACTTAATGACTTCTTTTTAAGAGAAAAAGATTTATTGTAAAGCTATGAATAAAAATTTTAAGAATATATATATAATCTTTAAGAACAACTGGTTGCAAGAATTTGTGGGCACAAAATTTTTTCTATTGTTATTAATTTATGAATCTTCAGCCAACTAACTCAAGAAACCTGCTCCTCTCTCCTTCTTCTTATCTGCATTCTGAACAGATCCAGTATTCATAGCAAACTATTTTATGGTCACCCCAAAAATTCACAGCGCTACACAATTTGTCTGCTTTAAAAAAAAAAAATTATTAATGTTTATCACTCTCAAAAACCTCCGGGTTTCTGAATAAGGAACTCATGCATGTATTCATTCCTTCATTGAAGTACTCAATATAATTTACACACATTATATACCAGAATTTAAATATATCTACAACTTTATTGCTTTATTAATATATACATGTGGTATATTAACCTTCAAGAACCTTTCAGCTATTTCAGATTTTATGTGAATGGTGCACAAAACGCAAATCTAAAAGACAACGCTTTTTTGTAAGGCTTGCTCAGCTTTAAAAGTAAAAGAACACTATCTTGTTATAGTATGAATATTACATCTTTTATCACAAACTTTCTACTTTTTAAAGACATTTATGAAATGAAGCTTAGCTTTAGTTTTAAACTAGAAGTAAAAATATAGATGTTATATGCATTTCTCAAACTAGAAAATATTGAAAACTTCAGAGCTGTCTTATTACACTTGACTCATTCAGGTGAAACATGAAATCTGTATTACAAGCAGAACTGTTATAACTCACTTTTCTTTGAATTAATATTATCATATCATCTGTAGCACATAGGACAGGTATTCCAGAGAGGGTTTTACAGTGGACAGGGAACTAAAGACTTGGTAGCCTAAGAGAAATGAGAACGTATAATAAAGTACTGGATTAATGGATATCCAGCTGAGTGCAATTTGCTCTGGTAATGCAGGGGATGCCTTCTGTAAAAGTCCTGATGTTTTTGCCTTGCAAGTATCTTAGAGTTCTCCAAAGGAATCATGAAGGATGTGGAAAAGGGAGATCCTGGTGCAAACAGCCTAAGAAAATTCCTAAAGGTTTTTTAGGAAATTAAGTTGCCACAGATTAAAAGGCAACATCATGAACAAAATCAAATAAAATATGAGAAACAGCCTAAGAATAAATGGTGAGTTTTTACTGTGGAGGGGATCCCACTGGTGGGTGCTTTGCAAAGGGCCTGTGCTGGAATTTATTCCATTTAAAATGCTAGCAAGAGATAGACAAACCAGGCTGAGAAGTGAGATGCCAACAACGACTGCTAAATGTTGCTGAAGAACGGCTGCAAAAGTCCTCAGGATGCTAAAACAGCCAATGGAGCTCATCACTGCCAAATGAGAAGTGATGTCCATGGAAATGATGACCTTAGTTCCACATTAAAACTAACAAAGGATGACCTTACCAACCTCACTCAGGAAGCAAGGCTCAGGAGTGCTTCAGTAGCAATGGGTGTTCAATGAAAACTCTGGCTCAGTGCCCAGGAGTCATAAAAAGGAAACTCCAATGCAGAGAGTAACTAGAGACAAATGGGAAAACAAGAGACATCAAGACACTGCAATAAACCTGTGGCTCACCCAGACATTAAATGCAGCATTGATTTCCAAAGCCTCAGGTACCTGGTGTAATTCCATAGGGAAATTTGATTGGAAAAGGATTAGAGAAAGGCCACCAAAGGTAAGGACTGGCTTCTATATCAACAACATGCAATGCACTAGGGCTGAGCAGCTCAGCAAAGACATGGCTGAGGGGGGATACAGAACACACCCACAAAATTATGAGTTGCATTGACAGCAAGGGTCTGGGGATCAATGGCTCCAGTACAAGGGAAGGAGCCATCAAATGAAGCTCCTATGTCCCACGTACCTGAGGACACAGTAGATGTAGATGCAGCAGCAATTTTATTCATGGTGCTGAGAAAGGACACAAACAGTAATTGTGTTTCTTACAAGAGATCTGTTAAAGGTTACTAAAAAAACCACAGTAGGTACAAAAGTGCTGAGCTGAAAGTAGCTGGAGAATGGAAGAACATTTGAAGACAGGATAGAGACAAGGATCATACGTGATTATTCCGTTCTCTGTCTTCCCAAGCATCTGTTTATGTGCATTGCTGGACACAGGATATTGTGCACTAACCTTTATTATTAATTCCACACCTAGTTCTGTGTTCTCACTATCCTGAACCAAGGTGATGTGCTGGTACTGCTCCTCACTACCACTGCCTTGGTACAGTGTAAAACATAGGGCTTGATGTTTGCTCTGGTACTCCTTTTCAGATTGTTCATTGTTCTTAAAGGAGGAAATAGGTTCATGCTATTTATTTCATCAGTAACAGCAAAACATAACAATCAAATAGCTTAATGAATTTGTTTACAGCACAGAAAAGACAGAAACAAAGCTTCATCTGGTTTTTAATTCTGCATCTACATGAGCAATTCACATAAAGTGCCAGCCACAAAAATCAAAAGAAAGAGAATTAATAGTAGTTTAACCCAACTATTTCTATTTCTTCCTTTAGCCCAAAAAAGTGGGAATATAATTTGCTTTTTCCCAAGAAATATTTTTTACACTTTGCTTCAGTACTCTGATAATAAAAGTTACGTGGATGAGGAGAGAAGCTCCTTCATAGAAAACAGATGTTCTACAGTTCATGTTTTCTGACTCATTTTAACAAATTCACATTCCTCTTCTACAACACAAATCCATTTCCTTCTTTGTTGCCCACCCTGATCATTGTGAGATATAAACATAGGCATTTCCTACCTGAAAAGCAGGAAAGGGGAACATACTCCATTTTTAAGCAAAAAAATACACATTGAAGAGATTTCACAATCATTTTCCAGTACTGCTACAAGATTATGAACTATTTAGCCATAAGCCAATTTGTGTAGACACTATTGTAACCTAAGAAATTCCAGAAATACAAACATTTTTATACACTATTGTAACCTAAGAAATCCCAGAAGTACAAGCATTTTAATGTTTTTAACTATTTTGCCCAAAATTTATATTTCTAGCAGCCTAATTAATTTAAAAGGAAAATAAATAGAAAGAAAATTTTGAAAATAATTGCATTAAGTCATCATCTACAGAGGAAAAAAAAAAAAATATCAGCCTTCCCCTATCCTAAAAGTACAACACAAGGAAAACAGATAAATGTGAAGATGAGCCATGAACACAGAGAGTGAAGCAGCTGCTATGAACAACACAAGGAACAGATGCCTGGAACACAGAAATAAAATATGGATAAGGCCAATGAGTCTTGGAGCCCTGACTCAAATGTCCCTGTGGACACAGTAACAGCTCTCAACAAATGATGGTATTGTCATCAGGAAGTAATGCCAGTTCTGGAAGGAATTCTAAGAAATTGCAGTAGGTTGGCTTTTGTTTCAGGATAGAACTGATGTCACTTAGCAAAGTTCAAGAGAACATGTGTTTGACAGAAGGGTCTGGGTAAATAGACAGCCCTGTTACTCTGGCTATCATTTGTCTTTGTTAACCATAGTTTGGTTTCTCTTTAATATTGTGCATGATTTTTGCAATGTGCTTTATTCATTTATAACACAGTAACTGATAAAAGGAGTTTTTCTTTTCCAGAAATTCAAGAAATAAAGGTAATGTCTTCAGCCTTAAAGAATTCTGATGATAAATCAGAAACATATGGAAGGATGTTCATACAATCACCAGGTCATTTTTCAGCTGTTTCCATTTTGCAGCTGGTGGCCCTAACAGTGACCTAAATTAATTTAATTCACTGAGCCTTGGAAGTTTGCAAGTTTTCATAAAAATCTGGAGGTGTTTATGCAGAACTGTTTCATTTCAGGTACTTCTTTAGTGATTCTGAATCTTGAAGAACATTTTATCTTTAGGACATGATGACATTTATTTTACATTTAATATTACCTCTGAACCCTCCTCCAGCCTTCAAGGATGCTGAGTTGGAACTGACTTTGCTTTACAAAATGACTCTTCTATAGCACCATCTTCAGCTCTCAAACCAGGACATTGCTCCCCCCTCCCTCTGGGATACTTTTAGTTCCCAGAACAAATGCAGCCCCATCATTATTACTGGCATTAAACTACCTTAAAACTACTCTTACATCTTCTATCAAGACCTCAACAAAAAGCAGAAGGGAATGAAGGAGTCTGAGAAGTTTCATATCACACATTTATGCAGCAGCAAAGAAATAAAAGTAGCTTTAGAAAGTAGCATTAATCCCACACAAGTATCAAGCAGAAAAGGCCTTTGTTGTAGGAAATAAAACTTGTGTAGAGAACCATTCCAAAAAGCTATTTCTTTTAGGTTACAAAAGGAGAAAAATATAGAACCATCAAGTTCAGTTCTAACATCACTTAATGGTTTTGCCCTCTTTAACAGTAAATCTCTCACTGCTTGCAGATTATTATGTACATGTTCTCAGGCTGGTGCAAGAACTGTCTTTTCCCCTATAAAACCTTTTCCATTATAATTACTCCAAGCCAGAACAGCTGGTCAACATTGTGAGGTGTTTAAATCCCACTCCACACCAGAGTTCTGCCAAGGAACCTCCAACATGTTACCTTCTACAGGAAGCAGAAATATCACACACAGAAGAAAATCCAGCACTGTGCCCAGGTCTGTAAATGCCCAGGAATCTTTAAAAGCTTTCCTAATTTATCCTCATCTCATTCTGCCTCCCACAGATGTCTGGTCAAGAGAAGACACTGACTCTGATCATTCTGTAGAAGTGATTCCCAGCACCCACCATAAGCACAGGTCAGCTGAGCAATAATCCACAGTACTTTTTTCCAAGAACACTTATAAAGAGTAAAACTCAGAAATGACAGAAGTTGCCAATATATCATAGTCTCTAAAGGATGATAAGATGAAAGCCAAGGTCTTGAAGCACCTGCAAAATACACTTTCTCTGTCTAAGTAAAGAACAAACCTGAGTGATTAAAAAAAAATCTCAGCTTTGGTTTATTTGATAAGGAATATCTTGATAGCAACTTTATGGGACTCTCCCTAGTGCAGCCCCATTAACCCCTGCACCCCAGAGGTAAGGCCCTAAGTTTTTTCCTCCCCATTTTTCTTTTTCCAGTGTTCTGGCTCCTGTTGTACAACCACAAGTCTTTATATAGGCAGTGCCAGCCTGTGCCCCCATGTAATTCCTGCAGGTGCCTTGGAGAAGTCATTTCCAGCCTGTCTTGCACAGAGGCAAGTCTATCCCCCTCTGGATTGACATATAAACTAAATACTAGATTCCTTCCCAAATGCTGAAGATTTAGCAGCAACATGTATACTTTGGATAGTTACCCTCATTTATGTCTTGCTCTCACAATTTTTACTAAGAACTCTAGAAATACACACAAGTCAACAGTGACACAGCAAAATCAAACAACAAAAAAATAAGAATCAGATGTCCAAAGAGTAAAAAGTTCACATCAAGTTATAGAATTAACTACTGTAATCCGAGCATTTCAACTTTTCCCAAACCCTTTCAATTTAATTACAAATTCTGCTTTTATAGCTAATATAGTAAAAAAAAATTAAAAATCAATTAAAAATATATTAGTAATATTAATTAATGTCATTATCTTACATGTCTCTATATAATTTTACGAGACAAAATGAATCAATATTTTATTTCTGTCATTGTCTAACATGACAGAAGACAACCCTGGGCAGCAAATTTTACACCTACTCTGTATGAAAACCTTTTCACCTAAAGCTAAATTTTTCTGACAGCAGAATCCAGAGACCAGGATCCAATCCAAATTATCTGGCTCAGGTTCTATCCACTACAAGAAAAGAAGTCTTGTGGTTCATTTACACCTTCAGCTACACTTTATATACTAAAAAAATACAGGTAAATGACTGCTGTTCAAAGTTAAGCCATGATTCCATGTCAACAAAATTAGGAAAAATAACCTTTTAAAATGCCTAATGTGAAAGTATTTCATGGAGAAATCAGTCAGTGCAAATGAGATATCACAGGGAAATCAAAAAACACACCATGAACACATTATCAGGGGCCTCTTCAAAAACTGGAGCTCAACCAGTGACCAACACAGCAGGCTTAGCTTTTCAGAGCAGAAATCACCTTCCAAGTACATCGATCCTTGTAACCAGAGGCCAAGCAACTGACACTTATACATCCAATTTCCAAGCACTAACACTGCCTAGAAAGCACTCCTTGCTTGCCAGGGTATTTCCTGTGAGCTCCCTACTGCCTGTGCATAAGAACCACATATTTAACCTCCCATGATTTGGATATTGTGGTTATTTCTAGTCACTCTGAGCAGGAATAAAGCAGTTGAAGGAAGCAATACTCCCCATCCTTGTTTGCAGTCACTTGTACCACCCCCATCCTTGGGCTAATCTGAGCATCTGGCACATGTTCAGATAAAAACTGGTTTTATCTGGCATTATTTGTGATATATTCTCTTCTTTCATGACAATGCAGACAAACTATGGGACAAAGTTACTACTTTATTAGGCCTGTAAGCTATTCCTTGATGACATCTTGCCAAATGAACTCCTTAACATCTCCCTCTTCCCATGTATTTGTAAGGAAGGACTCATGAGCTCCTGAGGGGGGCCCCTGTTACAGCAAGTACACACAGGACAACCGAAATCTTGTGACCCTGATGAACATGGACTTTTCACACTCTGTGCAGAAGCTGTTCCTGAAGTTGTCTAAAAATTCAGAGCCTCTTCTCCTCTTGCAGACCAAAAGAAACAAGTGTTTCCTGGAATGAAGACTTCCTGCATTTTCAAAGCCTCATTTATCTAGTAGTGTTCCCTCATTTTTTAAAGTTGTCTCAAGTAAGGAAAAGATAAAGCTATTTCTAAGACATTCTATATAGCTGTGAAATCTAGGATTTCAGTACTTACAAAACAAATTATCATAAGACTATAACAAATATGTTTAATATTTTATATCTTGTTTTCAGCTTCAATACTTACTAGTTTGTTTTTTTTTTCCCTTAGAATTGTTATCCTTTGATTACAATTCAAGCACTGGAAACATTTGGATGCCCCAGCGACAGAGGAAATCCTAACGTGGATGTTTGGCAGAGGGGTGGCAGCTGGAAAGGGTAAGTACAAAGCAGAGCTGTGTCATCACTCCCTAGACATGCACCAAGGCAGAAGGGATGCTAAGATTGTACAACAATTTAACCACTTCCAAACTCCTGCTGTCCCTATTGTTCCAGCAGAGTAGCATCCAATGGGATTCAGGGCCCAATTTCCATTATGACTGAGCCTCTTCCCTTCACATCTCCATTTCATCAGCACAACACTATCCCAGGGCAAGCTTCAAGCCCAAACTATCACATTGTTAAATTTGCATATGAACTAAGCTACAAACATTTTTATAAAATCCAAACGAGTTCAGAAACTGATAGTATTATAAACCCCAAAAGATTTTAGACAGCAACTGGCTGCAGTCACTCTGCAGATTTCCTACAGACATTTGGCTGCTAAACAAAGCAGCATTTAAAAGAAAACTTTACCAAAAGGTCCACAGTTTATCACTAGTATTACTCCAGGAAAAAAAAAAAAAAGGTATGACAATAAAAGAAATGTAAATCTGGATATATTCCCACTAGATTTTATTGCTACATACTTTTTAAAGACTTGAGAAAGCTACTCTATAAACATTCAAAGTTGGTCATCTGTCTCCCATTTGTGCTGACTGCCAAAAACTCATAATGAGGAAAAGGATGGGGGAGGAAGAAATGCATTACAAATCCAGAAAACTGCTGCTCGCAGTTCAGATGGAAATTCTACACCTGGACAGTGTTCACTGAGTTATCTATAGAACTGAAACAGAACTTAATTCAAAGCACATATTCTTTGTGAAACCCATTTTTCAATAAAATGGCTAATAAGTCAATTAATGAGGCATTTAGACATCAATTGTCTAAAAATCTCAACACAAACACAAGAAATTCCAAAGAATATTTTCCCAGAACTCTTCAGACTGAAAAGTTTCCATTTCATAGGTAGGTGAAACTTGTCTAAACATACACAAGTTGTAATAAAATATTTTACTATTCACAAAATGTGACTAATACAACAGACGTGTGTTTTGGCTCTACCTCTGTCTCAGAAAGCAGCTGCTTTGTCTCTAGGCTGAAGCAGTTCACAAAATGGATAACACATGCTTTATTAGAGACCTCCAGTTTGCACAATTAATATTTGATTTACAGAAAAAGCTTTAGCAAATCTAAAGAGCAAATCACCACAAAGCAGAAAGCTGCCATTGTAACAAGGAACACCAAAATGAGCTACAGGATGAGCTACACAGGCTTAGCATTTGCAAATGTTATGCAAAGTACAACCCCCTGCTCCAGGATATTACCTCTCACCCTGGGAGAGAATGCTGGCAAAGCGTTTTTACCCCATGGAAAGCACTCTTCAGACTGTCAAACTTTGAGAGAGTATTCATTTCAACAATTTGGATGTAATGCATAACTTGAACCTAAAGCACATTGACAAAAGAGTAACTGTAGATAAGGATATCTGGTGAAGAGCTTGGAATCTGCTAAAAAGGTAGGTGGACTTTTTTCCTAAAAGTAGATTAACTTAGAGCTTAAATAAAACTACAGTAAAGAGAAGAAAAATGCTGTGCAAAAATTAATTTTTTTTAATATTGCATACATATTTGTAACATTTCAAAGATCATGTCTGCAGCCTCTTCCCCTTTCCTGCCTGAAAAGTGCCCAACCTGTTTAATATTCTGAGGGTATTGAGGTTATCTTCTCTTATTTAGTCTCAAATGTAAAGTAAAGGACAATGAGAGGTTATTGTTATAGAGCATTTAGGTTTGAAAATCCTTATTTGACAATAAAGGAAAATGCATTTGAACATCACATATTTTAATCAGTTCATCTACGTATATGCCAAATATATAATAATAACAAACTAATGTCTTGCTTTTAAAAAAACTAACAAACTGGGAAACAAGCAAATGCAATTAAGAGAATATTTTCCTTATTAGTTGGAAAATGTTTATTATTTCCCAGTTTCTTCTCGTGTTAAGAACAGGTTTTTATAAAGTTAGATCTAATTAAAGGATATCAAGAGTTAAAAGTTGTTCCATGTTCCTTATGTGTTAGAAACCACTGCCAACAAGTTCTCTAGGCTTTAAATATTGTTTTGACGGATTGCATTTTCATTTCCAGTCCCAAAGAAAGTGTTCTCCAGAGTCCAGGCAGGAGCAAATCTTCACCAGCTCACTGAAAGCCACATACATTGTTCTGGGCAAGAATGGAGACTTTGCAGGCTACTTTTTTTTTGTTTGTGTTTGTACCTTTGGTAAATCCAGCACCACCTCTACAGCAAGAATCACTCCAGGCTTATGAGTATGAGACAGATGTTTCCATGGGAAGCCTGACCCAACAAGATTATGAAATGCAATCCAAGGATATAAGAAAGGTATTTTATTTATATTTTCCTTTTTATATTTTTAACTAAAATAAGCATTATGTGAAAAAGGTGTTATGTGCATGCATAGGAGTTTTATGGAAAAGTCCTAAAATAACAGGGAAATATACAATGGGTTCAGACATAGGGAAAACCACAATAATATTACCCTTGCTACAGTCTGAGTTAGCCACAGAAGGCAGGCTTGCACAAATGAGGGTAAAGCATCATTTGAACTCTGCTGTTCTTTAGTCCCTGCAATCAGAAGAGTTTCAAGAACAGGATATATTAATTACTACCTCAACAGTTTAAACTATGTTGTATTAACTCAGAGAATTTGCTTAAAAACAAGGAAGATGATTTCATTTTTTATTTTTTTACTATCAAAGCAATAATTGGAACTCCCCTTTTTATGGAACATAACCTGCCAGTATAAACCACATAAAGTTCCTCTTTTGCCAAACTATCAAGTTTCTTGCCTCAGTTTTTCAGGGGTGGGTGGTTTGAGTTTTTTACAGCTCAACAGTTCAGCAGTCCCAAACTTCTATGGAATGTCCAGTGCTGGAGGAGTCACACATCAACACTTAGAGGGTCTTAATAAAGAAAATATCCCCTGCATCTCAGTGCACTCACCAGCATGTCCAAACAGAATGTTTGTATTGGGTGCTCCACATCCCTGCCTCTGAATTTCAATACAAAAGCAGAAGATACAAAGCCAGGGGAGATTTAAGTGAAGTGGCACAACCTCAGCTGCCAGGGACAGTTACAGATCTCACACCCCCATTCCATCCTAACCAGCACACACCAATAGAAGGAGATACAACACTGATCTGGGAGAAAAACCAGCAGCAATTGTCCCAGGAGTAGTTGCCAAGGAAAATACCACAGATCCAAACCAAGTGGTAACAGCCAAGTATGAAAAGCTCAAGGAGGTTTTCATTAATATTAACTGTACTTGTTACAATAACTTAGTCTGGTAAGCAAGAAAAATAAAACAGCAAAAGATAGTAAGTAAAAAAATGCAGTTCAAATATAGAAAAATCACTTTTGTATATCTTTCTAATATTTCCCAATTCCACTTAAATTACAGCTTTCCACTGCTGACTAAAATAATCAGCAAAACATTTATAGCAAAAAAATGTCTAAGGTATTTTTAAATCTGACATCTACCATTGTGATGAAGTAACATGTTTTGATAAACTCATGAAAAAGGAACTACATAAATGACTCTTAATTTGTGACTATCCACTCAGAAGTAAGTTTTGTAAAAATACTAAACCTGGTAACTTTAACCTGCTAGGCACAGCATCAGATGACACTCATTAACAAATTGCTTGCAGAAGATTGCTGCTGCTTCAGTAAAGGAACAAGGAGTATACCTGCATGGAAATGGTGCCCACAGATGTGCCACGGACAAATCAAAGTCCTCTTGGCAGGGCTGTGAGCTGGAGGTCTTCCCAAGGCCAACAGTTCTGCTTAGGATAATTCTAGGAATGTAGTCGGTCATTATTTCCATCAGGTCAGTTCTCCATTGACATGTTTGCATTGCAAAATAATAAATGAGCTCCTTATGTGCAACAACTGCATCGACACAAGTGCCAGTGTTCCCAGTTTAAATCATGGGGTGCACAAACAGATCTTCTATTCATTTACTGCACCAATGTTACTCCCCGAATATTCCAAGTGTTAACTGGAACTGAAATGCATGCCAAATGTTTCCACAAGCATGCCCAGTCAGAAATCTCTCTTGCATACAAATTTAACTCCTTACTGTATGCTTGAACAGTTAGAAATAAGAATTTTACTAAAAACATCAGAAGAAATTTATTACTGTGATTATTTGAAACCCCAGCCACACCAGTCTTGAATAAAATTTGAGCAATTTAAAACACAAAATCTTAATTTCCACAAGAGAACAGAACCACTCAATTAGATGCTGTTTCACATCTGGACTAACTAATTTCATTGAATATAAACTACCAGACCTTTATGTTATAAGATAAATAAATTATTTTGCAGAAATTTGAAGATGGTTGGAGTATTTAGATGTAAAGTGTTAATGTGTAAGTAAAGTGCAAGAGGCAGGTGGAATTTAAGTATGTGAGTAGGCCAATATTCCTTCAGTGCATTCCTTACATATGCAAGTAATGAACTTGTGGTTATAATCCAAACAATCTTCTGCACTGATGCTCCACAGTTAGGAATTTTTATGGCTTATCAGCAAATACTTTTTAATTTTAGAATTTAATGGTATTCTGGAAAAATTGCCAGTGCTAATTTTTGGGACATTTCCCATTGGCAGAGATTAGCAATACATTGCATTCTGCTAAGAAGTCCCATCACAGACTACTTTGATGGCTCAAGCAGGAGACTGTGCTAGAAATCTTCACCTGGGACAGATAAGCTGTGCCAGCAAATGTTATTAAATGTCCCTCAGGAGCCAAACCAGCTGCAGCCATACAAGTCCACTTGTTCCACAAGCAATCCATGCATTCAGAAGTCTTTACTGGCACAGACACTTCAACATCCACATCTTCATGTGCCCAATCAACCTGCCTTTGTGAGCTAACTCCTGCAGAAAGCTTCTGTGAGATTTGCTGTTTGCTGCAGTGTAGCTGGTGAGTTGACACCCCCAGCTTCCCTCCATCCAGCACAGCCAAACTGCTGCCAGAACCCAAGTGTGAGCCTAAAACTTCCCAAATGAGAGCCTAAAACTTCTCAAGGGCAAACCAAACAAGAGCCAGAGCCTGGAGAGGCAGACACAGGGAAGAGCCAAGGGACGGGTGATTCACAGGCTAAAAAGGGGTCAAAATGACAGAGGCTGGCCAAGATATTTGTTTCTCAGGCTTTATGTCAGCCTGAGGGGTTTGTTTTGCAGAATACAAAAGTTCCCACAATAAAATATAAGCAAGTAATGAAACACCAAATAAAACAGTATCAGAAGGAGCTGGAAAGCTCTTCCTTGAACACTGGACTTGTAGATGAACCACCTGTGTGCCTAAAGGAGGGGAGAGTAGGGGGATTAGGAAAACCAAAAGGGGCTTATTTGTCAGCACTCTCAGTGGGCAAGCAGCTCTCCAACAGAGCACTTTGCTCCTGCCAGGGCCTGATCATTAAGCATGTTTAAAGCAAAACATCTTCCACATCTCACAATGTTCTTTCCTGCACGTGTTTCCAATAGCTAGGCACACCAAAAAAACATATTGGCTTGTTCTGTCCTACAAATATCCACCATTAAAAAAAACCAAACCCAAACCAGTGATGCAAGCCAAAAACAACCACCACAGTCAGACATCCCCTTAACTTTAATACATGCAAATTACAGAATAAGCCATTGTATCTATACTGTAAATACAGTAATAATAGGTAATTCTCTAAAATTCCTTCAGTATCCAATGAAAACCTGACTACTGATCCCTGCATCACAAGAGGCCCTTTTTGTTAGCAGCCCACACCTAAAAACAGATTTACATGCAGATCATGGAAACAAATTACTCCATTTCAGCCAATCTTGCAAGGAATGCATTTATAAACTAAGTTGTCCTGCAATTGCAAAGATGCAATTACTATCTCCAGGAAGTATTCTGAGTAGCTTTAAATGCAAGGACATCTCAGTCATTTTACTGAGATTATTTGGATAAAGCAACAACAAAACACAGCTTATACTGACAAGAATCCTATTGAATTTTGTATTATATGTAAAAACTCGTTCTTCAAAACTCTGTTTGTAAATATCCACCACTCACATATTCCTTCCCACCATGTAGACTCTATTTTCTATTTCTATTTTGCATCTACTGTCCTTTCCTGAAGAACTTGAGTTTATTCTAAAGAGCACTGGCAGCACCTTCCCTCCTTGCCTTTCAAAGTGAATAGTTCATGTGTAAAAGTAACAATACATCCCATTAGTCATCCAATCTACAAGAGCATTTCAAAAGTTAAGTGCCATAAGGAGGTATATTATAGGAAGTTCACTTTAAAAGATGTTTTTTCAGATCCTTGTAATGGTCTGTGGCTTTTTGTCTGCAGTTTGTGTTTTAAAATAACAATTGTTCTCTCAAAAAGGATGGAACAAACATTTCGCTTGACACTTCCCTAATGCTACAAAGCGATGACAGCCAACTCGATGTCCCACCAACAAAGGACACAAGTAAGTTACCTGATATGAATATTGTGATGTTTAAGATACCCAAAAGAATATATTTTAATATACAAATTTAATGTGCAAAGGATGACAAAGGCTACAGAATTAATCTCTTCATTTATGAGTATCTTTCATATCTCCTGTGGAAAACTTTCTAACTCTCTGATGGAGCAGGCTGAAAAATTTAAAGGATCCTCAGGTAAACTCTGAATACACAAAACACAGTTTGTAAGATCGGCACAGACGTGCCCAGTCATATTTGCCATTGAAATGTACCCAAGTCAAATAAGTTAGACAAGACAACGAAGAAAAACAAAATACATCCTCCAGTAAGTTCCACAGTTTAACCAAGAGATGATGAAATATGACGTGCTTAAATTTGTTCAACAGTTTCATTCGAACAATTGGCTATTCTCAAAGTTTACATCTGATGATCAGGGAGGCAGATGTTTAAAATACATCAGGAACATTCTTCACTTGACAAAGCTTCCTACAGGCTACCTACAGTACATTGTCCAGATTTCTCCTAACAAACCCCACTGCTCTCTACACATGAAAAGGACAAAGTTTCTGTGCCAAACAGATCAGTGAGAAAAAGAGACACTTATTTTGTGTGTCTGTGATCTAAAGTTCCAAAAATAACTGATGATTCAGCAAGACCAGTAGACTGTCAAACTGCAGTAAAGTTCTAATTCAAGGTTAATTATTGCCCAACAGCACCTGTCAACAAGCCCCCATCAAAAGCTGAGCAAGTCTCCAAGAACATCAGAGCTTCTAGACAGACAAGTACAAAAACCATTGCCTCTTTAACAGGGACAACATTGTCTGACATTTTCCATTTCCTACACAAACAGATGAAAACAAGCCACTAAATTAAAAAGCCCAAACAACCAAACAGGGCAGAATTCTGCAGCCTAAAAATGATGATATTCACAAAGCTAAACCTCAAAAATCTTCATTCTGCTCTCTGCAGTGATGCTGTAAGAAAAAGAATTACTGTTACATGTACTGGTTTGGCTTCCCAGTATTGACCACAGCAGGTCACTGGCTGTAGGTGGTCTTGTTTTGCTGTGTAGTGATAACTGCTCCACGGAGTGACCCTGCTGTCTGCACTGCAGTCACTCCAGGGCAGAACCCAACCGAAATTATCAAAATACAGAAAACACAGCAGTGGTGATGAAACTGGATTCAAGGCCACATGCATTATATGTATTTGAATATTGCTGGCAGAAAAGAGTAGAGCAAAGCAGAAATTACTGATTCTTTACTACTGTCCAGGAATACGACAAGCCACAAAGGTCTCAAACTTTAAAAAAAGTTTCTCTCTCTGCTTAAAACAACAGATGTAAAAATCTCAGTATAAGAAATTGTCCACAGGGCTCTGAGTAACCTGGTCTAGTGGAAGTTGTCCCTGTCTGTGGCAGGGGATTGGAAAGAGATGGTATTTAATGTCCCTTCCAACCTAAACCATATACAAGATATAAACACAATTTCTGAAGTTTTTATCAAAAGGTTTTGACAAAATAGTAGCTAGGAATAACATTGTGTGAAAGGAATAAAATTGTGGAATACCAATGCTCTCACAGTACCAAATGCATGCACTGCCAGGTGTTTCTCCTTGTGGGTTTGGTTCCAAATCTGTAATGCTGAGAAAAGCTTATAGATTTTTATTTTTTGTCTGAAAGACCACTTAAATTCATGGAGAATGGTGAAACAGGAGGAATAACTTCTATTTCTCAAAAGCCTTCAAGGTGTCTGCACTGTAATATCTTTGTCATCAAAGAAAGCCAGCAGGCTGAAGGAATAGGAGGAGACTATCTTGAAAATAAAAACCATTAAGCCAATGTGTATCTATATATATGTATATATTTATATACACACATATGTAGATATATATGTGTGTCTATTTATATATATATATTTATATATGTGTTATTTAACATGGTCACAAACTTGCAGTTGTCACATTCACCACACTCTTAGCCAACTAAAGATTTAAACTGAATTCAGGCTGATTAACAGTGTTTCACATGTTCAGGTAAGAATAAGAACAGAGATTATACACAGGGAAATCACACACAATAAAAAGAAAAAAACCCCAAACAGCTGAGAACATTAAATCTTCTCAGAACTCGATGCAAATAGAATCTTTTAACAACGGGAAATCCTGAAAGGCACTAGGGAAAGGCCCATTTTGAGTGTCCAAGCGGAGGGAGCAGAGTGAGGTGTAACCTGTGCTTCGCCCTTGCTGGCAGACCTGCCCACGTGTTTGCTGTGCGTGTGCCTGAGCGGCTCCGTGTACTGCGAGGAGATCGACATCGAGGCCGTGCCGCCCCTGCCCAAGGAAACCGCGTATCTGTACGCGCGCTTCAACAAGATCAAAAGGATCGCAGCCTCCGACTTCGCTGACATCAGTAAGTGGCACCCCAGCTCCCAGCTCTGTTTCAGAACACCAAATGGAAAGGCAAAATGGAAATGCGCTTTGGACCCGCTAAACATCTTAATACTCCCAAACAATCAGGCAAAGAGCAGATTGCTAAAAATAAAATTCAGCTCTGCATCCCAGCCAGTCTTTAATGATCAAGCATTATTTTTTCTTGAAATGCTCCAGGGACAGCTCTGCCAGATGTCACTCCACAGCATGACAAATTTTATGAATATCTGAAATCATGTTATCCCTGAGACAAAAAAAGATCCAGAATATTTCCCTTTTTTATTTTTTTCAATTTAAGATCAGGAAAAAATCCAGATGTCAATTTTACCCATATTTTAATAGTATTTGCATTTGTAGATCACAATTCAGATGCTGCAGCCAACAGTATAACATTCAGCATATATAGCCACGCACATTTCACATGCCATGTAATTATAAAGTCACTACTTAGAGATTTTCATTTCTTTTGCATAAAGCTACCTTGAGAAGAATTGATTTTAGTGGAAATAGGATAGAAGAAATAGAAGATGGAGCCTTTTCAAAGCTTCTGCTCTTGGAAGAACTTTCTCTTGCTGAAAATCGACTTGTAAAACTTCCTGTTCTACCTCCCAAACTAACAACATTTAATGCAAACCAAAACAGAATCAAGAGCAGAGGAATCAAAGCAAATGCTTTCAAGGTAAGGAAAACCCCAATAATTTAGCTAACTAAAGGAAACAAAATGAGTAAGCAGACTATTCAGTCTGCCACCAAATTACTTTTCTGTATTTTTTGTAATCTAAGACATGAACTACGATGAAGCAGCTTTCCAACTTTTGCGTTTAAGGCACTCTGGAACATCAGTCATTTGTGCACTCACTCTCTCATGTAGAAAAGAATTTTCTATGAAATAGCTCACCTGTTTGCTTTCTCTCTCACATGTAAAGAAAATATAGTCAAAATTTGATGGCTCAAGTACAGTTCTGAGGACCACAGAAATACTAATAAACTATATATATATGGTACTTTATAGTGGCCTTAATTTTTATAACTGAGATGCTGACATTGAAACTTTCCAAAAATAGGTGGTCTGTTCTGTGATTTTTTTGATATAATAGAATTCAACATTCACAGCAAAAGAATGGCATTTGTTACATCAGTGTACAGGCTATGTGATCAGAAAAAAATTACTGGTGTCTTGTTACAGGCCTGAGTTACTTAACCTCAAGTAATACCAGCATCAGTAACCTCTCTTTCCATTTAACAGAAGCTCACAAATTTGGCCTACCTCTACTTAGGACACAACGCACTGGAGTCTGTTCCCCTGAACTTACCTGAGAGCCTGCGCATTCTTCACCTTCAGGTATTCCCAAAGGATTTCCTTAACATTCTCTTAGGAAGCACCTCAGGGTTAACACACTTCAAATCAAACTTGTTCTTTTTAAAATCAGTTCCCATTACAGTATTCCACTGCACCTCTGAATAAAACAATTCACCATACCAATGTGTATGGCCACAACCATCCAGAAGTCCAGAAGCTGCTAATTTCCATGCAAGGATATATTATTGGTTTCTGTACCCCAGGGGTAGGAAAGGGCAGAAAGGAGCTATAATCTTTCACCAGCAATGCGTGTATGTATTGATAACAAGGTTTTGCTTTGCAGTACAACAACATCACCACCATCACGGACGACACGTTCTGCAAGTCCAACAACACGCGCTACATCCGCACGCGCATGGATGAGATAAGGATGGAGGGCAACCCCATCGTGCTGGCCAAGCACGTCAACGCCTTCTCCTGCCTGAGGATGCTGCCCGTGGGAACCTACTACTAGCACTGCTCCTGCCACTCCACATGCCACAGCCAGGCATGGTAACAAGGATCACTTCTTCCTCTGTTTACAAGTTCCTAGCCTCTCCCTTACTCATGCTCTTTTCCCTGCACACCCAGGACCTTCTGCTATGTTGCACCTTTCTCTGACATAACTATTTTAAACCAGTCACTTGAGTAGTTACAGTGTCCCTCATGCTTTCTGAACATTTTCTGTTAATGAAAGTGTAAAAAATATATATATATATGCACTCACATCATCACAGCTTTTATTTTACCACGTACACTTTTTAGGTAAAGTCACACAAAACTGCTCGTTCTCATTCTTTACCAGCACTCAGAACAATCACATTTTACTTTCAGATAAATGCAAGATATTCTTTGAGCAAGCCAAAGAGGAAAAATACTTTTGAATTCCAGTCCTACTCTGTTAATCTGGAGTGAAATCTTTTCTGTTGACCTTCAAAAGTGTATTTGGTGAAGATGCATATGAGAGAAAGTTATGTGTAGAAACAGAACTTCTCAAAGCTTATATTCATTAAAGTTTCCTTAAGACCTTGCTTCGTGGTAAACGAGAATAACTCCTATTTAGGTTTAGTACACCAAGAAACATAGCAACTGGAACTTTGCTAAGATGTTTTAGATTTCCTTCTACTATTTTGCTTTGAAAATAACATGTGTTTTATTTTTACACAATATATTTTTGAGTGAAATATATATGTTTTGCTGAGCTGTTCTCACAAGAGCTGTTTTTGCAACACCAGCTTCCCATTTTAAAACAACGGTCTAAGTTGTTTGCACAGCCTAAAAGGCTCAAATATCTTAGTTATTAACTAATGATATAGAGCAAGCCTTGGTTCCACAGCTTCTCCTGACAGGAAATGTGGCAATATAGTTAAGAGAGAAGCTGAATTCATGTGTTTACCTGTAAATAAGTATGATTTCATCCAGATGTCAGAGCAAAGAAAGAGAATTACCCTTCTACAACAATACTTCTGATCATTAGGGAAAAAAATCAAGTCAGACTTTGAAATTAAAAAGAAAAGTTGATTCCATTATTAATCTGAAATTAGAGGTAACTTGAAGCATTTCACACAACCACTTGAACCTCTGCAGCATATTAAAACCAAAAATCGACGTGTGCAGGCCTTGACACTCAGTTCATCTAAAACTGGCCATCACTAATGAAGGGCACAACGTTTTCAACTCCACAGCTGCACATTTCTGACACCCTCAAATACCTACCACAGGTATAAAGCCTCCAGACAAATGAATGCCAAAGGTGTGCTACTTACCACATCAGCTCTGTACTAATTTTGAAGCTCGTATAGATTCCTAACCTGTAGAAATAGTTAAGCATCAAATGCCCAATGATATATCACTACATCTAGAATACTGTTTCTACAAGATATTTTGTATTAGTTTTATTTATCTTATTTAGCTCAGCCTTGATTTGTTAGTGCTTGTGCTTTGGGGAATTAATGCCCACTTTATTCTGAACATATTTTTGCCCTGAATCCATTACCTAAGAAAAACAGCAACCTCTAATATTTTCCATTTTAAGTTATTTAGTGTAACAAGAAGGAAATTCCATTGTCTTAATTGAGAACAAAACCAAGTCTGGCAGCAATATTTGGTTTTCATTTTTCCACATAAATCATAAAGCTTTGCTAAAATGTAAAAATATAACTTCAAAGCATGTAAAAATACATTCCAATGTCAAGCCAAATTTCTATCTGGAAAAAAATAGTCCCATCAATTTTCTCACGTCCCTTCTGATAAATGCCTAAGATGGAAAAAACACAGATGTAAGTGTAATAATGCTACATAGCCAGCAGCCTCTGATCTTATACTCAACACAAATCATTGCTACTAAAACTGTTTCCAGTATTAACAGGATCAGAAAATGTCACCAAGAATGTGTATATACAAATAAATGCATATTTTTGTAATAGATACACACACATAAACATTCTAAGACCTACCCACTACCACACAATTAATTTTACATTAAAATGTTGTATATATCTTTGAAACATACTAATTATCATCAGTAATGCTAATTAATGCTCTCAACACTCTGTGAGCAAACCAAAGTAGACAAGTGGTACCTTCTGGATGCCTCATGCAGGCACCAAGCTCTCTGAGGTGTTTTACTTCAATCAAATCAATCTTTCACAGCAAGCTAATCAAAACATGAAGTGAGAAAGGCTTCAGTAGGGAGGATTTCCACCTCCTATTTATGTGACCAGTATTAACATCAAGCTGAAGGTAAACTGTTTTGGTTTCTTCCTGTCACTAATTTCTGTTCTGTATTTCCAATAAAACTTGAATTTTTGTTCTTGTTTATCAGTATCAGCTTCAACAACTGGCTCTTCCAGCCTTGCCAGCATGTTTCAGTTGTTCAGCCTCACAGCAGACCAAGGACAGAAGATTATTTGCAGATGTAAATCCATTTTACAGACATATTTATTGTGACAATAGCAAGACCTGCCATACAGAATACTCGGGGAACACTCCATTTGCTCCTTCAAAACCTGTTTTGAATTGACCATTAATCTCAAAACATTCACTATTACTTGAAGTACTCATAACTTCTACATTATCCCTTTCTTCTCAAGTACCAAAACAGGAAAGGAAAAAAAAAATTACCTTTGGTGTTCTTACACTACACTCTGAGGAAAGTATCAGAAAGGATTTTATTTCTATATAGAAGCCTTGGCAATTCCCTTTTAAAAATAAACATATTAATAGAAAAGCTGTAAGATTCCCTCTCAACAGTTTTCTCTCCAAAACAAGGGAGTCTAGAGAGCAGGTGGGGGGGAAAAAATAAATGCAAAGATTACAGACTCATTTTTAATGTTGTGTAAGTGTGAATATCAACAGGACAGACTCTTGATATTTTAACATACTTTAACAACATATGTATAATAGCTTTCCCAAAATTACTAAACCCATTAAATTACAACTACACACTGTCCTTGGCAATTTAGTTATTTGAATTGACAGATTTGATCTTTGAAGGCTTTTGTTAATTCTCTTACCTGAGAAAGTCTTCTGTTTTGAAATGAAATGATTAGCAATGTTAATAAAAATAAGAAGGCCTAAAATACTCTTCATAAGCACACAGTCAGTCATATTTGGTAAATATCTCCCAAATTGGTTTGCCTTTCAACTTTATTCTTGTCTTTGACCATGGAAATGAAATTACCTTTAGAAAGGACATCTGTAATACTGACAAACTTGTAACATCTTCAGTGAATTACCTACACACATCTTTTAGCAATTAGTAGACAAATTCATTGTTTATATTCAACATCTGAACAAATAATTTTAAAAACTGCTTATATAACAACAATTTGAAAATTGTCTCCATACCTCTTCTCTTTTCCCTTTTTTCTTTTTATTATATTTTAAAATGAGAAATATTTACAACAGTTCACTGAATCACTGATCCCAGAAACCACAGTCACTGCTGATCTAAGGACCAGAAAGCATCAGGGAAAGCTGGAAAAAACAATCAGAGATTCCTAAAGCTCTTGGTGCTCTACCTTTTCTATAAAGGGATTAGAGAAAAGCCCTTACACAAAAGCCAGCAGGATTAGGCAATGCCAGTTTATTGCTCAGCTGAGGACTGGATTTTTAATTTTTTTTTTTTAGTATTATCAGAAAATAGAACTATTTTTTTCTATTCTAGTTAATTGGATAATAGAAATTGATTAATCCAGCACAGAACTCAAAGGCCTAAAAGACAAAAAAATAGAAAAAGATGCAGTTCCCACTTGATACTATAGCTGAAATGATGTTGTTTAGTGACAGTAAATTCTTGAGGTACATAAAACTCAGCCAAGAACCCACAAACAATTAAGCAGCAAAACATCCTTCTGTTACATAAAGCATCATGTAAGATGTTTTGTGTCTGTAAGACTGTAATATTTTTACTCCAAGGATTAGTTGTTTATCTTAAAACCAGCACAAAGCCAAAACAAACAAGACAAATACCAATAATTTAAAACTAAGCTCAAATATTATGTTCCAGTTAGGAGGGAGGAACAGTTTATTTCCCATACAAGTAAAACACTCCAGAACTGAAAGTGCTGTCACCCAAACACATGCTGACACATCTTCAAGAGAAACAGATCAAATCCTTCAAAACCAACATTTACACGCCAAAGACTACAAGTGTTATTTTCTTTTAATTTCTTCTTTTTCCTTTTTTTTAAATAAAATGTAATACCAAAGCAAACTGTCTTACTCCTTCACAGAAGGGCAGTCTTATTTTCCTCCAGCCATGAGTAACACAGCAATTGCTGCTCAATTGCCCCTCGAACACAGCACCAATTTTTAGCTCATATTCTCTTCACCACTGCATACAAAATTAAGATCCCATATTCTGCTAAAGGCAGTCTCACCTCCAGTACTCTGTCTTAACACACTTCTTAAAGCCAAACATTGCATTACTAAAGAAAGGCTTGATAGACACTACCTTGAAATGCAGGAAGGTGTGCCTACGATGTTCATACCACTCAGCATAGGTTGAAAGGCTTCTGAAAAATGTTAGGAGGTCTCCGTGTTCTTCAGTTCTATAAAAGAAAAATATATTGTTTAACCCAGTCCTAATCAGGTGTATCAATTCCACAGCCTAAAATGCACACTTAAACAAATGGATTAGTATTGTTTGAATATGAAGTAGGAATCACCCAAAATAACAATGACAAAGCTGAAAAAAGCTGTAGTGTAGGGATTGAAAAAGAGGCTGAAGGGCACATTCCTAAACTAGTGTTTCTAGTGTCAGTCTTATGAGTAAAATGTAGGAACAAAGAAGTCACCTGCAAAATCTTAGTTTGATTTGATTCTTGTTCCACTCGTTTTGTAAATAAATTCTAAGATGTTGCACAGTAAAACCCAAACCTGCAAAATGACAAGATTTGCCAAATTGCATCACTACCCTTCAAATATCCCCAAAATCTTTGTCCTAACCAGCTAACTCTACATGACATGTCACCTGCCTCTGCCCACATGACATTCAGCTTTTCAAGATGAACCTTGCAGCTTCAGCAGGTGTGAGGCCTGATCACACAAGGCATCTAAACCAAAACTTTTGTTAGACAGTTAAATCTTGGTGTGATCTTGTCTCCAGAGCAGAGGGCTCCAGCCCTGTGAACATCTCCCTCACTCTCCTCTGGACCTGCTCCAACAGGTCCATGTTCCTCCTTATGCTAGGGGGAAAGAGATATAAACATTTATCTCTCAAATTTCTAGTAAGGATCAGGATGGAGAAAGGAAAAGAGAAAATATGTTAGGCAGCCAACCACACATGCAGGGTTGTTGGGGAAAGCAGGAAAAAAAGCTCATAAAGGATAAGCAGTTTTCACTAAACAAATGCAGCCAGAATGCAAAGGATGCAAAACTCTACAAAAATAATGTCAGAATACCTGAAGTAACATAATTATTTACCCATAAGAGTGAAAGGCTTCATGCCATTGTTGATATGAAGGCACAGACTATTAGCCATGACCAAAACACACCTGGCAAGCACTGTTTTGGAAGTACAGATATTTATCTAAGTTACTAATACAGGATTTTATAGGTTTACAAAACCTGACTGAGGAAGATAACTGACTGATATTTGGGGAATATTTCAGGAAGTTATAGAGTATTTAAATTCTAATGTAAATTTGATTTTTAACATCCTTTCTGTTTGAGATTAGCTACTCTTTTTGGATTTTCAGACCAGCTGAGAGCAGAGACTTGAGGCATTCACAGAATGGCTGCAACAGTGGATTACCAAGTTCAGCCCTCCCAGGGAAAACTGTGCCTCCAATTCAGCTCTGTTTAATATATAGGAACAGCAAACCTTAACAGGCTACACAAAAACTGGAAAAAAAAATACATTAAGGTCATTCAGATATTGCAAACGTGAAAGAAAAGCCAAATAAAGGTTTTATCTTAGCCTGGAAAGAACAGCATCACTAAAGGAAGTTACCACAGTAGTCACAGCTGCCAACAAAGTCAGGCCAAGATGAAAAAACTGCTGGCAGCACTGGGAAAAGTGAGTCCCTGGAAGGACACAGACACACTGATTTACAACAGCTCATCAGCTCTGGTCTGGGAGCTGTTTTTAACCACAGCTCTGAATTGCATGTGTCAAAGTCTACACATTCTATAGGAACTGTGCACCCAGAAACAACTGCCCACATCTCCATGCCTGGAAAAGAGATTCCACACAAACTGCACTGGGCTTTTCAATCTCCTCTCGTGGACAGGGCAACACAAAGCTTTGGTACCAAACTACACATTTGAAATTATTTTTGAAAAACTTGTCAATTTTTATAAATATCCATGTTTATACTATTTAAAATACTATCACAAGCATTGTGACCTTGTTTTTAGCATTGTTTTTAGTTTATTTCTTTTTTTGCCTCAAAATCATTTTTAGGTGATGCAGCAGATGAAAATTTTCAAGGCTAGATCATCAACAGAAAGAAAAAGCTTTGGGTAGAAGTTCAAAGACTGAGTTTTCAAATGAAGAAGTTAGTCAATCAATATGTCTAAGGAGGTACTTTTCTCTCATAGCACTGGCTTAATTAAAGATAGAAAATTGACCTCAGTGTTGCAAGAACATGTATGTAAATCCCTCTTGGCATAAGAGCACCAGTTCAGTGAACTCTCACAGCATCGAATCTACCCATGAACAGTAATTCCTAATTAGCCCAAATGAGCCTAATTCCTCCTGCTGAAGGCAACCACGCCAAATGTTAAAACACCAAGAAAACATTCTATAAAATAACAAGGTAGTAAGAGAGTGGGTTGTAAAATTCAAGTCTTTTTTTTTTTTTTTTGCAAGAATTTAGCATTACAAAAATCCACTTGGAGCAGAAAACCCCTGTCTCCAATGCCAACAACCATGTTACAGAAAAGTCATCCAAAACCAGCTCAAAGGATGTTCAGGCAGAGAGTAACTCTGTCAGGTTAAAATCATGGGCTCTTCATCCAAACACCCTTTCACTTTCACAAAATAGCAACAAAATGCAAAAGTATAAAAGAAATTTAACTGTTGTAAAAGTACTTAAGCCTCCTTTAATGTGTTCCTTTAACTTAAGGGAGAAAATCTATTTTACCTCAGTGCAGAATGCAAGACTTCCTACCTTAGCACAGAAAACCAAAACACAACTCAAAGCTGAGGGCAGAATTTCTGCTTCCCTTCATTTCTAAGAGATCTTGTCCATGCAGCATTTAATATATTACATATTTCCTAAATTCTGCACTCTGACTTACAGATGCTAACTAGCTAGTAAAAAGTAAGAGCAATTTTCATACTGCTTAAAATCTCTATTTGCCTAAGTAACCCATGTCAAGGTTAACTCCCTCAACAATTAATGGGGTGTCAAGTCAAAAAAAGGAAAAAAGGACTGACAAGAGTTTTTTTTAGACATTGTGGTTCTCAGCACTAGTAAAGTATAGCATAAGGGATAACCAGGGCAAAGGGGACACAAGCAAAATAAAAAAAACCCAACTAAATATTGAGATTCCATATGCATACATCTGTTATTGTCACAAAATATTTAGGAAATTATATAAAAATATACCCACTTTAAAAAAATGTACAATTCTTATATAGAGATGTACCATTTATATATTGCAGCAGTACCTGCAGACTGTTGAATTTTGTTTCATTTGAAAAGATACTGCTCAAGTGTTCTAGCATTCCCCTATTTTCTTCCAAAGCAGGAACTGAGTGCCAAGTTTTAAACTCTGCTGCTCTTAAAGACCATTTTCTGACACGTATTATGAAAAAAAACGAAGCCAAAAAAAATTAGAAAACTGAGGAGGAAAAAAATTCCAGCCAGGAGACAAAACAGAACAGAACTAGATAATGGATTTGGCAAGACTGGGCTAAGGAAGCAAAAGAAGAAAACAAACTGGCAGGGAGGCTGAAAACGAACAAAACAGCAGGAGACTAGATTCAGCTGGTCAGGAATGGAGGGAAAAAGGAGGGAAGAGGTAGGAAGCTTAGGAGCAGACTAAAGAACAAAGGGCTAGTTGGGAAAAGTCTAAAACTGGGCATGAGGGGATTACAGCTTGGAAAAAGAAACGAGGAGTAGCTCAACAAGGGGATTGAGAAAACAGGCCCTGAAGGGAGATGGCAGAGTCAGGCAATGAACAGGGGGAGCTCACAAACAGGCACTGCCAGCATCAGCCCCAACCCAGGCAGGGACTCACTGCCTCACTCTGCCAGCACACACCGCGGCCAGGACAAGGCACACAGGAAAAATGCAATCTGGAGGTGCTGTGGGGGAACAAGGTTGGGTTGTCCCCTATCCCCAAAAGTATTTTTCAGCCTACTGACCCCATTGATCCTGCTGGCCTCAGGGTTGCAAGGGTATCTACAGACAAGGCCAACAGGCAGCATGTGCAAAGGGAGGCTCAGGAGAAAGCACCGCTGGCTTTGCTGACATCTTCCATCATTCATGAAAACTTGTGTTTATTTATGAATACTGGCACAAGGGGAGAAAGGAGAAGAAACAGGGACAAGACAGCAGTGCTCCAGCCAGGATGAAATAAAGTCTGCCACTACTTCAACACATTCCTCTTCAGTGTGACTATTAAGTTCCAATACGTTTCTGCTGTCATAAAATACTCATGAATAAAACAGGGCAATTTCCTCTTCTAAATCCCACTTCTTGACAGCAGTCAACTGCTCTTCCCAGTTACACCATAAGCTTTAGTAGATTTACATGGAAATTGTGAAGACTTTAAGTAAAAAAAATCAGTTTCCAGTGGAGACCACTGAGGTAACTCAACAGACCTCTCTCTTTACCCATCTGCTGGCCCTTCCTCCCCCTCCCCAAGAACAAAAAATAATAGAAAACAAAGGAAGCAACTTTAAAAAATAATTAAATCAACTACTCAGTGATAATGGATTTGTTCTCAGAACAGCTTCCTAGCTGAATTCAGTGGAATACTGCAGACAAATAATTTGATTATTTATTCATCATGTTACCACAGGAAGTTGGCTTACTCCAGAAAATAATAAAAACCAGCATTCATTCATACACTTAAGTTTTAGTACACTAATTTTCTTAGGCCATTGCACAAATACACTATTCCACATTTATAAATTATATATTTTTAAGATACCTGTGAAATAAATCCTGATGCCAATAAGAGAAATGGAATTCAGAGCTGAGAATCAGAAACAGGCATACACTGGGGAGGGGTTTTGGATGTGTACTTTGGGCATTACAAACACTGCACATCTGCAGCTCACATGCACATGTGAGGAACAATTATACGAATTAAAATGTGACAGCTGAGATTACCAGGTTACCATTCTCTTCAAACAGCTAAAACACATGGTAATCCAAAACCTGGCTCCGTTTAACAGGAATTTGTAACGCTCCTTCCAGATGTTAAAAATCACATGCCTTTCATCTTCTCTGCAGGATACAGATAAGGGATGGGAAGTGTTTCAGTTGGGCTAAGGATACATCACATAAAGACACTGGCTGCCAGCAATTTGCATGAAAACCCAGTACTGCATTTAGTATCCTACATCCCACGCAATAACTTGCCTTGAGCAAAAAAATTCCATCTTACCTTGACACAAACTTGCTCACATTTGAATCTTCTCTGGATTCCATTACAATGCTCAGATCACTAACAACACCAGACACTTTCTCATTGTTCTAGATTGGAGAAGTAATATTTTAGAAATTTCTCTGGCGAGTAGAAAAACGTGTCTATTTGCAATTTAAAAAATAGGAAAAAAGTAGCTATAAATGCTGCCAAGTACCATAATCCTTAAAATGGTATTTTTTAAACTACAGTTTGTGTGTGTGAACAGTTTCTTCTATTTCAAGAATGGCACTATTATCCACACAAGGCTTTTGGAATAATATCTGAGTTTGTCAGCATAGAGAATATATATGTACAAAGGAAGGTTCATTGCTTCCTTTCACATGAATCCCACTGCTTTAAGATCCTTCTCATTTTCCAACACAGCCTTTTGGCTGCCACATATACCAGAAAATTCACATATAAGGTTTTAGTTTTGGGCTGGATTTTTTATTTAAAACTCTATAGTTTTGTCTCAAAATATTGTCCTTTTTTATAATCACTGTTACTCAGAAATATACGCAGGATAACAAAACTATTCTAAATTAACTACTAAGCTGTTAAAGAATGAGAAAAGGTGGTCAGAGTAGAAATGAAGCCACAAAAGAAGTTAGTTCTCTTTTCTATGCATTCTTGAACACACCAAAGTAATGGATTAGATAACAACAGTGAATGAAAAAGCTTAAAATCATGGATTGAAGACCATAGGAAATGCCTCACTTTAAACTTCTTCTACCAAGTTACTACAAGCAAATGGGAATGGCAAGGGAGGACTGCACACACACCTCAGCAGTCCCTGAACTGCTTGGACACAAGCCCTGCTAACACTGCCACCCCTCCAGATGGGAAAAGCAAAGCAAGGCACTACAGAGATTAGTGGAATAACACCAGAAAAAAATGGTTTTAGTTTAAAGCCCAAGGTTCAACAGAGGGAGGGAGTTGTGGAGGAGCTGCCAGCAGTCACAAGCTGACATGCCACCTTCTGAAGGGACTGGCTTGCCAAAATGCCACTGTGGGGCCAAATAAAAAGATTTAAAAGGAAAGCTCTGGGCAAAAAAGAAACTCTTTTTAAATGATTGCTGTCCCAAAAGGCTTAGACTTGTTTTGGCTGATTTTCAAGCTCATGTTCTCTCCCAATACCTAATACTATGGAGCTAACTCCATTGAGACTTCACAACTAGAATAAATAACTACAGTTAACAGTGCGAAAAAAATATTCCTGATCTTCTGCTGCATACCAACAGACCTGTTACCTGCTGGGCACTTCCCAAAACCAGCTGCCACCTTTCACTCAAGACAGGTGAAACTGCTTTTAACTGCCCTACCTTGTCCATGCTAATGTCAGCACAGGTTATTTTGAATACGATGTACTTCTAGCAAACAAAAAAAATCATGCAAAAATTAGCTCAAAATTATGCTTTACAGCTGAAGTGAGGGTTTTAAAGTATATATAGGCCCTACCTCATGAGCAGTCAAAGTAGCCCAAATTTTAGGCATTAGGCAGTCCAGTGCTGCCGCTCAGTGGTGCAATGGTTCTGAGCACCAACACCATTGGCAGTAAATTCAACACCCAGTAACCCCTCTGAGCCACACTGACACCAAAAGATGGCATCATGCTGCAAGAGATGCAGCTGAGAGAGAAACATTCTGGTGGTTTTGTACAAGCAAATGTAAAGAGGCATCATGGTGACCACAAGTTTCGAGTCACAGATGGACTTCAGAGGTTGCTCATTCAGCTGAACTCTTGCTGTTTCAAAGGATAAAATCCATGTGTGGCTACTTAAATATTCAATCCCCAAATTCATATGACTTTTCTAAAGAATAGGAAGGACATCTTTACTGTTCACTCTCAGTCCCATCTCATCAAATTAAAAAAAACAACTTCAAAGCTGAGCTGAAAAATCAAGTTTTCCTGATGTTAGAAATACCATTACAAAGTACAACAGTGTTAGAAAAATACTACTGCAAATTGGGGTAGAAGCTGTTTTCCTCTGCTTAGCATCTTGAATTCTGTGCTAAGAAGAGAGCCTTGTGAAAGAGCTGCAGTCATTGGTGTAACTTCTGGCAGTGCTGCAATGACTATTCACATTAACCAAGCACACACTAATATAACCAAAGGGAAAAAACCCAAAACAACAAAGAGAGCTGCTGAAGTTTGTAGCATTTTAGCTTTTCCTCAGTTTCTTCCAGAGGTAATACTTGGCATCTTCGAATTTGCAGGATAAGATATGGGACTATAGAATGTGTTGTGTGGGATGAAAGCTGTGCTGGGTCAGAATGAGGCCCCAGCAGGCAACTGGCAGAGCTGAAAGACACCAAGTGTCCCCGGGGTTGGTCTGCAAGAGCATCCTGCAGGGAGCACGTTTTGGGAAGGACAGGTGACAGACACTCAGCAGTACTGGGTTAACAGCTGGACTTGATCTTGAAGGTCTTTTCCAACCTAAATACTTCTATGTAAAAAACCATTTTGTGGCTGAACACTAAACCCGACCTTCAGAAGGAATTCCAAAGTTGGGTCCAGATGTTAAAGAGCCAAGAGAACCCACTGAAGCTTAAATTAAATAGTTGAAGGTTTCAGCTGGAAAAGGAAGCACTGACATTTGTCCATTTTAAGTTTTGTTTGGTAGTTGTGTTTTTTTAAAACACACATTGACCCTTACCTGCATTTCAAGAAGCTGGAATTCCAGTTGAAAAGGCAGGGAGTGACACTTCCCTGATAACCTGTGCTTCTGCACCGTCCTGTTTGCAGCTGTTATAAAGTAGAGTTAACGAAATAATCAATTACACTTGTATTCAATGACTACTGCATTTCTTCCCTTAGTCATTTTTAAAGCACCAACTGTTACCATTCCTCATGGAAAGAAGTTTAATGTGTTAAAAAACCCCACCCCATTTTCCCCCTGGGCAAAGCACAATAGTAGTGTGTCACTTCCCATTACAGAAAGGACAATATTTACTCAGAAACTATTTTGTCAATGAACCAAATCTTACTGTATTTCAAAGTAATTGTCTTTTTGCTAACAGTGAATTAGAACAGAGGTTTACAGATGATCTGCAAACAGTATGCTCAGTAAAGGGAACAAAACTACCTACTTCTTTCCACTGTTTTCTTGGAATGACTTGTGAAATGAAACCCAGTAAATTCCATCAAAAATGAGAGATCTGCTTCTAGACTTTCAAGCTGAGCTTTCAGGTCTGATGGAGATTGATGTCCCTTGGTTTCTCCCTGAGCTTCTCTTTGAAATGATTTTCTAGAATGGAAAAAAAAATAAAATCAGAAGGGCAAAATACCCATAACACAACACAGAGCAATAGCATTAAATAAAAGGCCTTGGCAATGGGATCTGATGGTTTTCAGACCCTAATCAGTTTCCAAGGAGTCAAGTTTCAGTTGGGTCACATTGATGGAAACAGTAAACTACTCTAACTTCTATAAACTCTATCCATTCACTGCCAGGTAGACACAGCTTTTATTCCAAGTCCAGAGGTATAAGTGTTCATTTTGAGAAATGTGCAAAAACATGCAAGAAAAGGGAGCTAAGATGCATTTACTCATATAAGTGACTTATTCTATCCACAGAGTTTACCTTTACTAACACAAGGAAAGTCCTAACATAGAGGCAAAAGCTTATCCCAAACATTTTTGACAAAGAAATTCTATTAATCCAGTAAATGAAAAAGGGCATACATTGATTTCAGTATCTCCTCATCAGAATAGAAGGTGGATTCATGTCGGATATCTTCATACTCTTCTGTCAACAACCTTATTTCTTCTTCCAGTGCCTGGATTTCATCTTCATAATCTTTAAAAATGCTCTCGTCCATTTCTCAGAATCACTGTTACTGCATAAAACAAAATAAGGATTTTTCTCAGGAACAAACAAGGAACCCATTTTTAAAAAAACACCAATATAACATTCAGCAATTGTTTTAAGATACAGAGCACTGCACAGCCTCTAGAGACAGAAGTTAAATGAGGGAGCTAATGGAGTCAAAAGCTTTAAGCACCTTTTCAATTAGTAATTATTTGACCCAGGAATGCATCCAGCTGTTTTACATTTGCTGTAATAGAAAAACAAGCTGCTCCACAGGTAAAAACCCACTGCAATCAGATAGAAAAAAGGAACCCAGCTTTGACCAATTGACCTAAGGACCCACCTGGGCAGACGAGGCACAGCTGTTCCAAACACTCCTCCTAACACAGTCTGCCTTCAGAGTAAACAGCAGTAAAGAGACACAAATTGCAAAGACATGTCACCAATAATTTAAAAAGTAAACCTCAGTTTTCAGGAAAAATAACAATCTGACATTTAGCCTAGCTACAACACATTCAGAAGTCTGTGGAAGATATTATGCAGCTCAAAACTAATGTGCTGATATTTTAGATGAGGAAAAACCCAACATTTAGTTTTGTGTGTTTTTAAACCACCCCTACTCTACGTGCAAGTGCCACACTAACGTGGTTGAGTAAAAGAGGATGAGGGGGAAATAGGATTTTATTCGTTTATTTCATAGGAAACAGACATAAGAAAACACATATAAGAACACACATTAAGAAAACAACATCAAAAGCACGCTTTGCATTAAAAACTTGCTTAGTGAATAAAGGAAGTATACGCAACTAAATAATTATCCAGCCATCGGTAGATTTTTTTAAAACTAGATATGGTGAAGAAAGTTATGGTCGTAATAAAGAGTGCAGTGTGAAAAAGAAAAACATTACAAAAGCCAGAAAGTTACCCCAGGCCCGCTGATCCCTCTTTTAACAGCGGTAACAGAACACATAAACTACTTACAGCTACTTAAACTCAAGGATTTAACTAGGCTGCACAAGACTCAAACACTAATTACGGCTTCAAAAATTTTATATCTAGACAAAACCCCCTACTCTTTAATCAAGTAAAACAAAACTTGAACAAACGCTTCTCTTCTTGTCTATCATTCGTACGTATACCTACAAATATTTGTGCATTAACAGCACATCTTTTACATTTCTACGTACCGGCCGTTTACACCCCCGACTGCCTGACTTTATGCTGCCACAGGAGCTGGGAAGCGCTTCGGAGCGTTTGTGAGAACCGAACTGGTGCGTTCCGTGCCCGCCGCTTCCCTGCGCACCTTCACACCCCGCAGGGCGATGCTGAAATCGCGACTCGTCCGAGGCTCGCAGGCGACGGAGGTGCCCCGGGGCCGGAACGGGGCAAGCGGCGAAATCCGGAGCACTGGGAGCCCCGGCAGCCGCGGACACCCAGCCCAGGGCGGGAGAGCTCGGGGCCGGCGCTGAGGGAAGAAGGGAACGGAGCGCTCGGACCCGGCACTGAAAGGAAAAAGGGAACGGAGCGCTCGGACCCGGCACTGAAAGGAAGAAGGGAACGGAGAGCTCGGACCCGGCACTGAAAGGAA
>VYXF01006032.1:2592175-2604602 GCA_013397295.1 Polioptila caerulea | reverse complement strand
AGCTCCATCAGAAAAACTTAACAATGTGAGGCAGGAATATTGGCAAAATATTACCACGATATATTGTGGGACGTGGGAAACTCTGACACAAAAGCGTTTTCTTCAAAATGAGCAAAAATGAAAGGGTGACTTGCAAGATCAACAGTGGGGAAAGTATTTTTCTGTTTCAAAATGTAGTCATAATCTGAACATTTGTGAGGAAAATGGAGGCACTGAAAATCCAAAAAGTCCTTGGCCTTCTCAGGATTCCCAGCACTTTGCAGAGGATGTGCTGCCAAAGCCAGGGCAGGGCCTACTGCCCAAAATCCTCCTACAGAAATGTAGGCTGGAGCAACACTACAGATGTACAACACTGATCTCCAGCTTTGGCCTTTCCAAGCCATGGTTTTCACCACCAGTTTCCTCATTTGTATCTTCACCTTCCCCCCCCAGAGTTTTGGAGCATACCAGTGGGACACACAATAATTTGACCCTTGCCCATTTTGTGGGATGCCTCCTCTCCTTTTGGAGAGTAATTTTTGAAGACAAACTCCTCTGAAGCAACAGAAAGCATATCCATGACTGGAGAGCATAGGCCAGTCAATAAAATGAATGGTTTGTGTATTAAAACAAATTGAATGCCAGAGTCCTGTGCCTATCACGTGAACATGCTCGGATTCATTAATAGAAACTGGTCGATTCCCTGAAGTACACGCTGGGATAATAGAACAGATGCATTTGTACTGACATTGGTAAATGGCTAATCAATCCCTCAGTGCTGCTTAATTAGCAACTGCAGGAGACCCTTTTAATTGGCATCTGATACTTGATTTGAACAGACAAATAAAGTGCCACTCAGCCCTTTCTTGCCAGTGAACCCTGTTTTCCCCCTATTAATTCCCCTGTAGCTCCTGAAGACCAGACTGAATTACCAGCTCTGTGCCACAGACTAGCCTGACACCCTGAAGTATTTTATCATGATTTCAGTGCTGATGTTGCATTGAAACACTGCATATGATCTGCTGGTTGCTCAATATGGTTTATATTAATACAAGTTGTAGACTGTCACTGTTCAGAGAGAAGGTAGTTACAAGGAATGCATGGTTACATTATAACAGGAATAATTTATTATTGAGCAAGCAAGTTCAACAAGCACTATAAAAATCAATTTATAATTTTTATGCACTTCATCTGGGCTGAAAAATGGTTTTGTTCTCCACTATTTTCTGACTAGACCTCTTTGATAGAAAAAGGGGGAATAAAGCTTTTAAAATTGCAGTTTGGTCAGCAATGCACTCTGGAAGTCGAGATTAAAGATGACAGTTTTCAGATGCATAAGTTATGCTTACTTTGTTTTATGGACCTAAGGCCACCATGGAGTCAGGCAGTCCCTTGGCAAAGAAAATCATCCAAAGGTTAAAGAAAGAAATGTAGTTTGACAGAGTCAGCCAAAAACATAGGTGACTTGCATTAGCTGAAAAGCTATTCCACCTCTGTTTACTGCTTCAAATCACTGATTCACAAAAGGTAAGCTGGTGGTTATTGAAAGTTTCAAGAACAATGGCAGTTCTGGAAGAATTAAACAAGGACTATTAAAATCTTCAGTGGCTGTGCCTGCAATTGCTATGCAAGACACAAACCACACACCTTCCCAGTAGCACGAAATCCAATTAATACAGTCCTGGGAAGATTCAGTGCTCCAGTTCTGATGAAGATTTAAAGGTGCAATGACAGATTGTCAGAGTTAGCTGGGACTCACACCCTTAAAGACCTTGTTAATACTGGCAAGATTTACTTAGCACGTGTCCAGCTGGTCCAGTTAAAGGGAGAGTTCATCATCCCTGTGGACAGGAGATTCTGATTTGCATTGGATCACCAGGCCAGGCAGAGGGAGGGAAGCACAGGCATCTGGCAAGAACCTATTCCTGCAAAGTTTACTCAGAGTGTGACACTAGGACATCAGCCTCAGAAGGGGATCCCACCATCACACACCTCTCAGCTGTTCAGGGAGTAATAAATCTGTCACCAGACTGCCTTGCTCAAAGCCAGACCCAGCTGCTCAGTTCTGGGCTGCTCCTTGTGCAGTGCTGCATCTACAAAATGAACAGTCACACGTGCCAGGATCTCAGCCTCCTGCCACCCCCACTTAACACATGGCTTCTCATCACACATTTATTGAAAGTTATCCTTGGCAATGATTAGCTTTGATGAAATGCCCCCTGTTCACAATCAGCAGTTTGCCTTGTGATGCATCACTAAACCAGTTTATCATGTTACAATCACCCTCTAATACTTTACAGTCTGAACCATTGTGGAGTTTGGAGTTACACGTACTCTGATGCTATTTACTTCATTTTTGTAATATTCGACCTCTTGGGATCACCCATCCTGGCAGGCTGCTGCACAGTGGGGAAGGGTGAGGAACAGAGTGCAAAGCCAGTCTGTGACATTTCCTGCTGGACAGGACCTTTTGCTTTCTGCAGTGCAAGGTCACAGTGCTGTGTTTGACACACGGCTCCCTAAGCCAGAGGGAAAGGGCCTGAGAAGACACTGCTTGAAAGAACAAGTAGCTCCACAAAAAAACCCAAACCTACTTTGCAGTAAAGGAAGAAGTGTATGTGTTGGAGAAACTTTGAACCCCGAAGCTGGTGGCAGATAATACACTCACACAAAAGTTCAGGCTTTGCAGGATCATTTATCACCTGTGACTGTGGCTTGCAGTGAGAGAAGTTCAACCCCTGTAAAGCATCAGCGCTGCTTTCCTTCTGCACAGGAGGGTGATACCTCTCAGGGAGTTTTAACAATGGATTTTCAGTGTCCTACCTATCAAACTATTTAATACAAGCACATATTTCAGAGAGGTTTAAAATATGAAAGATATAGAGGAAGGTTCCAATTGAATTAACCAAGCATCTTCCTCCCCCTTCCTGCTATCCCTGGGTTTCCTCTTACCCAAATCTCCCATGCCTGTAGACTTCAATGTGGGAGGAAATACAGCTTCTTATGGAAGGAGGAAGGAAGGGATATGATTTTAATGTAGACAATTTTGATTGCCTTGTTCACCACCAAAGACAACCAGAAATTTTTTGTCTTAGAACATTTAACTGAAGACAGGAATTGGGCAACAGCAGCAGTGAATAGGAAGAGAATTTCAAAGAACAGAAAATAAACAGATCTTAGGGTAAACAAGTTATCCTTTAGAAGAAAGGCTACCACTTCAGAGAAAGTGATATAAGAATGTTTTGGAGAAAAACAAATACAATTGTATATATCTTTTATTTTCAAGTGGAAATTCCAGCTCAGAAGCTGATCCTTTGACACTGAAAGCAGAAAAGTTATCGTTTGGAAATTTTGCTGCCCTGCCCAGGGAAATTACAGTTTGGCTGCTCCGTGTTTTCACTTCCTTCAGAGGACCAGGACACAGGTGGACAAAAACATTAATGACACTTCAACTTCTCCTTATCACAACCAAGAGGACAAAGTTATTCATAAAGGAGTCTCCCAGCGCAGAAGCTCCAGCCATAACAGAGATGAGAAAAATGAGGTCACTAAAGGGAAATGCCTACAAAACACCACCAGAGCTATTCTGTAAAGAGCAGTGATTAGTTAAGTCCCTTTAACTCACAGAATGAGACATTTCTGCTGAAAGGCATCCAGCCAGGCTGGAGAAACACAGCTCTCACCTCCTTACTCCTTCCTCAGCTACACCCAGAGCAAAGAGAATCTGTGTCCATTCAGCAGAGAGTCCCTGGCTCTGACAGGTAGAAGCCTTCCAGCAGAGCCCTCAACATCACAGAGACACATCTGCCAGCTCCAGCCTCCTTGCAGAAGACACAATTAGAGTTGGGCATAATTTAATGAATCTCACTCCCAAACTTCATCTCTGCCTGCATCCTTTCCAAATCAGCTCCATGGCTGTCTCTACAGCTACACCATTTAGATGGCAATGGAGCAACAATATGATCAACACCTGCAGGAAGGCTTGAACAGTCTGAAAATGCAATTACTCCAAGGCTGGGCATAGATCTGTACAAATTTCTTCCCCATCAGATCAGATCAGAGAGAACTCTGCTTCCAGATTGTGCAAAGTGATTTCCTCAGCCTAGCTTTGCCCCAGCAGCACAGTGATCAAACTCCACAGCTCCTGAGGGAATACCTGCAGTGCAGCTGCAAGATGCAGCTCTAGGATGCACAGGCACGTGTCACAGCTTTCATCTGGCTGGCACATCTGGGAGCTCCAAAAGGGCATGAAACAAACCACTGGATTCCAGCTGGAGCCACGGATGTTTTTTATCCAGCACCTTGGAGATGGCACCATCACAAGGGCCCTCAAGATCTGAACTGTTTAGAAGAGAGCCAGAGCTGCAGGGATGCTGCATCTCTTCGATCTCACCTCTAAATACCACATTAAACTTTGAAGAGCAATGACAGGTCAGCTCTGCTCTGACACTGAGACATTTCAGCTTTGAAATGCACTTTGCCCTGACAGCTGTAGCCAGGGAAGGCTGCAGAGGGCAGAATGATGCTGCATACCAAGAGGGATTTGTCTCTCACAGAATTAGGGTCTATATAATTTAAAGTCATGCATACTTACACTGCCTGGCTTTTGTTGTTATGCTTTCCAAGGGCTTTTTAAATGGCTTCAAGAAACATTTAGGGGAAGAAAAATAGCCTGAGATCTGGACTCTCCAAGATATTTTAACATTAACAGATTAGAAAATTACCCAGAGAGGGTCAGAAATCATTCCCTAAGTAGTCTCAAAGGTAATGAAATAAAACCCACTGAAAGACAAATAGGAACATGAAGGCCTGAATATCACTATTTCTGCTTTAATCAGATTCCTGAGAGACCTAAATCCACTAATGCTAAATAGCAATAAACAATAATAGCACTTACATGGACCTATTCAACTCGGAGGTGTTACAGGCACTCATTTATGAGTGCATAGGACATCAAAGAGATGGGTACTGTTCCTCTGTCTCACCAATATTAGCTAAAATTGGAATTTCTGTTCCAGAAGAAATGCTCTTGGAGTGTATTTTCTCTTCCAAGCCATAATTATTCTGCTAAAAACTTAATTCCATGAGCATTTTTGAACACACTTTTCTTCCTTTTAGCTGAAAAATCAGGAAAGTAATTGATGCCAGTATGAGGTCTGCTCCACAACTTTCCAGCTCTACACGCTGATCCTCTTCAGATACTCCATTTTTCTTCCAAAATCTAGTTTCACCCAACTGCCACATACTGCAAAGCTGAATTCTGAAGAAAAGAAACATGCTGGTCAAAAAGAAACTGCTGCAGCAGGAAGGACCATGCTCAGTTACTCACACAGCACCTCATTTTCCAAATAAAGTACAATCAGATATTATTACATGACCAAAATTTGACAATCCAGACCAACTTCACAAATTAACAAGGATGAAAAAAACCTTTGGCTGTGTAGGGACCACAGGCAGCAGAGCAGAATGATAATTTTGTCCACAAAAATGTCCACAAACACAGAGGCTGACTTTGAGTCACCCAGCCAAGCTAAAGCCAAGCCATGTAACCCCTGGCACAGGGAATTCCTTCTCTCCAAGCACTTTTCCAACACCAGATTGCTTTGCAGTGATTGGTGTTGGGAACCATTCACTTCCACGAGGCGGATCCAAAAGTTATTAAAAACACACACACTCACACAAATTAACCTGTCTTAATTAAGTCTTCATCAAATGCAATCACGGTGGCTGGAACTTTCAGCTCGCCACCTTGTGCATCAAAGGAAATGCAATCCTTCAGGCAAAATGTTTACCCAGCTGAATAACCCAGAGCAGTGGGAAACCAGTGTCACATGAAAAATTAAGAGCTGTGGTGTTTCTAAAAGCCTTCCCACGGTGGGGAAAAAAGCATTCAAAATGCATTAGCAGAGGAGGGTATTCACACCTCCCCCCAAACTCTTTTTTAAGCTATAAAAGCAAACTCTGCATGAGCAAAGCAGATAAAGCTTGAATGGGCAGGATTAATTAGAAAACAAAATAATAATGGGAAAAGCTGCTGTGCTTTTTTTTTTCCCCCCTGCAATTTTCAGTTCAGTAAGTGGCCACTTACAAAACCCAAACAAAGCACTCAAAAAACCCTACCATAGGGTGACATCTCCTTGTCTTTCTCTGAGTAATGAACCTATTTTCTTCTTCCTTGAAGATAAGACAACTTTTGACTATGAGAAATATAGGAGAAAATTTTCTATTATACGTATAGGTCAGCTAGAGTACAGAGGCAGAAAATTGCAATACAGCAGTGATACAAAGTTGTGGAAGATAAGTTTTCCAGATGCTCTGCTACACTGTCTTCTCAGATTCTAGCATTTCAAGGGCAGTTTCTGGAACTGCCAAGAGATAAAAAAAGTCCCTGACTGGAGTTCATTGATTTCACAGATAAAGGAAGGAATGGATCACAGGGGTGGGGGAGAAAGGGGAACAGAGAAAATAAAAAAAATGGAAATAAAACTTCTCTGTTCCAGTGCAGGGGTAAGGGAGAAGCCTGGTCAGGAGACACCAATTTTGCTCAATCTCCTTGGCATGGGACCTGAAATGTCAGATCTTGGCGCTCGTTGTTCCCCTGAGGCCAATGGATACCGAGCAAATTCCTCACATTGTGCCCAGGTTCTGGGCCTTGCCAGGAGGGTTTGAAAGCAGGGTGTCAAATCATGAAGCTGTTTAATAACACGTGAGTCAAGGATTTTGTAACACAGAAAGCAAGACTGGGTGACACCAAGGCAGAATACGAGAGGGCTGATTAGCTGTGAGCTGGGAGGCCGTGCCACAGCATTTCTGTTCCACAAAAATCATCCCAGTGTGACAGGGTGACACCAGAGATGGGGGAGAATTCTTCAACAGCAGCACAAAAAGGAAGAAAACTAAATTCCCTGTCACTCAGCTGTAAGTGATCTAATGAAGTGACAAGCAGATTTCCCAAAGTAAAGGCAAGGCATGCCTCTGTCTGAATAGAAACCAGTAGACTGGAATGTGAAAGAAGCTTGTGAGAACAAAAGCTGAACTGGAATAATCACCTTTTCTAGCAAGAGTCAACCAAAAAACCAAAACCAAAACAAAACAACAAACAAACAAAAAACCTGAAAAAAACCCCACCACACTAAAATCGAAGAATGTTTCCTTGCTCAGGTAGCAGAAGTCGGTGCCCCCAGCAGCAGTGCCCCAGAGCAGCACACTGGGCTCAGCAAGGGCCAGAGCACAGCCCAGCCCGGGCTGGCTGGCTCAGCTCNAACAGCAGCACAAAAAGGAAGAAAACTAAATTCCCTGTCACTCAGCTGTAAGTGATCTAATGAAGTGACAAGCAGATTTCCCAAAGTAAAGGCAAGGCATGCCTCTGTCTGAATAGAAACCAGTAGACTGGAATGTGAAAGAAGCTTGTGAGAACAAAAGCTGAACTGGAATAATCACCTTTTCTAGCAAGAGTCNCAGCACACTGGGCTCAGCAAAGGTCAGAGCACAGCCCAGCCCGGGCTGGCTGGCTCAGCTCTGCTGGAGTGTCCCAGCCAAGGAACCTCTCTTCTCCCAGGACAGTGCACAACTCGAGCTGCAAACACTCTCTGGTTTCAATCAAGTTATCTTTTTTCAACCGAGATATTTTTTCTGGTGGACAAACTTCCACAGAACCCCTCCAAATTACTCCCTTCGTTAGGGCAATTAGTGGATGAGTCCAGGGCTGATGGAGCTGGATCCCTTCCAGAGTCCTCCAGTCAAGCAAATCCAGCCCTGCACACTTAATTAAACAGCAAGTAAAGCACTAATAGGTTTGTTTCATCACCGGGGTGCCCCACCAGCCCAGAGTTTTGCTACTAAGTGACCTCGCCAGAAACCACAGGCATTCAAGTGATCTATTATTAGGAGTATTTATCATCAGGCAGCTATTTCAGCTCTCAGAAGTGAGCACGGTGGGGAATTGAAAGCTACAGCAACCTGTCAGGGCTTGGGGAGAGTCTTCAAAGCAGGGCTGACCCCACCCTGCCCCAAAAGCTCACCTGGCCCATACACAGGTCTCATACCAATACATAATATACTTTATATCGTATAGAGTATGTAGCTAGTTAGCAATGTTTTCATTTACTTGTTAGCAACGTGCTTTTTTCCCAACTTATCTGAGCCCTGTTTCATAGCACATTCACTGCTTTCACAGAGAGGCAGTTCTCAACTCAGAAACTGCCTGTGGAACTTTCATTTCCTCCAGTTTGTCTTATTTTCCTTTCACTCAGGTACACATCTGAATTGGCTCAGGAAGCTCCACATGATTCTGGGAAGAGGCACCAAGGACAAGAAACCAAAACCAAAACAAAACAACACCAAGTAAGGGTATCTTTTAATTAGTTATCTTCTTGGAACTACTCACACAACAGCAGCTCATGACCTGTGTAAATGAAAACAAAGGGTTTGGTTTGATTTTTCATTCATTTTAATTCAGAGCCTCTGCTCTGATCAGTTTACAGTATAGTGTGAGATAAACCACAAACACTCCAAATTTATTTACAGTGACAGATATTTCCAATGTTGATAGCTCTCACAGGTACTTTGCATAGCAATTGTCCTTCTGTGGAAAAAAAAAAAAAAAAAAAGCAAATAGTAATTCAGGTTTGCAGCCAAACCGGATTTACCCAGCCCTGATGCAGAGGATGGATTNAAAAAAAAAAAAAAAAAAAAAAGCAAAACTAACAAAGGAAGAAATGTCACTTTGGGCCACTTCCAATGCCATGAATTACACAAAGCTCAATTCGGCTGGAACACATCCCATAAGGATGCATTAATTCCACACACTTCAAACCTAGCAACGCTGAAGAGAATGATCAGGAATAGACAATTCAGAATGTAAGAGTGATTAAAGATGGTATAAAGGGGCACATATGCTGAGGCTCTCCTTAACAGGCCAATTTTTTTCAGCTATCACTGACTGTGGCATATCTTATTACTGTGGAAACCCTCCCTGGATATAACATTAAAGGAGAATGCCCGTTCCCATGCCTTTGTTAAAGAATCTGCTACAAGTTTCTTTAGAGCAAAAGAAGATTTCAAGTACTAGGATTTTTTTTTTCTGTAGTCCCCCCAGAAATTAAGAGACATATTTTTTACATTTTGAGGTTGAGTAGGGAGCACCAACAAAAGCCTTGGCACCATTTCCACAAAGTTAATGATTTACTTGATCTTCCTTCTGAGCTCAGTAACACCCAAAAGGCTGAAGGCCTCCAGCAAATCTAGAAACCTTCAGAAAAATCTCAGTTTTGTCATCTGCCTAGATAGCTCCAGGGCAACCCCATTAACAAGGCTAAACGAGTCTGAGACATTTTAACCCCAAGCCCTTGCATGTGGGCACTTTGATCATGCCCATCATCAGGGTATTGTTTACATCTAACCTTAGCATTTGCCCTTTCTCAAAACTGAGATAGGTTAGAGAGGATGGAATTGGCTTCCTGTTCACAGCATTTATCGACCTGAAGAGGTCATTATGATAGACTGCAAGTCCATAAGGTCTCTGCACTCCAGCTCTGATTTCCATAGGGTTATAGATTTTGTGGTTACAGCTGCTCTGTAAGGTGCATTTAGCTAACAACTGCAGCCAGGTACCCAACCCAGCCTGGCTGAGAGCAGAGCCTGGGCAGGAGTCTTGGTGCAGGGTCTGCTGTGAGCCATCACTGAGCACTTTGCAGAAACACAGAGCCCATGTTGGCAGAGATGAGGTAACTTCATGCTGGAGACCCCCAGCCACAGCTACACGGCTCCATCCAGCCCCAGGACATGCAACACAGACGATAAAAAGGCCTGACAGCAGTGTTCTGACCAGAGAATTGGTGTCCAGGACTGCCTTTAACATTTCTACCTCTGTTCATCAGGCTAAAATAAAGCACTGCCACACATTCAGAGTCCACTTTCACCTCCACAGGATGGCCCATAAATAATGAACTGGCTTGTATTTCAGGAAAAAGGATGGGCCCGAATGCCTCAAACTGCATTTTTTCTCTCTTATAATGAGATCCATGGGTCTAGCAAGAGATATCAGCCCCACCTGACACACTGCCCACGTTTTCCTCCATTGTTACTTAGACAGATAAATGGCCATCCCCAAAAAGCTTAAGGCACTAACAGGATGAGATACTGACCTATACCCTGGTTGCTTGTCACAGTATTTTAACTTGTGTCTTACATGGAATTTTTATTTGCTTGTAAAAGGTATTATAAAACTAGATTGAGTTTTCCTGGGTGGGGAAAAAAAATTACAGAGACCAAAGTATTGCCATGGAGCATTTTTCCTGAGCTGAGAGGAAATTTTAAGGTTTCTGATCACAAGACCTTTTAAAAAACATCAGCTCTTCTCAGAGGAAAGACACAAATCTCCACTTTTATTTGCTAACTTGATTGGTGCTTTATTTTTCTTTCAAGATTCTGCTGAGTCTGCTTGGCTCGTGGCCAAGGGATGCATTTTGCCTCTCTCCTTGTATCAAGTTAAGAATGACTATATTCAAGTTGATGGGGAATGGGCTGGTAGAGGAACAGAGTATTCAAAAAACTCATTTCCTTAGCAACATCTCCTTCTCTGGTACTTCTGAAGCTCTGGTTTTCAGTACCACTCCACACTGACACAAACTTTCTGCCTCTTGACCTTAATCAGCTCTGAGCTGTGTCAACACTAGGTGTCAATAATGGAGCCAATTGCTCTGAACCTCACCTTTCCTACATCCTGCCCTGAAGCTGACAATGCTTCCAGTTGCAGGAGATCATTACCCAGAGGAGCCTGTGGACTTCAACGTGGATGAACCGTGCCCCGAAGGGCACCTGGACATTTCCAGCCCCGCATTTTTTATTCAACCGACAACATCCTTAATTAAGGCAAACTGAAATCTTAATCCTGGATGTGCCTATTTTTCAAAAAAAAGGCCATTGTCTCCAAGCAGACAGTGCATCTGATCGGGGTACAAAAGTTCCTGTGCTTAACATAAAACGTTTGGTAGGAATGCAGACTGTATTTCTCTGCTCCTCGAGCAATCAATTAGTGCTCAGAGCTGTGTTCAAACACCTTCCCCTAATGCAGCAGACACCAGCGATTGCTTCTCACTGAACTTCTCCTAAGCCTAAGATCTGTAATGCCTGTTTCTGTAACTTAGCAGAGTCAAAGATAAATCCCTTCTCAGAAGGAGAAAAAAAAAAAAAAAAAGCCCAAACACAAAGGGGTTTAATTAAGAAACAACTCCTCATTTATCAGTATTGCTATGAACATGTTAAACCACACAGGGAGTTCTTAGCAGACAAGAGTCTCAGGAATGAGAGGACCTGCCTTTGAGGGGTTTGTGGTTACTCTGTTCTCATCAGAGATGAGCAGGAGCTGCCAACACCCAGTCAGTCACAGTGGTGAAAAGCAGGAGGAGCCTCATATGATCCAACTCGTTTTTTAAGAGAATTCTTGGGCTTGGTTTTTTTTTTTTATTTAAACCTTCTGTAGATCGAATTCAGTTTGGGGTGTGAGGCTTACACGCGTTTGTCTTGAGAGCCTGAGGTGCTGTTAATCCATTTACACAAGCCTGATCGACTGTTAATTACTGCAGTCTCACCAATTGGGAGTCACAAGTTACAGATCCACGGTCACCCTCTTCACATCAGCTAGGCAATACCTGGCCCAGCACTACCAGCCTCACAGAGGATCAGGGTCTTTATAATTTCAGAGATATTGCTCACAAACTCAGACTTGCATACAGATGGTTGCAGTACAAGCCACAGAACGAGGAAAATTAACAGGGGGTGCAACAACACTGCAAATCTTCTATTTGCATCCCTTTTGCCACTCTGAAACAGGTGTTCTGCTGGGCTTCCCCACTGGATATGCAACTCACTAATTACCAGATTTGTCTCAGGACCACTGGCACTAATTAACACTGCAGTCTAATTAATCAGAAATTTAAATTCCACTGAAGAGCTTTTGTGCAGCTATTTCTGTTAGGCACAATGGAGGACATTTTTTGTTGTTTGGTTTTGACATTTATTTTGCTTTGAACTAGTAGCAGGATTAATCGTCTTGATATGAGTAGAATTGATCACTTTCTATTGAACACCTTTACGTGTTTATGTGTTTTTTAAAATTAACATTGTTCTTACCAAACGCAAACACATAGCCTTACCTTGCCTTTTATTTTATTCTCAAAACACAGTGTTTTTTTCATATGACATTAATCAATATGTTAACTGTTGCTTGCCATACATCCTTCCATCTCTAGCCCATGAGCAGGCTGGGCTAAACCAAGGAATCATCCTGCCACAGATTTAAAAGACTGAAATATCTGCAATTCCCACCTAGTCAATATTAATTTCAGTCCCATGGGAGAGAAACATCAATTTTATTTTATTTTTTTTTCCAATGCAATAATTTTTGGAAGATGTGAAAGAATATGAGTACTGATTGTTTTAACTAAAA
>VYXF01006032.1:2436875-2592166 GCA_013397295.1 Polioptila caerulea | reverse complement strand
AAAAAAAAAAAAAAAGAACTACACTGACATACCTAACAGATGATAAATGCTACCTGCTTTAAATAATCCTCCTTCCCTACTGTTACTCCTCTACACCTCTACTCAGGTTTATCATAATCCTTAGCCCTACAATCTTTTTTGTTGGTGCTTCATTAGCTTAATTAGCTTATTTGTACTTTGCACTACTTAAATAATTCAAATGCAACATGACACAAGCCTCTACTGCAGAGGCTTGCAGCAGACATGGTTAGAGGAATTTCAGCACAGCTTGGTCACACAGTGTTCAACCCCCCAGCCCCCATCCAGCAGGACTTCAAACCTCTGGGAATGCCCTGCCTGATTTCCTGGAACAGCAGGAGCATGAGGTCATGACACCAGGGGTTAGTTTTGGAAAACACAGACACACCAGCTAAAAGCCAGGTGAACTCCAGTGAAGGAAACCCTGCAGCTCTGGCTGTTGGGAAGCTCTGGGTCACTGCGTGATTGAGCAGCTGAGGCAAAGGGAGCTACAGGTGCTGAAGGATCACACCTAATGTGAGGTGGAGAGAGTGCCACAGGCAGGGCTTAATCCTGACGCTTCTAATGAGACGAAATTAGCATAAATTAACCATTATCTTGCTGGCTTCCACGTGGGGTAACGTGGCAAGTCCTGACTGGCTGCACACTTCGGAAAACTTGCACTGATTTAAGAGATTAAAATCTGAACAACATCTGAACAGGCAACAACTTGCAGAAAGGGAGCCCTGTGTGCCTCTGTGTGAGCAGGAGGAGGCACACACAGCAAACCTCCGGGTGCCTGTGCCCCAACTCACCTGCACTGAGAAACACCAACCCCAGAGAGGCTACAGCAGCTGAACACCAGCAGTTCCTTTACCAGGAACACCCTGACCCAGATGCTTTTACATTTGTACAAAAAGAACATCATGCAGGTCTTGTACCCCTCTGAAAGCCAAGGCATGTTTTCAATCTCCCATTACACATCCATGCATCACTGCATTTGCATTCCAGGATTTCTGTATGGAAGGAAGAGGGGCTTTGCAATCATCCTGCTGATTACACCTACAGCTGGTGAAAATTAGGGACAGCCAGATGGTGTCTCACCAATTGTTCTGCAGCTGGCCACAACGAAGGCAGCTGGGGGAGACAAATGCTCCCACCACACTCATCACAGAGAACAGCACGAAAAAAAGAAATAGAGCTCCACAGAGCAGAACTGCAACTCATTATTCGAAAAAAAATAGAGGATTGAGGAAAATTGTTTTGTGTAATTGCCAGAGGAGAAAGAGGGGAGAAAAAAACATCACCAACCCAGAAATTTAGTGGTGTTATCAAACCAGTGCAGCAAAATCTAAATGAATGTGGTCGATTCCCAAGACATGGAAGTGAGGGATGGTTCTTTGGCTGCAGACGTGCCAGCCATGTGTGTTCCTTGTGACACTGCAAGCTCCATCTCCTCCTGTCCCCTGCCCCGACCCTCCCCTCCCTACACCACACACCACGGAGGACAGATGCAGCTCTGAGGCTCACAAGCTGCACTACCCATTTCTGAGCAAACTCGTGCTGCCTGACAGAGAACCATTCATTAACACAGGCAGAGAGGTGATACCACGGGCTACAGTGGATTTCTGCTCTACTGAAGTGCCTACCTAAAAACCCAGGCCTTGGATTTCATTTTATGTGACACACACAGACCTGTCCTTGACTGTCAGAGACACCACAGGCTGCAGTGAGCCATCCTCCCACCTGAACGAGCCAAACAAGGAATCTCCATCTCGAGCTTTCCATAATGCCCAAGTACCAGCTGACTTTAAGATGGGAACTGTCATTTTGATGATTTCACAGATGATTTGGAAAGGCAATTCCCTAAAAGGTCACTGATTTGTCTCTCTACACCTTTAGCTTCATTGCATCCAAAAGCTCTTCAGCTGCTGAATCCATTCCCCGAGCACTTTCCTTTACATCTCTCTGGCTAGTCATGCCTTTAGCCTTACAACCCTAAGCTGATATTCCCAAAACCCTGGATAAATTGTGCTTCCAAACTCTGATTTTTTATCCCAGAGCTGTGATGGCAACAAGTACTCTAAAAAAAGTCTACAACAGTTGTGCACATCTTACTGTTCCCATCCCCCTCTCACTTCAGCAGAGTCTCTTAAACTGCTCATGAACACTCAGGAGCATTTACACACCTGCTGAACCTTCACTGTGTCAAATAATTGGTTGGGATCCATCACAAAAGGCAGGGGAAAAACGACCCCAAACATAATTTCAGTCTATGGCAGACTCAAAGCCACCAACATTCTTCCAGCATGACAATACAACATTGAATGATACCTCTTGTCTTTGATAGAAATTGCATAAGATTGCAAATGAAGCATTTGAAATGCTCATTTTCTTGAGAAGGAAAACCAGAGCAATCTCCAGAGACGTAGTGACAAATTCACAATTCTTCCATCATGCCACACCATCAGGCATTTGTTCTCTTCCTACAGTCCATCTTGTCAATGCACTCAAGAGTTTCTGGTTTTGTTCTTTTTTTTTTTTTTTGGCAGCCAAGTAACTGCTCAGCACTACCACAGAGCTTCTGCATTTCATCCCAGAGGCTTCACCACCGAACTGATGAGGAAAGGGAATCCTGTGCATGCAGATTAGGCAGCTGTACCCTGCAGAGCCAGCCAGCACGACACTGAGGATCTCAGAATGACCAGAGTTCATGAAGCTTCACAGGCTGGCTGCTCAAGCAGGGGCAATCTCACTGCTTGTGCACCTCACCCCAGAAGGAGGGAACATACTCAGGTTATTTGGGAAAGACAAATGTGGTCACTGACACTTAGGCTGCACAAGAGACTTCTCAGTCCATAGCTTGAAGAATATTATGTCCCAACTCAGTTTAGCCTGACATTTAAATCAGAGGTCCTGGTAGGCAAGTACCTAATAAGAACAGTATTTTGACATTGAACAGTACATGAGGAAGAAAATTTTCTATCAACAGCAGAAAAATTATTAGATCTTCCAGCCTTGTTCACATCTTCTTTGAAGACAGGTTTCTCACTAATGGGAACAAGAGAGGGCCATACATTAGTCTCCATTTTTTTCAATAAGCTCAAACTTATAATGTGCTGAGTGTTTTCACTGAATGATTATCAAGGGTATAATTGTGTGGGCTTTAGCTAAAGGAGGAAGAAGAGAAATAGGTCAAACTTCTGCAATTTAAGCGTATAATTATGATTACTTTTGCTTAATTAATATAGCTACACATCTTTGTAATGAACTCACAAGGACAAAAAACACCTCATGAACTTTTCCCCTAAGCTTCCCACACCTGAATGTAGATATCAGTAATGATCAAGAAGGAAAAATGCAGATAAATATGTTTCATGCAAGAAACTTCAGACACTATAAACTCCTGCCTTTCTACAGATGATGATTCACTCATTAAATCTAGAACCATTTCCAGACACTGAAGCAGAATAACGTGTCTGTGTGGGTATGGGGAAACCAGCAAACTCCTGTGATGGATGGCTGGAAATGTTAAGATGCTATATTAAGAACACGCACTAACGACCAGAGCTGAGAAGACTTGCAGACTTCCCCTGAAACTTAATGAGCGCATTTAGGCTGCATTTGATTAATTTTCCTATAAATCAATAGGATTTTCTATAAATCACAAGTTTGGTGAGCTGAAGGGGGAACAAACCCATTTCCTAAGCAGGTCCCTTAGGACTGGAGCACAGTGCCCATACTCCTTCTCCCCGAGGGGCCCCCAGGGCTGCAGCATGTCTGTGTGCAGCTGGCAGCTGAAGCACACACTGCTGGCTCTTAGAGGTTTTAACAACCCCCAGTGTACACCAGAAAGGTAAGGAAACACAGATAGTGTGCACACAGATAGATTTGTCATTTTAAATTGAGGTAGATAGATAGAGAAACACAATAAGCCAGTAAATAAAGTACCCGAAAAAAACCCCAGATTTAATTGGTACTGCATGGCTGCTGCTCTGGGCTCTGATTTCAGCACACCACATCCCCAGGGTGCTCTCAGCCCACACTTTGTCCTGCCATACCCACCAACTCCACATGGACCAGCTCCTCATCTGGTACAAGCTGGCACTGCTCCAATGACTTAATCAGGATTTTGCTAATTAGCACCAGCACACGACTGATGGCTTTCTGCCTGAGAAGATGGGAACGTTTTTCCTGCCTGCTGGCCTGTGAAAGCTTTTGCTAGCATGGGATGATCTCTGATGTGGCAGAAACACAGCTGTGTGCTGCATTTGCATTCCTGGAGAGGAGTTCAGTGGTTCCACCTCGATGAGACAGCCCCTAGCAGGATGCAGTCCTGGAAGACCCAGGGATGTCAACCAGGACACTGTGACACAGGTCAGCTGGAAAAGTGTATTTCTGACACCCTGCCAGAGGAAATGAGCCCTGATGGCCATCAGCTGTGCTGAGCCAAGTAGTGCCCCCATCCCAGTGAAAACCCTGCACGTGTTCAGGGCAATGAACAGCTCCTGGTTAACTCTGGGAATGAAATGAGCAGGGACAGGAGCCAGGGAGCAGTTCTAAGGAGGGACAGGGGACAGCACTCTCCCACTCTCTCTGCGAGGGGGCTGTGTGCACACAGGCAGATCTAACTCCTGCCATCCCAGCAGGATTTACTGATGATTTTTGGGGCAAGAGGCACCTGTACAGTGCAGGAGGGGCAGAATCCCACTGCACCACACATAGGCTCTGCCTCCAAAAGCACAACACACAAATGCAGCATGGTGACAGATGAGGCATTTGTTAGTGAGGCATGAAGAGGTTAAGTGATGTGACCAAGGTTACCCTGACAGCCAAAGGATGCTGAGCATCTGTTGCAGTCCCCTTTATCCGACACTGCAAGCTTGAAATGCATTCCTAGAGATGGAAACAGACAACTGAAACAGAGTCAGTACTGCCAGGAAGCCTAGGTTTAACTGGAGCCACTCAGATTTGCAGAACTGACTAGAAAATCTCATCAATTCTACTAAGTGTGCATTTCATTAGATATAAAGAAGATGGACAATAATGGGCATGAAATTAACAGAATAAAAGCAGTCCAGGATCATATAAAATTATAGCCTGATTGGTGTCTAATAAAAGACAACATTTGGAGCATGGTAGACGTACTGCCACTAATTAACTAAAGGTGTTTGATCACATCATCTTACTCAGATAGACTCGAGGCTGTAGTTGCAGTAGCACTGGTATTTAGAATTGAGGCTGTGGAAAAGGCAGCACAGATCTTTTAGCTGACCTGACAGTACAGTGCTCCCACTCCCATCTTCAGCTGCTATTCCCTTCAATGCTGCCAAACGTTAAACAGACCCCAGAAGCAAAGAGCTCAGCAGTTAATGTGATACAATTTACAGGAGGAGCCTCACCTATGTCAAAAACAGCTCTTTGTCACCAGCCTCAGCTGCACAGGTTTCATAGAGAAGACACAGAGGCTACTCTGACTCCCAAAGTTATAACTCAACAGAAGACCTGGAGCAACAAGTGTATTTTATTATGAGAGGCTGCAGGCTTATTTATTTATCCAGCTTGTGCACCAGGCAGGGGCTAAGAAGAGGATGCAGCCTTTCCCCCAGGCTCACACACGTGGGAATTGCATGAACAGCTCCCTCCCAGGGAGGGAATGGAGCCCTGCTCAGGAGAACGACAATCCAGCACTGCAGGAAGCCAGGGCAGGATGCTGTGGGAATACAGGATAGCATCACGATGCCCAGCCTTTTTCAAATCCCTCTCTTCAACATTCACCTAGAACCAGTAGCAATCCAGAATTACATTTAATGGCTTGATAAGGCTGTCGGAAAGAAGCTCTGAGCCAACAGGATTTTAATCTCTCCATTTTGGAGCAAGCACAAAGTGTGAGAGCAAATGTGGCTAGAGGGGTGTAGAATGGATGGGTTTTATATTTGCTTTATGGGGAATCTCCTCAGAGCTTTTGATCCAGATGGAAACCAGCAGGGACACCAGGGACAAAGGCATCTGTTAGGTACAGTTGCACAGGTGCCTGGCCTACAGCATTCAGGCATTGCACGGGATGCTGAGATTTGTGCCAGGGACCACTTCAATTCACACAGATTGTCCTTGTCCTCAAGGGGTCACTCTGGAATCCAGGAGTGACTGATGTGCAAGGGAATCAGCACAGGCAAGCATTGGATTCACCTTAGGATTCTCTCCTAGTGAATTTCTATAATCCCACAGGCTGGTTTCATGGCAGCTCTGCAGAACAAGCTGTGCTTGAGGAAGGTATTTCCTGTGCTTGCTTTCTGGAGCAACTGGTGGAGTTGCAGCAGGGCCCTGGGGAGGCTATGAAGGGGACAGGCATGAGAGGTCGCCTTTTAAGGATCAGGCCACACTCTGGCCTGGTTTTGTTCTTTTGTAGAACTGCCCACAGTGAGCTCTCCCCTGTTGCACGGCCATTCCCCGAGTCATTAGCACACATCAGCACAACAGTGACTTTGGCAAGGACTGCCAATTAATGTGTCTCTGCAGCAGCCCTTTCACCTCACTGGGGCCGTTCTGCTTGTGGAGCTAACTGTCCATTTGCAGCTTCCAAATCAAAGTTGTCAGCTGTGTAAATACTGTTGGTCCCACGGGAGCTGAGTTCCCAACCCCTGTTCCAAGTAGCAGAGAGGATGGGAAATCTGACAAACTTAATTCTTTGTAGGCTCCCTTTGAAGTGTTTCTGCAAATGATAGTCTGGAGCATCCTTCCAGGCTTTACATTTTCCTTGCTTCCTTCCTACATCTGCAGACAGCACATATTCAGCAGCTGTGTCCCCACCTTCTTTCCAGTGCCAGCTCCTGGCATCAGGAAATGCCAGTGCCTTGGAAATACACTTCTTCGAACTCCACTATAACCAGGGCAAAATTCAATGTGACACGCAAAAATCTGAGTGCTTGTTTTTTAGGCCTGGCTGCAATTTAAATCTCATGAGCTGCAAGATCACCTGGGGGTTCTAAAATTACTTGTGTGCAGGTGAGAAAAAGGTTCATTTATTTTCTGGCACTTTCTCCTGGAGAGCTGGGTAGCATCTGCGAAAGGCAGCGATTTCATTTTGATTAACGAGAGAGGTTTGCTGAGCACATATGGAACAAACCCAAAACCACTGCGAGCACGACTGCTGGGTTTACTGCTACCCAACAGTCAAACACAGCACAGGAGGGCAGGGAACTGGCCTCACAACCAGACATGGGCATGTCTGTGCATTGCCATGAGCCACAGCCCAAAAGGACTCACAGTCCTGAACCCAACAGCCACAGAGCTTTTAGGACCTCAAGGACAGCTCAGTCTCTAGAAGAAAGAAGTCACTGCTATTTCCAAGGACTTTGGCCTGTTTCAATCAGGGTGGTGCCAATTTATGCCAGCTGTCATTAACCCAGCACTTCCCTTGCTGCTGGAGGTAGAATCAGGTATGGGTCATAAGTCCCATATTGAGCACTGGCTTCCACTCCAGGCAGACACACTGGTAACAGCTGGACAGGTGAGATCAGGCTGGTGCTGAGGCTCTAAGTGGCATCCTACCAATGCTTCCCCCTTGGGCTATCCCACTTTCTCAGGTTTTCCAGTTAACTCTACTTTTGTCTAAAAATTATTGCTTGTACTTCCTTTGAAAAATCCACTTTTTCAAAGTAATTTTTCTATCTTCTTCCATCTCTGTTTCTTAGTTTCAGCTCACATGCTATTTCTAACTTGCTCCCACACAGCTTCGGCTCCATCCACCTTCCCTAGAATTTTACATTTGAATCATGTCCCCTCTTAATTTCCCTCTCCTAATGAATTCAAGCCTAATTTTCTTAACCTTTCCACATGGCTCTTAACCATCAAGACCTTTTATCCTACTAGTTACTTTCTCCTGCACCTTTTTTAGTCCAATATGCTTTCTGTAATAAGAACAAACTGCTAAAGGTAAAAGCCTCTTTCCTGGCAAGCAGAAAGAGATTAGAAAGAATAGAAAAATTCTTATGGCAGCCCCATTTCCTCTCTGTGAGGACAGACAGACACCTGCTTGCAGCCCGAGTAGACCCCAAAGTATCAGTCCTGCAGCAGGAGCAAAATGGGAGCAGCTGATCTGTAGGGGATTCATTCTGCTCCCTCTTTTACTCACACTGCACAGCCTGCAGCTGCTTCTTGCCCTGGTATCAGAACAGCAAAAAATCTGATGCCCACTTCAATAAATATTTCACTCAAAGGACATTCAGCACTATTTCACAGTGCAGGTACCTTGCAGGCTGGGACAGAACAAGTTCCTTTCAACAGCTTTACCGATTCACTTCTATTGTGACCTACAGAGATGGGGGTCAAGCATTTCATTCCCTGAGCAGGTCTATCAGCCTCCTCATCTATTTCGTGGCAGTTCAACACCACTGCAAACTCACGAGAGAGATCAATCTAAAGACAGCAAAGATCAGCATCTTTACATCCTGGGTGTTACCTGTGGAGGTCTAAAGGTTTCTTCATCCCTAAAATAACTGCCCTGAGCAAAGCCCCGGGTGGCTCCTGGAGTAGTTACTGCAGTGTCACAATTAATGGGCAACAAGCAAAGCAGTTGACAGAAACTTCTGAAAGACTTTGTCAGACATCTTCAACCTACCAAGTTAAGAGAATATGAAGGAGACAGAGCTTTTCCCTCCTCATCTTCATTAACCCAGGAGAAACACTCCGCAGTGACATGCTGCCAGCTGTCATCACATTCTGCCTGTTAGTCCTCACAGCAGGAGAAGCAGCAGTGTCTCTAGATTAGAAATGCCTCGAACTTGAGAAAAGAGTCTGATGCAAATCTCTGAATTTCTTTGACTCTTCTGAATTACCAAAGCACTTAAGTTCAGCTCCTAATTCCCCATCTAATTCATAACTTGTAAAACTTGGAAGCAGACGTGCAATGCTAAATTTTAACCAGCCTCAGAAATAAAATCTGGATCAGAGCCTCTGCTAGAAAGGTTTAGAGCAGTTAGAAGCTCCAAGAAAAACATTTAAGGTAGCAGTAACCCATGCTGCTAAACTATTTTTTTGTTATAATTTGATGATTTTACAAATTAAGAAAATACAGTAATTATGTCAAGTCATTAAAAAAATGTTTCCGCTTTCATCCTTGTTTCCAAGGTGTACTCCAAGTAAAGACAGTGCCCCAGTTGTAGGAGCTGCTTTAAGCCCACCTTCCTCCTGCTCAGTGAGCAGGCTGCTGAGGCCAGTAGGAGAATTCACTATGAAAATACAACACCTGCAGGAACGTTTTGATTTGAATTCTTTTTTTAGTTCCACTCAAACTTTTAAAAACCAAACTGCTGCTTCTACCAAGCAATGAGCAGTTCCAGCTGCATTTTCAGCAGCTTCCTTTGGTGGAGTGCATAGCCTGGTAGAACATAAGGACACAAAATGAATTAGAGATTCCTCCCAGGATAATTCAATCCATTACATTCCATGAGATTTCTACATTTCATTTAGCCTAAAATAAAACAAAGGCTATGTGTCTTTCCTGAGATTTTTGTTTCACTAAAGGACTGAGACTCTTGGGAGGCCTTTCTGGATTCTTCCAGAGAAGGATCAGAAATGCACTGAAGCATCTACATATTAAGAAGGGTTTGGGTGAACACAGTGACTTCCCATTAAAAAAGAGCAATAAGAATTACCCAAGAATTTTCCAGTGGCCCTTCACAGACCTCAAGTGCCAGGCTACCAGCATTAGTGCATAAACATGGGGGAAAAAAATAGAAACATTTGATCAAGTTTAACTGGGCAAACTTCTGTCAGGAAAAGCAGCAGGAGCACCCAGTGCCTGCTCAGTGCTGTTGTAAAATTGCTTCAGAATCTCCTAAAGCTTTCTGCCTGCAGTTTCTCTCGGGTAAGAGAGGCCTGGCTCAGCGTGGGGTGCTAACAGTCCCTGGGAGATTTAATGCTGCATTTCAGTACCAGCCCACAGAGCAAGCGGTGAAACTTCCTCGTTAAGCTGCTCTGAGATAAATCAGTGCTAAACTGTAATTGCAATTTGCTTTTCAAGAACACTCATTTCTCAGAAGTCTATAAAAGTTCAAGCTGAACATCAACAAAGCCAAATTTTATTCTTCAGCCCCTTTGTTTTTTGGATTTGAACTATCGCTGATTACCTTCCTTATAAACCTCTGACATTTATGAGATCTATGGCCAATGTGTCGTGTGCCTTTTGGCAGGGGCACAGCATTATTCACACCACAGATAGCACTGTCTGTAATAACTCAGTGAGGGGAAGGTGTAAGCAAGGCAGCCTGGCCTATCTGCAAAGAAAAATAATGTATTTTCCTCTTCTATGCTACAAAAAAAAAAAGTGGTGTTTTTTTGTTTTTTTTTTCCCATTCATGTCTAAAAAGGGAGGTTTGGGAGACAAAGGTCTCATTTTGAGCTCCATACCCTCCGGGGTATGGAGAACAATCTCAGAGGCATGAAGGGGAGGAAAGAAAAAATTAAATTTCAGTGAGCTCTTTCTGTCCAATTCTGTCATTTGCTATCACAGCCAGACACACCTGCCCTGTGTTTCTGGGATCACATCTCATTAGCCTGGGGTTCACACACGCCTGGGGTAATCAGTGCTCTGCAGAGAGCCCACAGCACAGATTGCCATTTGAAGAAGGGAGCCATTTGGAAGCCCATTTCCGAAACAGATGTGAACAGTTTTCTCCCAAGGCTCGCAATGCAATGATGTCCTTGGCATTTCCTTCCTCACCAAACAGATGCCCCCAGGAGCAGCCTCTCTGCAAAGCAGACCTGGCCAGATCCAGCCTGAGCTGCCAGCAGGGTCGTGAAGATTCCCTGGCAGAAACCCGGCATCATCTGCCCCTGGGAGCGGTTTCATCAACAGCCAGATCCTGCTCTCGCTGTGCCAGCCCTGGGACAGACATCTGGGCCTTCACCCAGCATGAAAACAGGGAGTGCTCCCCTGGTGGCAAACTGCAGCTTACCCAAGAGAAGTGCAGCTACACGGGTAGTTAAAAAATGAGAGCCGGATGGCGGATTCCCATTTCGGAAAAGACTCTCTGGGGAGCATTTTAGTGGAAAAACCATATGCTCTTTTTCATATCAAGTTCTTGCCACTCTGGAGTGTCAGGAAAGGGAGCTGTTGGCACAGTGAACAACTCTTGCAGCAATGATGTGGGACTTTAAAAATGTACGTATTGCTGCAGTGCATGTAAGGACAAAAAGTGACACTGAGAAAGAAAAGGGATGGTTAATTGGACTGAGGCAGCATTTGGAGAGAATTATTGATGAACACAAGGTAAATTTCACCACTGGCATTACTGCATTCCTTAGCAGTGGCGATTTTGTCACTTCGGACAACAGAATTTACTTTTGGAAGTGTCACTGTCCAGTTCTACCATACTTAGAGATTATTTCTGTGAACTTGTTTCCAGAACACAAACTGTATGTTTCTTCCTTTTCAGTCCATTGTTTCCCTTCTCCATTTGTGCCTTAGCAAACTGAGTAGGACAAGAGTCTACTGATGCTTTGAGCTTATTCTCAGTGCACACCCAGTCAGTCCTTTCAGCAGATACTTGTCATTTAAATTCATGCTCATCATTTTCAAAGCTTTGTTGTGAGAAATTTGCAGCAGTAACAGTATGCAAAGTACATGTGTGCAAAGAAAATGGACTGTTGCTACACTGCAAATAAATCACAGTCGACCCAGTCAAGAAAAATTTGGTTTCTATCTTCATTAGCTCCATTATCTGGTTATAAAAGACATCAAACCAATGAATTCTACTTAGAATTAAAAAAAAAAAAAAAAAAAAATTAAAAAGGAGTAGAGGAGGGCAGGGAGAGGTATTTCTTTTAGCACTGACTTGCTGATTGCTAGAGAAATAACTGTTGCAGAATTGCTCCATGCCATGATGAGTATTTTAATGGGCACCCTCTAGTTTGTACTGCAGAGAATTTCATCTCTAGGATGTTAAGAGCTAAATTGTATAGTAAGACAGCAGAAGTTGGGAGATCACAGAGGAGTTCCAGATCTGTTTGAGTTTTGTCTAGCACAGTGGAGCAGCATTTTTCACTTCTGCTCAATATTTGTCATCCATTAAATCTGCTTAGGAGGTTAGTCCAGCAGTTCACACACACTCCATCTGGTTTCACAGAATGCTGTATCCCTTGGTGATTGGTAAAGCCAAGGAAATCAAACAGTGACAAGACTGTGTGGCTTCAAACAGAGCAGAAACACATGGAATGCTAGGTTACATCCATTTAAGGCTACTCAGTGTAAAATGGGAATGAGTGGTTTATGATGCAAGAATTGAAATTATCTATTTGCAGCTCCCCTGTAACAACCCAAAGACACTTCTGCCTTTCCTGAGGAATTATAATCCCCTCACATACCAGTCTCAGGAACTGTCACTGAGAATTCCCTCGCAGCATTTGGCCCTGTGTTCAGCAAGGCTGCACAAACCAAGCAGGAGGGAACACCCTGCCAGGGGGCAATGCATAGGCCTTCCTGTGCTTTAATTATGGAGAAGAGAACAAGGTATTCTGAGAGGTGATGGCAGACTGCATTGATGATTTCTTTGATGGAAGCCTGTCTTGGTGATGGAGTGTCTTTCAGTACAGTGGAAATAATGAGCTCCCTAGTGTAGGCTCAGCTATTTCTAAGAAACCATTTTGTTTCTGCTCCACAGTTATCAGCCAAGCTACACCAATCCTTTAAACGTGGCTCAGGGTAAAAAAAGGATAGCTGGAAATGCATGGCAGTTCAGCCCATCATTATGGACCATGAAGCAAACTGTGCCAAGCAGCACTTAACTGATTCAGAAATCTCACAAGTTGATCAACAGGGCCCTTTACAGTCACAAGCAGCACAGGTTTCACACACACACGCAGGATTCAGCCCCAGGATCAGCTTCATTAACCTTCAGATTCACCCAGCACTTCTCCTGGACACTGAACCCCTGCCTTGGCCATGAAGGCACTTGCCCCTACCAGGGCACCTTCAGCTGAGGCTTCATGGTTTAGATTTTTCTGCTGGATCCACAACCACAGCTCAGCTCTCAGCCACAGTTTCAGCCTTCCCACAATTTATTTAGGACTTCCCTTCTCTCCAGGGACCATTCATTAGGCCCTGCTGGCTCAGATTTCTTTGGAAATTTGTTTGGAAATACTTTACCAGGCAGCTCTCAGTAAATACCATTTGACCCCAGCCTATCTTAAACCACGAGGACATCAAGAGTTCCATGTGACACAGAGCTCCATGGATCCACATTTCCCAGAGATGCCAGGCTAAGGAGATAATCCCTGGTTCAAGGGTTGAGTACTTGTTATCCTAAAAATTAGATTTCTCCATCAGCAGGCCCAGTGTAACCCAGAGCAAAGGTGATTTCATTGTACATCGGAGGAACAAAGAGACCAACATCAATGCCAGGGCAATGTTTCTTGCAAGTGGCAAAATTATAAGAGACAGGAGGAGAAATGATTAAACACTGAAATGAACACTGACCAGAATAAAACAGCATAAGAAAATGAATATCACATTCTAATTATGAGAAGGAAATAACTTTCAGTAATAGCATAGCCTTAATTAACCCCTACAAAGAAAATGCAGTGGTAAAATAAAAGCAAAAACTGCAAATCAGAAATTAAGTAATATTTTCCTTGAGATGATAGGTGGGCTTTCCTCTCTTCTCCTTTCCATAAATATAATATTTATATATTATATTTATTTTTTATTTATAAATAGATATAATATTTACCCTTACATATAATATACTCCCTAAAATTATTCCAAATGTAATTCTCCTTTTGAATGAATCAGCATTGATGCAGTAACTTCAAAAGCAGATGTACAAACCAGAGATCTAACACTAAAACTTAAATTGGGGGGAGGGGGGTAAAAGAAAAGGTCTTCTCTTCCATCATTAATCTTTCATTAATCATTCATCAATCTCTGATTCCTGCAAATTTATTCATTATTTGAAAGCATTTCCCAAATAGTCAGCATGAATAATTTCCAGACTTTGGGCAGTTCACTAAAAAGTCCATTTCAGCAGATGCAATTCAAGATGGGCACTTCTGCAGAACATTTCTGCTTCTGCTTCAGCACCAGGAATGTTTCAGCAGGGCTGTAATGAATGACAAGGAGAGAGGCAGTGCACATCCAACACAAGCTGCTGCATTTTCAGGAAATGGGGAATATTCTTCAGGGAACTCAGACACAAAGATGAATTTCTTACACCCTGTATCATAAGCAAATTATTCATGAGCATAATTGAGAGGGATGTGGTGAATTCAGCTGCATCTTTCAGTCAGAGCTGGAGCCCCCTGTCAAAGGCCTGCCCTCAGTATGTGAATGACTGAGTAGAGCTCATTAGCCTGGGTTATAATAAAAGGTAAGATTAGATTAGGAAGTTCTTAATTAACTGTAAATCTCTCTCACAATTCTCAGCTTCTTAAGTACACAAAGTCTAGGAGGAGGAGGCCAAATAACAGAGTAATCCTTTAAGACTGACAGCCATGCTTGGCCAACCAGTGTGCACCTGCAGGACCACAGCCCTGCATCCCCCTGGGACAGTAACTCCAGGAAAATCCTGGATGCAGAGCTGCAGTTCTCCCCTGCACAGCTGCTCCAGCCCAGAAACCAGGAGGATGTAAAATTTACCAGAATAAACCCATGAGTCAAAACCTGACTCAGATTTCCCATGAGTCAAAACGTGCTGGTATTTCAAAAAAAGGAAGGAGGAGACCATGTACAAGGCTGCCTTCAGCTGCCACTCACCAAAGATGGGTGCACTCACTTGTTTCAGGGAAAACTTCCCAAAGCCCATGCCCTTGGCAGATTAGTCTATAGATCACAACTTCAAAATTACTACTTGGCCTGAATCTTTTTAACCAAGTCAGCCTGAGGACTCATTCATTGAAAATCATTAAAATTTGGAGAAACTAATACACCATAACCAGGAGGGTTTGGTCACTTCAGCTCCATGTGCTGGTTTTCACAACTACTGAAACTGTAAGAGGAACATTGCTGCACCTAACCAAGCCAGTGCTGTGGAATCATGCTCATCCAGCAGCATCTTGGCACAAAAATCTTTCTTAAATTTGGAGAGATCATCAGATCTCTCTGCTTTGCTTTGCTGGTCCATCCTCGGTTTGCATGGGAAGAAACTGGCATTGTACTGACTTAACTCTGTGAGGGCATAACGCCCAACACACCCTGTGTATGTTGTAAATATCCCTCCTCACTCGTTTTGTGCTGAGAATTTCCCTGCTCACAAGACAGACCAGAGCCCATGTGCAAACCCAGCATTTACCTGAATTTTTTTTTTGCTCAGTGAAGACCACTCTCCTCCCTGACAAGGTGAGTCACTCAAATTTGATGGATTATAATCCCTACCGTGGGCAGAGCAGGATTTAGCTCAGGTACAGCACAACTGCAGCCCGTCAGGGAAGTGCCACAGGACGCTGAGCGCTCCTGACAGGCGCGGCTGTCGCTGCTGCTGCGGCTCAGGCGCCTGACAGCTGGAGAACAACCAGGGAGGGAGCCTGACACACCAGGCTGGGCTGCCTCACATCACACTGGACTGACTCCCCCTCTCCCATCCCGAGGACAACACCAGAAATTTGAGCTGTACGTTCTGAAATGGAACTGGAAGTAAATATGAAATGGGTTCCCAGGGGTCTGAGTAGTTTATGCACTCGGCCGGAGTGCTTCTTTCCAGCTGTCACTCGGGCAGTGCCTGGTGCTGAGTGCAGATAAAAGTTGTTTCCTCAATATCCAAAGACTCCTTGATTGCTGCTAGGGAGCCTGATCCAGGCTGCGAGGAGGATGGAGAGGCAGAGCTGTGAAAACAGAGGAGTGCCTCACTCCTTGCATGTATTGCTTTAATTTATTTGTTTACCACTATCCAAACCTATGGCAATTAGCAATAAATTTAAATTTGTTTTCTCCAAGTCAAGTCTGTTTTGCCCATGATGGTAACTACCATTTGTCTTGATTGAAAGACTTTCTATCTTATTTTCTGCCTACCACCATCCTGCTGAGGGGGAGTGAGAGAACAACCCTGGTAGCCAGCCAAGGGTCAACCCATCACTAGAATAAATCAAAATCCACTGCCTATTCTCATGTACTTCAGATAAGGGGATTTAGCTGAAGGCTTTCTAAAACTGGGGGAAATGAGGGAGACAGCAGCAGAGTGCACTAGAGAAATTTCCATCTTAAGATGTCAAGATGTTTTACAGAGATCAAAAAGCACATTATATCTGATTTTATGAGAGCCTACAGGAGCAAAAATAAGATCAAAATAACAGCATCCTGGGCCCCACCCAGTCATGTTTGTAACAAATGTGGCTCTACTGCTGCTCATACACATGAGGACCATGAGCAATAAAAGTTAACACATCTGCTATGTCCTTGACAGACTTGCAGGAGGGAAATACAAGTCTAACATTTAGTTTGGGGTTAGGGTTCCCTGACACCCAGCTGTCAGGAAGCACAGTCAAGACACACTTGTGTGGAATGAAATTGTCCACAGGTCAGCCTTCAGAGGTGTTTCCAAACTTCCCCTTTGTCAAAGCAAACCAATTCTGCACATTTTGCAAAGCTTCAGCACTGTGGAATGGAAAGTAGAATGAAGAAGAAAACTAAAAGCCAAAATATAAACCTGTTAAAGAGGGGAAATTGTGCTTAGTGAAACAGAAGGGGTTTTTATGTTAGAAATTGGTTGGAGGTGAAGAGGTACATTAATCTTACAGAGGATGCACAAGTAATGGAGGAACCAGTGGGAACAGCAGAGGGTCCACAGTGCCACTGGAAAACAATGTTATTACCTGAGATATACATATCTGGGGTCCTGACAAACAAAGTGTAATGTTCCATAGGATATGAAAACAAATGAAGTGTTGCTCACCAAGTGAGCAACAAAGTGAGCATGGAAGACGCACAAACATTGCTGGGCTTGAGAGAAAAGTTGAAGTTCAGAGTAGCAAAGTGTGGTTAGCAAAGATGATGCTCAGTAAATTCATTGGCACAGCTGACATCCACTGCACTGTCAGTTTAGTAATCCAGATGGAGAATTTGATGATATCAAATAGGGCTCCTGAGCACTGAACAACTCCACACAGTGAAAGAGACACCCAGGCACGAGGCAGTTGCCTCATGGCCCCCCATTCTGTCATGCTGAGAGCCAGGGGCATTGCTGCTGCCAGTAGAATGCCTCACTTAAGGGTTTGCACTGCCTGGGGTTGTGCTGGGTTTGCTGGGCAGGATCCCATCCCTGCTTTGATTTCTTTGGCTCTTGGCTGGGCTAAGACACAACATGATAAGAGGCCTGCAGTCTGCAAGAGAAGGCAGAAGCACAACGCTTCAAAGCACAGCTCCCACCTGGCTCTGCAGAAACGAGGTATTTCTGTTCAGCATGATCAGGGCTTCAGAAATGTTTCCTTCCATTTTTCAAAAGGAAAATTCTGCTTTTTAACGACATCGTTTTCAGTCTGCTCTGTGGAAAGGAACAGCTATGCTCAGACCTTTGCCCTTCTCTAGCCAGGGATTCCTATCACCCAGAGCTGCAGCATCAAGGAAGCCATGGAAAGCCTTTGAAAGGTAATACTGCACTTTTAAAGCCTTGAAACATGCTGGGAAGGAAGCAGGTCACCTTTGCTACATCTATCACCAGCGTGAGCTATGTTCCCTGCAAGGGAGGCAGTTCTGTGGGCACAGGCTCCTACATCTGCGTGCCTATTTCTAAAACAGCAACAATGCAGATGCCAGAAAGACATTTCTCTGGAGCAGTCACCACATTATAAAATTTACTTTGTTAGTAGGAAACCAAGTCCATCCTAGGAGCCTGCAATTGAGCTTGAAGGCTTTTCTCCTGTCTGTGCTGGCCCTTCCATGCTGTTCTGTATCACCATGCAGAAGCGACTGCTGGCAGAGTTTGCTCCTATTGCTGCAGGAGCTTCAGAGCAAAAGAGAGCTCTGAGAGTCCATTAACCTAATGCTTCTCTTACCCAGCCCAATCTGATCCTCCCTCCCACTACACCTGTGGCATTGCTCCCCTCAAGCTCAAATCTGCAGGTGTAATTCCTATGGAGCTTTATCAATAGCTATCAACTTGCCCTGATGAGTTTCTAAGCCTTCCATTGACTTCTAAAGCATCAGGAATCATCACTATTTCTCTCCTCTGTATATATAGATATAAAAAATATTTCTCCTGTCATTGCAAATGCTTCAATTGGCCCCAGCTCCATGCCTTGACTCTTCCTGAGCTGAAGCCTTTAGAAGTTGTTGTGACGACAGATCTCCTGGCACATAACCAAATTCTTCTTTACAGTGTTCAAGCCTGCCCAGCTGCCAACCCCCCTTTCCACGTACACATAAATAAATGAGCTGCTGAGAGCATTTTCAGCCTGTTATCACTGTATTGGGTGTTCCACACGGAGAAAAGTGGAGCAGCTACAACTCACACTCCTTTATTTAATATGTATCAATGCCAACCAGTATCTAATGGACGTAATGATTGAATACTGACAGGCATATTTCTCCAGCCTAGTTCTCCTTTGGCAATAATGCCTGACCAAGATTGATGACTCTAATACCAGAGCAGGCAGTTTGTTTGTTTCTTCTATAGGCTTCATTTTTCAAATAGCCTCAGATTCCCCTTCCCTGTCTCCCAAAGAAAAAGGAAATGGAAAATTGCGATGACTGCTGAGATACCTGTACGAGTGCTGCTGCTGTCTCCTCAGGCCACCAAACCACAAAGGTCAGATTCACTAACGTGCTAACTGGGTTCATTCTGCCATAATTCACATGGTTTTATATCAGTATCAAAGTGGAGTGTCACAGTGACACATGCAGCTCCCCAGGTGAGGATTCAGTCACTGGAGTGGAACAAAACCTGAGCAGGTCTGATAGGATCACAACAGGCACATTTCACAAGCACTCCTCAAGTGCCAACACAAGATTCCAGGCAGTTCTCAGGAATAAGAGTGTCAGCAGCACAAACAAAACGAACAAAAGAGACTCCACAAGCAAGGCACGATTTTCTTTTTTACAGTGTCTTGAGGAATCAGCAGCAGATGCCAAGGACATCACAACAGCATGGAAACGCTGATGCACAAAGCTAAGCCAGGAGCCATTTTACAGTGGGGAGCAAGGCTACAGTGTACGTGGCCCAAAAAGAAGACAATTAAAGTTTCTCTCGCCTAAGGACGATCCACTGGGAGGCAAAGTGCACTGCTGCATGCTGCAGAATGACACTTACCTAGAGAAAGAACAGAAAATGGAAGAAGGCTCTAAAACAAACTTGTTGGTACGTTCTGCTCTTGAAGGAGAAACCCAGAAATGTATACGTAGCTCTCCTGTGTTTTTATCAAAAATGCTTTGAACTTAGCCTACTGCTTAGTTCTGTTGTTCTATCACTTACATTTTTGTATGCTTCTTACAGAGAAATCACTTGTGTTTTGGGGTACATTACAAAAAATCAAGACATGGGTTTTGCTCCTTACTGGCACAACAAACCCATACAGGAGAGATGCTCAAGGACTGGACACAGCAATGTGGCAATACAGAGAGAGGCAGAATTTCCTGTAATCCNTAATGTATACGTAGCTCTCCTGTGTTTTTATCAAAAATGCTTTGAACTTAGCCTACTGCTTAGTTCTGTTGTTCTATCACTTACATTCTTGTATGCTTCTTACAGAGAAATCACTTGTGTTTTGGGGTACATTACAAAAATCAAGACATGGGTTTTGCTCCTTACTGGCACAACAAACCCATACAGGAGAGATGCTCAAGGACTGGACACAGCAATGTGGCAATACAGAGAGAGGCAGAATTTCCTGTAATCCATAGGCAGAAACAGCCTCTCTCTACAATTTTCTGTGTCTCATTTCCATGAGGTCTTAGCAGCTGTACTTGTACTTCACAGCAAAAGCAAAATGCAGTTGTAGAGATGAGTCCTCAAAGGGGTCTTTGCTCATCCTTAGCCTAGAGAACTTCTCACTAGTCTATTACACTGAATTAGATAAAGCTACACCAGAGCCAGCAGCTGTGTTACACCACATATCCACACTACAGTGACCCCATACTCTTCTCACCACTCCTGTCCTGAATAAAGCATCACCACACACTCACACACCTCAAAAAGCACACGAAGTATCACTGCAGCTGCACCTTCAGATACAGACCCCTTTTGAAGAGACAAGGCAGATTTCATTCATTCTTGAGGACCTTGAGCCATGATTCTCAGTCATACATCCCCAACACCATCACCAACACTTCTCATTTAACCTTCTAATTGTGCCCCATTCCTTTGTCTCAGTTTCCCCCCTAGTTCCACCAACAATTATTGAAAAGTCCTTGAAAAGCCCACAAGCCTGTAATCATAAACTACAGATTAGGCAAAAGGTGATTTTAATTAAAAAGTCTGGACTGAGTGCAAGGACATTCAGTAAATGTCAATTAGAAAACACAAGAGCCACCAAAAAAAACCCCCAACACCCAGACTTTTATTGCTCTGAAGCACCTTTTGCACTCAGTAATACCTAAATCTAACTCATCCTCTTCTCACTTTATGGGGAGGTTTTTCTCAGAGCAGAGGTGCCTTTGAGCAAAGGTAGACAGCCAGGAACAAAGTCTTACTGGTAAAGAATCAGAGAGGTTAAATGCTTGGGAAAAGGGGCAGCAAATATAAATACTCAGAGTACATTATGCAGACACTGGAAATGAACACAAAGCAAGCTCTCACTGTGTTGTTCAGGGCTGTAGTTGTCAGGGTGCTCCAGTGAACAGCTCCAGGAACACCATGGACATTCTCATGTGACCTCCACAGGCACATTCTTACATAACCATCTTCGTGCATGGACAAATTCTGAGTTTTAAGGTTTGAAACCAAACTAGCAACTGTATTAAAAACCAGGCTAAAACATTCTTATAGCTATTAATTTAAATATCAGATCAAAAACCTCTTGTCCCAGAATCCACAGCATTTGCACCTCAGAGATCACGCGTATCTGTAAGATTCTGGTTTTCTTTTCAGCTTGGGACTTTAAAAAAAAGAAAAATAAAAGTCTTTCACATTATGATAAAAGACAGTCACAAAACACCACAGCTTCTAGAGAGTTTTGTATACCATGAATTTGAACTAATCCTTAATTATTCATGTGTATAACATGTGCCAAGAGCAGAAAAGATATTAAACAATTTAATAAGCCTATTTTTAATTTATAACCTCAATCAGGCAAAACTTTGCCGGGATGTGATCCTTCTCCAGGTGCATTTAGGAATTTGTTGCTAGCAAAACATTACTGTAAAGAGCCCAGTGCTGAAAAACACAGACAATCAGCATCTACAGTATTTGATAAAAATATAACAGACTGAGAACACAGACTTACAAGTCACTGAGGAGAGTGACTTGGATGATGTCCTGCAGTGCTCTGGTCAAAAGCAAATGCATGAAAAGAGACTGAAGACCTGGCTTCTGTCAGCTTAGGCAGGAGTGAGGAACTGAGAGGACTCCAGAGCAGCACAACACACTCAGGGAGCAAACTGAAAACAGAGTTTTAGTATTTGAACCATTTAACACTAAGCAGAGGCTGGGCCATTACTGATGTTTTTCAGTTTCTTAGATACAAATTTCCAAACAAACAAATGCAGTCAAGGAATACAGACAAAAAAAAGAAATCTTGCTGCTTATCAAAGGCACACACTCATGTTTTTGTTTTTTTTTTTCTTTACTTACGAAATGCCTGGCTCATAGTCAAGATGTGCTTTTCTCAGAGCAGCGTGGAAGTCTCCAACATGTCTTGTCCTTCAATATTTGGTTTGCACACACATATCTGACACATAAGCAAGGCTGACACATATCTATGTGGGTAATTCACAAGAGTAATTCTGCATCATTACTGTTCCTATTTGCTTCTACAACATCAGCACTAAGGTGTTGTTGAGTAAGAGACCCTGCACAGTCCTACAGTGTCTAAAACTTAACAAATCCCTCCCAATCCTGTTAAGGCAAAGAGGTTCAAATTATAAACACAATAAAACACAAAGAGCCACTATGAAATGCATGTAAAGGGATTTCATGCAGGTAAGGTGNNNNGTTGAGTAAGAGGAGATGCACAGTCCTACTACAGTGTCTAAAACTTAACAAATCCCCAATACTGTTAGGGCAAAGAGGTTCAAATTATCATAAACACAATAAAACACAAAGAGCCACTATGAAATGCATGTAAAGGGATTTCATGCAGGTAAGGTGGTAATTATTGGTATAGATCACAACTTAAAACCACTTCAACCCACACTTTCTTTGAAAAATAAATGTCTATCAGCAGACCTCCAAACTCAGCTCAATACACTAAAATTATCAGTAATTGCAGATTAATAAATGTCACAGAAGCAGGTCTTGAATGTACAGCTCTCATAAAATAAGACTTTTTCAATCAAAAAACTATTTCATATTTGAAATAATTTGCAAAGTATGGGGGATACAACACAAATTCCAGGATCCGAGATCTCCAGGTCCTGAGAGATGCCTCACTGATTGCCTCTCACTTGGTACAATGAACTCTTTGAAATTCTAGTCTCAGTCCAATCTGGCTCAGCAGGCTTGTCCTGCACACCAGGGCAGGTGGTGCACGTCCCTGGGAACTGTAACTCGAGCAGTAACTGGTTTCTTTGAGGTCCTTGGAAGCACTGTTACTATTCTTGGGATATTTTCTACCAGCCCTTGCTAAATGATCCATATCCTCTGCTGCAGCTAAACAACAATTGATTTTTCTGTTCTTTCTAAGCACTGTCCCGTTGCCAACATATATTTCTCATTTAAGTTCCTGGAGCATTTTGTTGCCTCTCCAGCTTAATCTTGCCTTTCCATAAACTTACTTTACGAGGCTCCCCATCTGTTTCTGAGCTGTGTGTGCATGTTGTGTGTATCTCTCTCTAGCTATTACCCAGACAGGTGTATGTTTGCTGACTGCACAGCATGTACATGCAGTCTGTCAGGAAAATGAGATTCTGAATCTGCTTCACTGCTGGTCCTGCTCCCTGTTTCATACCTGTGACCATCATGAATCGTGTTGGACACCTGGGCTTCTCCCTACTCAATCACAGCCTGCAGCTCTCTCCCTGGTGCTACCCAGATTGTTTTGGGATTACAAGCTCTTTGTGTACACAAGGACTCAATTTCTGACCCACTCCTATCGTGGATTTTATGCTGATAGTAAAGCAGGTTGTTCGCATCACATTCCTTCTCATCTGTTTGTCAAAAACCTGTAATATTGAAATATTGAGTGAGGAATCACTGCACTGCCCAGCCCTCCTGCCTGATATCAGTACCTTGGGGAGCTGCATCTGACACAATGAAATAAAGCTCAGTCCCAACTGGGTTTGTCCCTGAATAAAATGGACTCTCCACCTCTCTGGAAAAAAAAAAAAAAAAAAAAAGTGTCCATAGCACTAACAAAGAGCCTCATATTGACATGTCCCTGTTATCAGGGTTTTAAACCAGCCCTGCTTTGCAGGTGTGGGCAGCTCAGTGAGGTGAGGTGACCAGCTCAGTGACTGCACAAAGCCTCAGGAGCAAGATCAGGTTGCAAGGGCTGCTTTGTTATTGCAAAAGGCACAGGATGCAAACTCACAGCTTATTTTAATGTTCTAGGGATGGCTTTGGGCACTCAGGTTACCCAAAGACAGCAGCAGACAGGTATTTTCTGCTGGAACTCCTGGTCCCACAGGCAGGGCTCTGTGCCTGTAACCATCTCATCACATCCTCACAGCACTGTGCTTGTCACGTTCCTGGCCAGCATTCAAAAAGAGGGTTCATAAAGAGCCATCACCCATGAGCACCCCAACATCAGGAAGAAGGGTTAATTCCCAGCTGATTCATTCTGCAGGCAAGCCAAGGGTTAAAACACCTCACCAGATTTTGTGTATTTTCCTGCCCTTCAGTGGTTTTCCATAACAGAGGATGTGTTTCCCTTCTTAGGTCCTCAGCTGGGAATTTCACCTCACTAAGCTGCTGCTGTTGCAGGGACCTCTGACCTCCAGCCTGCCTTCAGGCCCTCCTGCTCTTTCCTAACAGCACACCATAGCTGCAGCTTGCGATTTTTATTTCAAGTCTTGAAGTTGTGCAGGGAAGTACTTTGTGCTTTATCACTGTGGGAAGCCATGGAGGATGGATTCTTTCAGACACTGCATTTACCCCCACTCCCAGCTCTTTCCAAACTTGTCTTTCCACAAGTTGAAAGCCTCTCTCAGCTGGAGCAAAGAGCTGAAAAGAAAACCCATTTCCTCTGGGAGCTTGCAGACCAGCCTGTTTTTCTAGGACGTGAGCATTCCTGTCCCTGCAGATGGAACACCAGGATGACCAGCAAATGTAATTTAATCATCGGGGACACACACATTACAGCTCAAAAGCACCCATGTACTTGGAGGAAGGGTCAGGTGCCCACTTCACCAGATCTAAGCAGAGTGAGGTTAAAGTGTCAGGGAAGACTCTTTTCAATGAGTACCTGTAGAAAAGTACTCTTGGAAGTACTGAAATTGTCATTAAACACAGCACAGGGTTCAAGTGCTTGAGACCCTATTTAAGTTCAAGTATTCCATGCTCCAAAACAAAGAACTTACTTGCCCTGCAAAGGGCAAGATCCAGCCTGTGCCTGGCATTCAAGGCAAAGGTTCTTAAGGGAGCATTGCTGGATCCACCTATGCTCACATTTAATTTTTCTTTTAAGTTTACTGTAAAGCAGAGAACGAATTTGCAGCCCAGGTGTCTTTACTTTGCCTCAAGATATATTTTCCAAAGACCCTGTGGCAGGCCAGCAGCTGGGCCACGTGTCCCCAAGAGATGGGGGATGACAGGAGGTGATGGGGAGCATCTCTCTCACTGACACTGCTCAGGTGTAAAAGCCAGGGTGTAAATAGGAAAGGCAGGCAGGGCCATCAAACTAAAAGGTTTGTTTTCCTGTTGTTTTTCTTCCCCCTTCCCCACCCAACAAATTAAATAAAAAGTCTAAAGACTACAGCCTGCATAATTTAACATGCCTGTAAACATGGAACATGCATAATTGATGTTAAACAACATGCTAATCACCTCATAACGTGAACAGAGGGGCAACCTACCCTCAGTTTATGTATAAGTAACAAGATGGAAGACTGCTGAGCTCTGTATAATAGGTTCCCCCCTCCCTTACATTCGTGTCTCAGCATGATGGCAAACCACAGCTTAGGCAGGAAACCTAATGTATTATTTATGCCGAGCTTTGAACTGAAATGCTTTTCCCTGTGTTACATAAATATATATATTACTCCCTCAAACACAGTGATTGATTCTGTCAGGTCACCGTGAGAACATTCCTGCTACAATGGGAAGGGAACTGCAGTGCAGGGAAGGCCAGCAGTGGGTGAGGAGCTGCTCCCTCAGTGCACACACAAAGTCCCAGACCTGTCCCCATCCCTGTAGCTGCCCTGGGAACTCCAGAGGTCCAGAGAGTTGTACAAATGCTGCCACCACAGGGGAGCACTGCAAGAGAAGCCTGCAGGGATGTCCTGTGATCTTGCACCTCTGCCAGCTCCACCTTGCTGGATGCACTGGGAAGCAAAGGGCCCTGCTCCAGGCAGATCACAGCAGGTGCTGCAGGGAGGCCAGAAAGCCACGAGCACCAGGGTGCTGAGAGCGGGACAGAGCTCCTGATGACTTCAGAACGAATATGAATGAGCTTAGAAGCAAATTTAACAAGAATTTTATCACATTTTGTTTCCACAAGATGGTGCAGCTGGGGGCTGAGTTGAGCTAAGAGGTATTGAGCACAACACAGCAATGAATCCACAAGTGCATTCCATCTAGCTAACAATACACGTGACTTTTGCCTTGTCAGAGGTCTGGCTTTATTTAAAATCAATCTTAAATAATTTATGTGGCATTTCATTAGAGATAAGCTGAGTTAGACCAGGGCACTATCAGTACAAATAGATGTATCCAGTATATGAGCTGAGAAGATGAGGTCACAACAGGGCATTTTGGGTTCTCCTTCTTGGAATCTGTTGTTTAAAGATGGAACACCAAATAATCTTTAACTTTGCCCCAGGCAGACCAGCTCTCTCCCATGCAATATGTTAGCCAGATAATTAAAAGACTGCAGATAGCCACAAGCAGATGCAAGGCATTTTGTTTTAATGCCAGAGTTGTTTCACCAGTGGCAATTTAGAAATTTGACATGAGTTCCAGCAAGCCCAAATTATGCTCTCAGCTGAAAAAGAGGTAAATATTTAATGCTGGAGGGAGTAAATAAAATAAAATTTAAAAAATAGAAACAAAAGGTTGTATGAAATAAGAGATGTGAGTATTAGTCCTAAAGGAGGCAGCCAACATAACCAGGATCAGCTGCACTGAAAAAAGTGGCTTTTTGTCTCTGAAAGGAAATCATCCCTTTAGAGTGATGGCAATACTGCTGGAAAGCTAATTGTGCAAACTCTAGCTCCAGGTTCATTCCCACTGCCCACTCTGTTCACATCTATTGGGGTGAATCTCCTTTGACTTGGCTCTCTTGAACTTCAGCATCTTACAATATGAAATATTGTATTGTTATCACTTGAGGAGTTTTTGCACAGCACCTGTGAGGATGTGAGCCCCAGAGCCGGCCCCAGGAGCAGCAGGGGCAGCTCGGGGCTCTCCAGGGGCACAGCAAACCCCCCCTCTCCAGCCAGTGAAAGGAGCAGGGTGAGCACACGTGAGGGGAAGAGGGATCACAGGGAGGGAGCTTGGCGTGAGAATTGCATCCCTGGGAATGAAATCCATCTCCCAGCCAGATGGAGCTGACTTTGTTTACGGGCCTGGGCTGTGATACCCACTCAGTCCATCTGGCTGGCACCGAGGGGAAGTCCTGCCAGCGGATACCCTGGAAGGACCACTCTGCTCCAGCTTCCATTTCATCATTCACGTTAATCCGTGTGCTATCCAGCCTGGTGGGGAGGGTACCATGGAGAGGAAACACCAAGCTATGAAATGCAGCATTCTCTTCCTGATTAATACTAATGACTAAAAAAATCAGAGTCTCTTGAGCAAACTCTGCCAAATTTCTGCAGTCCCTGCAAAGACTCGCTTATACAAAGATTACTTTACAGCCCTCTTACCACTTGCTGCTGCCTTATCGTGGCTGTAAATTGAATTAACACATCCAGAGCCCTGCAGCACTGCCAGGGGATTTAGAGGTCTCAAGATCAACAGGAGTCTTCTCCTGGACTATTGTTTTTCCTGCAACAGTGAGAGCATCCTGACCGTAACCACACTGATTCTGGTGAGGGAAGACCAACACTGGACACCCTGCTCCAAAGTGATGAGAGCCTTTAGGAGATTGTTCCCAGAGATACAGCAACAAGTACCCACAGAGGAAAAAAAACCCAACCCAAAACCTAACAATCAAATCCTTGTTGCAATGAATTGCTGACAAGCAATAATGAGCAAGGGGTACCTTGTTCTTTACCATATTCATCCACCAAATGAGATGATGGAGGGCCACCACGAAGACAGAGCTGTGCACTAAACGTCTGTAAATGCAGAGAGCATTGCCTAGAATTCCAAACAAGTTTTTGTGGTTCAAACACCTGGTATAATCACCAATAATGAAACTCAGTGAAGGCACTCAAAATACATCCCCAACACTGGTGGCCCAACTTTGTTAGTCTCCTATCTCTTAAGTGATGCAGGCATAATATCTGAAATTAAACAGAATGAATGAACTCCTCAACGTTTAATGTGAAAACCGCCTCTCAGTTCGGAGGGGGAAATAAAAACAAAGCAAGAACCTTCAGGAGGGTAAAGGTGATGATTTTTGCTATTCCTTCAGCAGAGCCTGGCTGTCCCCAGGGTGGGTGCAGCGGAATCAGCCCGGAGGAGCCGAGCCCCAGCACACAGAGCGTCTGTGGGACAGCACCGTCATCTAGCGGGCACCGCAGAGAGCGCTCCCAGCGCCTCCTGCCGCGGGACACAGCCGGGAAACACAGCCGGGAAACACCGGAGAGCCCCGGGCACATCCACACCAGAGGCTCCTCATCCCCCGCATCACCACAACAGCTCCCTCTGCCCTGCCAGACCTCCAGTCCGGACAGATTTCCAGGGACAGAATTGTGTCCATCACCATCACCTACTAAGTCTCAGATATTTCTTTTTGGCAATCAATAGAAAGACTTGTTTTTGAATAAAGGCAAAGAGTTCAGGCAGGGAAATCACTGGCACACATACCTAGAGATTTTTCTGATTAAAGCTGCCACAGTACACCAGCCTTAGAGATCATCTATTAGTACCACTACCCTTTTCAAAGCAAACCTCCCTAATAAAGCCAGAGCAAGGAACTTCTAGTGACACTAAACCATCACTAAATTCTCTTTTCGGAGAAAACACTAAAACCACCAAAGGCTGCAAATACTCCTGAATCACAGTGTTTAGGTCTGCATCCAGATGTCATTCTGTTTGTTCATCACCATCAGCTTTTCTCCACCCATGTTCCTAAGACAATATTGTCACCAGGCCCTGCCTTTAGGCTATCAAGCATTGGTCCTTTCTTCCAGAGGATGCTTAGCTGTGGAGCTGCCTCCTGTCTTAGAGCTGAGGGAAGCATTAGCAAAGTAAAGGATTTTTACTACAGTTTGATATTTTGTCCTTCTTTTGTAATCCCTCTCAGTGGCAGAGCTCGGACGAGGACAGAGCTAGGACTGGGAGTGTCCTGTGGGAGTTTCAACACTCCCCAGTCTCTGATGTGCAGCATCAAGTTCCTGTTCTAAAGTTGAGCCTCTGCTGTCAAGACATCTGCCTTTTGAGACTTTTGAGTTGTGGGATTTTTCTTCCACCTTCCCATTCATCTCATTGTTCTCACAGTCCCTCTTTCAGTTTTATATCCTCAGCAAAACTTCCCTTTATAACATAGTTTGCCCCTCCTCCAGAGATATTAACCCACTTCATTTGCTGCCTGCTGGGTAAAAAGATAAAAGGGCTCCAACTCGTGTCAATTTAAACTCTCTCTTAATAAAGGGAACCAGAGCATTTATGCAGCAACTATTTACCTCATTTGGTGGTGTTATAGCCAGGTATGTGTTCTGAGTTTAAAGCAAGCAGCTAAAATCCATTTTGTCTTTCTAAGAGAGGGAGTGAAATCAATTCCTAATGAGACTGCAAAGTCTCCTTTCCAGCAGAGGACACAGCTACATTTACCACTGGAGCAGGACAAGAAAAGGTGGAGTCTTAATTCCAAAGCAGACATGCACAACACAAATTAAACAGCCAACATTAACACTGGGATCACCAAGTTTGCTATGATGAATATGTTATACAATCCCCATCAGATCCTGTGGGATTCAAAGATGCAGGAAGGTCAGACACGTTGTCATTGCTGTCAGAGCATTCAATTCTCCACTGCACACAGAGACGACAGAACACTGCATCCTCTGAGTTCTACCTTTGGCCAAATAATTTACTCTCATGACCTAAAATGATGTACTCATGCCTTCAAAAAACGTTTTACTTCAAGTTTCACATTTTTTAATTTAAATCTACAAATACAGCCAGAGAAGATATTTTTCTTCTCTTTCCTCTGTAAGAGCTCTTCTGTCTCCCACTACTTCTGCTCTCATCAGATAAATCTGGTGCTGGAACTCCCACAGACGTTGACTTTACCCTCACTTCGTCTCAAAGAAGCTAAAGCAACTACAAGTATTAATTTAGTTTTGTGGTGTACAGGCATTCATTTAGCCACAGAGCAAAACATGTTTCTAAGCTTATCACAGTCTCAACTAATCTGAAGTTATCATCCCCAAAAACAGCAACAACAAAAACATGAAGAACAAGCATTCAGCTTGCAGTATTTTTTTAAATGGGTAGGTGGCAGTGATTGAAAAATCAGGAATTGGATCTCTAGCATAAGAAGAGTCAAGGAAAACCCTCACTATGCATTTAATAGTCTCACATAAGATTATCCCACAAGTCTCACATGGTGCCACTAGATGTCATTCTTGGACTTCCAGTTGAAACAACTGTTTGGGTTTTATTTTTTCCTCTAGTTGTTATGCCAGTTGCCACAAAGAATGAAGACCTTGCCATGATTTTACATCTTAATTTAATATGATAGTTCCACAAGAATATATTTGGCTTCATGTTTATGGAAGAAGACACATGCCAAATTCCTCCAGTATAAGACAGGAACTGGTCTGCTCATAATTCAGCCCAGTATATGATCTTTTCAAAAGGAACATAGGCTTCAAGAACTTCTTGTTTAAATATTGATCTTATCCTCAGCATTGTTTAATCCCTCTAAAAACATTAGAGGAAAGCAGTGCTTTATTGTGGGGAGGCTCTATTTATTTGCAGGGGTTTTTCGGTCATCTCCTGTTTGCCAAAGCAGGAGGTGTAAAAGAAATTATGATTCCAAAGGTCTTATTACTTAAGGAAACTCTGATGGAGACAATGTGCACAACTAACCACATTTTAAAATGCTTACAATTTCCACTGGTGAAAGGGGAGTAACACAAGGGGCAGAACTGGGAGGCATTAAGCAGCAGGGTAAGAGAGGAGCAGGATTGCAGAGGGAGCAGAGCACAGCAAGCAGACCAGGACAGGACACCAGGATCAAAGGGAATTTGCAAAAAAACTTGTCAGATTGCCAGCAGCAGGACTCCTCAGGAAAGGCACCTACACATGGCCATAGTGAACACCATGACAGAACTGGTGTGCATTCAAAACAAGAAGTGTCTGGGGTCAGATCCAGACCTTGGTGCTCTAAAAGCTCAGGACTCCAGACATCATTATTCCAAGGCCAGGGCTATAGACAGCCCCATAACACACTGGGGGTTATGTCTTTTGCTGTGAAGGTTACTTAGATGCTTGAGTAAATCCATCTGACCCTTTTTCAAGGTTGATTAATCAAAACTCTGGATAAACATTCCCTTGCTAGCAGCAAGTGCACTTCGGCAGGCAGCGATGTGCCCTCGGAGCTGATCCCAGCCAGGAAAGGTCACTGCTGCACAAGGCACAGCCTCCCCTGGCCCAGGCAGCAGCTCTGGCACGACCAGATCTCAGTGAAGCACAGGCTTTGATCCTGCAGGATTAACCCAGCCCCTCATCTTGCAATTTACCTGCATCCAGCTCTTCCAGGGAGAGGGCACAGAGCTGTCCCCAGTGCCAGCTCCTGCAGCCGAGGGCTGCTCCTCTGGGTCCCTTTTGCCTTTCTGCAGCCAGGCAGCAGCTCACTGATCACTGCCCTCCCTGCTCCTCTCTGAACAGAGTGCAATAACTAAGATGCATGGATGGGCTGCCTTCCTCCCACTGATGTGCAGAGGGAGGAGGGTTCCTTTTGCCAGAGCTTGCCTGGTGGCTGCAAAAGAGCAGGGGGTGCTCCTGTCACCTGAAACCCCTCACATTTGTGCTGGCCATCACAACACCCCTTTCCTGATCCACTGCCCAGGGTATCTCACATGTTTGAGCATGTGGAAGTGATGATCTAAAGACCAATACTCTCACTGAGAAAGGAAAAACTATTGAATACATAAAAATTCTAATCTAGTCAGTAAGAGGAAAAAAAGAGCAACTCACACAAGCAACAGACTCACAAGAGAAAGCTGAGCACAATCTTTACACAGGGAAACAACCACAGGGTAATAACCAGATCTAAAAATGCAAATTGTTTGGAAAGAGAGCAGGTTTTCACTGAAGGAAAACCATGTGTAACATTGAATTAGAAATAATCCACCCTGCATCCATGAAAGATCCCATTCTAACACTTATTCTCCTGAGGCACATTCAAAAATGAACAAACTTATGCAGAGGTTTTTTCATTTATTTGCAAGTCACAGCCATCAGCCATGGGGAATCTGGTGGCCACTGAGCAGTAGCACCACACAGGAGTTCAAGATGAACTGAACAAAGACATTTCTCTGGACATGAACCAGTCACCAAACTCAAAACCAGCACATTCTGTAGCTAAAGAAGCTGCAGCCATCCTCAGGATGGACACTCAGTTATAATTACAGCTCAGCAGCTGCTTGCTCTGTCTTGACTCAAGTCTTTTTTATCATAGGAAGCTGCTTCCTTTATAAGCAATCAACTTGACAAACAACCCAGATGTTGTCTCCCCCTCCTGCTCTGTAACAGCCACATAAACTATGAAGTCCTTCAGCCTCAGCATTCCTTCTCCTGACCAAGAAATAGGACATCTGCAGTTGGAATTTGGGACACAGCATTCCATCCCTCTCTCGGAGGCTGCCAGCACGTCCCAGTTCTGTTTTGGTGCTGCGAGTACGAGGGGCAGAGCAGCCTCACTGCCTGATTAAAGCAGCCTTGATTTATGCAGACAGTCGACTGGAGCTACAATAAATAGATTTGTAACAAGGCAACACAACCGTGTTACAAGGGGTAGCTGGGGATGAGCTCAGGACAGGTGTTCTGCAGAATTTATAATCCACATCTGCATTGTGAAGCAGCAGGCAGCTTATTTAAAATGACAAGGCGGGCAGAGTCTGAGCAGTCCTTCTTTCCTTTTTAATTTTTTTTTAAATACAAGGAGGCTGGCAGGGAGAAACCCAGCCAGCATTTGCACCGAGCCAGTGGTCCCACTGCAGTTCTAACATGCTTAACATAGGGGAAAACCTCTTAAGGGAGCGAGTGGTAATGGGCCATGAAGCATATGGCAGTGTTGTGGCATCTCAAGAGCCATATGCACAGGCCTACAAACTGTCGGGATGTGATACACTACAGATAATATCCGTGATAAATTATTCACTTAACCAAAAATTGTACATCAACCCTCAACAGCTGGTAAAAGCTGGATCCTTGCCCAGTACATTAAGGAAGTTTGCTTCCTCAAAGCTCTACTGTTCTTTAGGGGATTTGAATTATGCATGTTACCATGAAAGCTAATGCTGTACATATGCATTCAAAGTTATTATTAACCTCATCAGGCAGAGAAGGAGTGGAGCAGGCAGCTGTTTTTCTAGCTCATGTGCTTAGGACGTGGTGATGTTTTAAAGGACTTGCTGAGAGCAAGGATACAGGAGAGTTCATCTTCCCCTTAGAGTAGCCTGGCAGTAGCCACTTCAAGCTGAAGGGTCTCTGGGGTGGTCATTGACAGAGCCAAGCCTCCTCTTCAGTAATTTTGTACTAGAAGAACTGAAAAGTAACATTTTTTGGTGACCCACATTATAGCTATGCCTTCCATTTAAGCATCTTAAAATGCTTCCCAGACATGTGGGGGACAAGGCTGAGCCAGGTCCCCGACAGCAGAGCTGTTTCTTTTAGTGACAACACCAAACTCTGCTGCACATCCAGAGCTCCCTGCTTGGGGTGTTAACCACTGCAGGGTTTGCTCTTATATGGACTGGTCAAGCTGTCTTTGTTGGCAATTACACCAGCAAATAAGGAGCTGAATCTTAAAACTTCAGCACACAAAAATCAGCTTTTTCTCTGCAATGTGCAATATCCAGGATTTTTTCCCAGCCACCAGTTTATCTGTCCCTCTTTCCTCAGCCTCCCCCAGCCCCTGGGACCACTCTCCCCCATCTGCTTTAGGGAATTGTCTCCCTTTGACAATACTGTATATTTTCCCTCAAGCATCCAAATTCACCAGGCTCCCACCTTCAATGTTTACATTTCATTATACAAATTCCAAGTTGGAGTTGTTATTACAGATGTAAAAACAAATCAAGAAGCTTCAAAAACCTCTCCTTGTCCCCATCCCAAATTCATTGGAGAAGCCTGGCTTGCCATTAAGAAGACTGATTTTTTCCATGCAGCTTTAAGGCTGCATCTTCAAATGCTGCCTGCAGGAGCAAGGCTGTGGCATGAACTGCAGATAGAGAGCCTGGGACAGTAAAGGTAGCACCATCATCTCCTGCCTGGCATACGTGTGCTCTTGGCATTCATTTTTTTGAAGCACCCCCAGTCTTTCATTTCTCTCCCTTTCAAATATTTTGCTCTGCCAAGAGATTCAAAGCCAGGCTCTCTGGATAAATGGCCAGCTGGTGCTGCAGCACAAAGTATCACAGGCTGGAAATGGCTTTGGAGAACAGTTTGGGGGCAGTTTACACGCCCTGGCCAAATGAGAATGGGGAGGCAGATCAGATATGCTGCTGGGACCTGCAGTGAGATTTTGCAGCATTAACTGAGCTATTCTAGCAGCTGCCGGATAGAGCAATAATCTTTGAACGTGACTTCTTGGTCTCTTCTTCCAGAAAGACAAGCTAATTAAAAAGGGGTTACAGAGAGATTATGTGGACCAAGGGGAGATTTCTGACAGGCATAAAGAGCAGCTCAGCAGCCAGATCCCCCCCAAAGTCAATGTGAATTAGGCAACTAACTCCCACTTGTCCTTTGAAAAGCTCTGCTTGCAGCTTTTAAGGCTTGTCCTCAGGTTAAAAATAAATAAATAAAGGCCAATTTCTTCTAGCAAGGCTGTGCATTGCCTAAGACAAATTTCTGATGCCTTGGAGGATCAGTGCACACACACTGTGCAGCAATTTTTGGTAGTTCTGCTCTGTTACCCTGTTCCTCAGTCGTTTAGACACGACCCATCAACCCTGGCTCCGTGTTTAGCCAAAGGTGTTTGGTAAAGGCCAGCACACCCTTGGTGCTGTGCTGCACACAAGAGCAGCACTCACTGGCTGTGGAGACACAGAAATTAAATCAGTGTCCCCAGGTCTCCTGGAGACACAAAAGGAAAGAAAAAGCACCAAAGTGAGGAGAAGGCTCACTCTCCTCCCCAAACAGCCCCAGCAGCACCTGCTGGCAGCAGCAGCTCTTTGCTGCAGGCTCTTCTCCAGGGCACCCTGGGAGGAACCAGCAAGCTGCTGCCAGAGCCAACATCTCAGCTTGAATGTCAGTGTCATTTACACAGCAAATGTCACTTAAAGCTAACACCAGAAGGAGCTTGTCGGGGTAATTCACCAAGAAGCAGCAACAGCAGCTTAGCAGCTCTTTCCCCCCACATACACATATAAAAATATATCTATCTAAAACTGGATTTAGACTGTAAAAGGTTTTCTAGTGACATCAGAGTGGTGAGTTTGTTTTTACAGCACCAAAATCAACATGGTACAATCGTGTGCCACAAGCCTGACATGATTTAGACACGGTTCCTAAAGATGCAGGCAGTTCACACTCAGAATTGGCTCAGTCTCTGGCAGCTCTGCTCAGATAAGGGGCCAGCTCTGCTAGTGGTTCTCAGACTGGAGAAACTTGTCCATAGCTGGACTGAGGATCATTAGCACATTCTGCACTAATCATTGACAATCCAACACAAGTGACAGCCAGTCACTGCTAGCCTGGATTTTAGCTGGGAGCTGGAAACAGGACAGTTTCTCTCCAGCAGATTTCTGCTGCCTCAGCCAAGTGTCAGAGCTGCACCTCACTATCTTAAATCAGCTGCTACCCTGCTGCCACCACAGCCAACACAGTCAATCTTCTGGCAGAGATTCCAGCAGACACTTACACCAGTGCTCCTGATAAGGGGGGGAAGCCCAGCAGACAGATTTCATCTTCCCAGGCCCGCAGTCCACAGAGGAGCTGCAGAGAGCACTGCCACAGCCCATTTCCCCTGCAGGCTGAGGGAAGGGAAGCTGGCACTGTGCCTGAGGAAGCCATTTCAGATGCTCACAGGGCTGACTCCGACCACAGAGTTGGAGATAAAAGTATTTACAGCATTCCATACAGACAGGGTTTCACACTTGTAATTACCTCATCTCACGACCCACTAAAATCAGGTGTTGTTTTTTAGGATATGCCCTGTTCCTCTCAAAATCTTTCCTGCAAGTTACCTGGGACCTGCAGAGCAAGCACAAGGGCAGGCTTGGGAAGCAAATACAAAAGAATTTCTCATCATCAGACAATAAGGTTTAGGTGGCTACAAATTCATTTAGTTACTCTACCACAAGCCACGTGCCTGACACGTGCAAACAAAACATCCACCTGTTGAATGGAATTACCTGTGGTGATATGCAATATATTTTTATAATGTAAAACACAGATTGGAGTCTTCATTTCCTCCTTCCTTGACAGAATGCAGCTGCACAGAATAGAGACATAACACGGGAGCCTCATGAATCCAGAGCTAAGCTGCGGGAGACCAGGAGCAAATAAATATTTCACAAAGTGTTAGCACAAGACACGACAGCATAAATAAGTGTGAGGATAATGGCTCCGAATGCAATTTAGCTTAAGTCATCTGTGCCTTCAGAAATAGAAAGATGATTTATTTCAAGCCTGAACGACCTGAGAGGGAAGCAGTGGGGGTTTTCCTGGGTTATTTATTTATTTTTAGTCATTATCTTTGACCTTTCTGCAGGCAGCAAAGGGAGCAGGGGTGATGGGTCGCTGGTACAATGTGTAGGTTAGCACCAGAAATATTTCTCAGGGGTCTGAGAGATACATGAAGTTAGTTGAGGTGATCAGAGCAGTCCCCAAAGCCCCTTTTGCTGGAACCTGTTAACTGTGTGCCTGTGCTGTGAGCCCATGCTGTGGACACAGCTGATGAAAGCTTTTACATTTAATCGCTCTCAATGGACATTTCTTCCTTCAATTCATCCAATTGCTTTTTGACACACAAAAACTCAGCACCTCCCACCCCTGTGGCAGTGTCAGCACACTGTGTGAGGAAGGATGTCCTTTTTAATTCATGTCTGCCACCTCATCCTGCCATTTGATGCCCCTTAAACCACATCCTAAAATAGTAAATGCGTGGTCACTCCCTATTCAGTTTTCTTGTTTCACTCGGGATTTTACAGCCCTTGGTGATATTCTCTTCAGTTATTTCTTTCCTAGGAGGAGACTCTTGGCCCTTTTCTAAGTCTACTGAGCCCTTGAGCTTGAGTCAGAGCAGGGCCCAAGCCTGACACACTTGCCATGCAGCAGATGTCCCACAGATTCAAACAGTGGCAGAACAAGGCTGGACATGTCATAGCCTACAATGAACCAAACTGCTGGAGTGAAGAACACAACACTTCAAGCAAAAATTTGCTGAAACAGTGCCCTAGATCTGACTCACTCCAAGGTCCAACCCCAGGTCAGAGGGCTTGGCAATTACAGCAGAGAAAAAACATCTTAAATGCATGTTTTATCTCAGAGCTTTCCCTTTTCTTTTAATATTGTTGCAGCTCATAGAGAATTAAGCAATAAAAACAATAGTAAATATTTTGCTGTTCTAAAACCTTCATCAAGCATTGACCCTTAATCTGAAACACTGGAAAAGAGTAACAAAACAAACACAAAACTCTGGAATTCACAAAATTTAAACTGGCACCCACTTTGACCCACGACACACTCTCAGGTCAGCTCATGAAGCAGGGCATTTCAGGGTATCACTCCCAGATAAGCACGCTGGGATTTCCAGCTGCACACACCAGCTCCCAGGCGCCACAAGAACTGGTTCGTGCATTCCACATTGCTGCAGGCTGAGTTTTCCACAAACTCTGGGGAGCCTGATGGTGCTTCCAGGCAGTGCCAGCCCTTCCCAGCCGCAGAGGAGCCGCTCCCTTTCCCACTGAAGTAGGTGGAATTTACCCGCTGGGATTTCAGGCTGCAAGAGGGCTGGCAAGCTGCCACCCTGTGTCACACAGGGCTGGTGGCACCGGGCCAGGGGCAGAGCTGTGCCGGCACCTCCAGCTGATAAAAGCACAGTGGGGGGAAAGGTAAAAGCCACGTCATGCTTTGGGTGAGAGGGAAGGGTTATGTGAGGGAGGAGCTGCCATTTAGCCAGCTGGAAGAGGAGTGGTGTGTCACTCAACACAGCCCCCTTATCTCTGGCCCTAATTCCCATCATGGGCTGGAGCCTGCTCCTGGAGGATGGCCCCACTGGGGAATGCTGTACTTGGCACAGCAGCTGCCCTGGCAGCTCCTCCTAGATGCTCTTTAACGCTGGAGAAGGAGGCAGATTTGAGGAAGGAGTGCACAGATAATTATTTCCTCCTCCGAAATCCCTGCTGGATTTGGCAATCCTGCAGCAAAAGCCTCAGCGAGAGCCAACCAGAGGCTCTTCTTTGGTCTTCCTGCTTTGAGTGACTGGCAATAACAAATCCAAACCCTAAACAACCCCTGGCTGAGAAAAAGGCAAAAAGAAACAGAACCTGTGTCCTAGAAGCGCAGTGTCTGTTTTGAGTGTGGCTCCCAGCCACAAAGGCAGCCTGCACTGCTCTCCCACATGGACTCAAGGCAGAGTGGGCAGCTGACATTCTGCAGAAGGGCTGAAATGTTCTTTAACAGCAAACCAGGTGCTGAATGCCTGCTCTGTGCCCACAGATGGATCTGTGCACACCCTGAGCTCTGGCAGCACATGGCAGGGCCACGGAAACACCCGCCAGGGCATGGGGACAGCAGCCAGGAGGCAAAGCAGCTCCTTTGGCATTGCTGCTTCTTGACAGCCATCCCAGGGGGGGCTGGAGCCCAGCACCCCCAGTAAGGGCAGGAAATGCACTGACACAAAGGACAAGGCTTTCCCTGCCACTGCCCACCCTCCTTTTGCAGGCAGAACAAGCAGCTGAGGCCAGGCCTGATCCCAGCAGCTGCAAACCAGCCCAGCCGCGCTGATTTCCACGGGCTGGAGCAGACACGCTCTGGTGGAGGAGGACCAGCTCCCCAGCATTCCTCATTGAATCCAACCCCTTAGACTGGGGCTGGATGCAGCAACACAACAAACAGCCCTTTGCTGTGGGCAGTGGAGTTAGGCCAAGGCTGGATGCTCCTGACAATGCTGCCCTGCAGCTGCCACGGAGGCTGGCTGGGGCTCAGCAACCTGAGAGCACAGCAAGGGTCAGAAATGCGACTCAGGGAAATGAGGGCCACCTTCTCAGCTGGTATAACCTGGCTTCACTCCAGTGACTTCTGTGGAGCAGCAGCTATTCAGAGCAGCTGACAATCTAATCAAATTGCCCTGCTTTGGCCTGAGAGAAGGTACACAGCTCCCAGCCACAGGGTGCAGCCACAGCTGTCAAGGCCATGAACACACATATAGGAAAAAAGCAAACTCTCTCCAAAAGAAATTGTAAAATCCTTAGTGAGAATACTGTCCAACTCATTGTCTGGTTCAGTTAAATGAAAAAAAAACCAAAAAACTTTATAAAAGAGTCATACTTGCCAAGGACTGTACTTTAAGCACTTCCTCCTCCATCCCTACTTGTGCCTCCTTCCCCAAAATAAATCTTATCTCATGTACACGAGACCTACTTGCAATTGCTCACACTCCACACAGCAGCTTCATAAAGAGAACTCAATTACACCCAGGTAAGGTTTACATAGAGAAAGAGCTTTACCCAGGAAAGTATGTCATCCAAGATTAATTAGCCCTACTACCTGACTACCCGGTCTTATTAAATGGTACAACCTACCAATCTGGTTAACAGGACAATTAACAAAAAAGATACTGCAAAAAAACCCACTAGATCAAATAACATGTGATATCCAAAATTAGCTGCATTACAAATATTGTTTTATCCAGTGTCATGATTTATTGGTCTCCTCCCCCTGAGAGCTTCTATTGACCTCAGATTCACCTCAATGAATCTTGATTTTTGAATGAAAACAGCAATCAATAATATTTACTTCCTATTGACTTCATCCTCACCGGCACAAGGAGAAGACTGAACTATTCATGACCCCCCTGTCTCAGTTCTAATCACAGTGGTGAGATCCAAGGCACCATCTCTGCAGGTCAGAGAGAGCAGCAACACCCAGCAATGACCCCACCGTGAGGTGACGGACGACTCACACATCCAGCGAGTTTATTTATGCAGAGAGGCAATGGATTTCCTGAGGTCTCATGACCACTTCTGTGTGACAAGAACTTTAGTTTGAAAAAAAAATGATCCTGCTCCTGGCTAGTCACGTCTGTTAAATCAATCATCAGGCAGCAGCAGCTTTAAACCATGCTATGAAGACTTGCCATGAGCATCTGGCAGTCAAATTTACACAGCAGGAGTGATTCAATTGCATTCCAAGGTTACTGCTGCTGTTTATTTACACCTTTCCTGATGATCCAGTGATTTGAAATGGAAAAGCTTCCCTGTGCTACTCCTCACCCTGTAGGCCTTCCATCATCAGTTTGGCAGTCAGGTGTCTCTCAGATGGTCAAAGTCACAGGCTGGCTTAGCTGTGACTGTCAACAGGAAACTCAAACTCTTCCCATCACACCTAGTGAACAGGCAGAGCCTTTCCAGTGCCAAGATTCTTCTCTGCCTGTAGGATTATCTGCAAACAGACTTGTTAGCCTCGATTCACACATGGTGGATCCTAGGGAATGCATCAGGCTCCCTTGGAAACTCAGCCCTTGTATTTGTCAACAATTTCCTGATCTCTTAGTCATTATTTGATCCTTAACTTTATTAGACTCTCTCCTTCAAACTCAGCTTGTTCTTTGCCTGATAAATGCAACCATTGCACTGGTGACGAGCTGTGTTCAGCACCCTCCCATGTTCCCATCACAGATGTTATGTGTCCTGCCACAGCTTTTCAAGCGAGGCCTTGGCAAGCTAAATCCCCCTGCAGTCTCTGCTCACCTCCTAAATCATGGCTCCTGTTCTCAGCCTCCCCAGTTCTGCTGCCATTTCACAAAACAGAGCTCCCACACCACAGCACGTCCGTGCTCAGGTTGCCTCTAAGCCACCTGCTTGGGTTTGCTCTTCTGACCCATCTGCCTCTGTAGAACTTTGTGTCCAGACATATTATCAGTCCCTCTTTACAACAACAAGCACTAAACTGAGCTTACATCCCTCATTCTTGGTGCCATGGGCTGCAAGCAAAGCAAAGGGCACTGTCAGGGAATGTGGGCAAGTCCCATGTGGCCAGCAAAGCCACTTGTGACAACAGAAACCAACCTGCATCCAGCAGGCACCAGCTAAAACAGGGCAAATTGCCTACAAATTTTTTTTTCCCTTGGTACATTCAGGCTCAGGGAAGCAGTTCCAGGTTACCCCTCATTAGGCAGATGTTCTTTAAATGATTTATGCTTCTATCAAGCTTGATATCCCCACAGAAGATTGTTAGTGAAAAGCTCTGTGTAATCATTTATAGTGGGATTTATGATGTTTAACTTAGTAACTCTCTGCAGGCCCTCTAACAGGACGGAGGTGGGCTGTGGGCAGTAAAAGGTCAGTCCCAAAGGAAGCCAAACACGATGCTAAGAGGAAACTAGAATAGGGCTCTGAAGGGCTTTGTTCACATTAGAGGGGAAGCAGCACAGACTTTAATCATCCTTGCCAAAGGCATGCACATGTGAGGAACAGAGGAACCAGGCAAGATTTTGCCTCAGATTTTCAAGGTTGGTGGTAAATGTGGTTTTAGACTGGTTGTTGGCTTAATCATGCCCTCATTTCTTCCTTTGTTTATATTAAGTTGCCTCAATTGCAGTCGTGTACTAAGCAAGCAGTCATGCAAATGTTTTTGTTTGGTTAGGGCTTTTTAATGTTGGTAATTTATTTTCAGGCCAAAAAACATACCCAATCTAAAAAAAATCCACCAAAATATGGGATAAATAGTGAGTAACTCATTATAGCAGACTTTGGTCCCCTCTTGCAGCACTAGCATACTCAGAGGTGGGAAGAGCTGTTAAAGTCATCATGGGGACATCTGCAAAACACTGGGACATTCTGGAATTAAACTTCAAGTTTTAGTCATCTTTTTCATTTCCCTGTTTCTTCCAGAATTGTGGGTAAAGTGCTAGAATACACCCAAAAGAAAACACCAGAAAAGCTTGAAAACCCAAGAAGCAGGAATTACTGACAGGCTCCTGGAAACATCCTGCACTTTTCTGCTTTGCAGTGCAGCCCCCTCAGTGCTTGGATAATTCAGTTTGGATTTTACCTACCCAGGCTAACCTGAGCCACCTGGAAGTTCTTGCTCCTGCAGCCCAGGAATCTCAGAGTTATTATTCTGGGGCACTTGAACCATCCTTTCTCTACGTGTCTGATTTGATGTAACCAGCCAGACCCAACACTGCAGTTCTGGCCCAGTAGCCAATGGCCATGGGCAGCATCACTGGGCAGCCTGGGAACGTGTGCTAAAGAAAACTGAATTACTGCTCATCTAAGCAAAGAGCATTATCCCAAAGAACCTCGGGGAAGGAACAATCAGCCTGGCATTCTCCTCCCCAGCATACCCACAAAGGTTCTGCACTAAGGTTCTCAGTTACCTGCTTGCTGTCTCAGTTTCTTTACCTGCAAGACATAGTTTTGTTGAAAATCCTGTTTTCAGAGCACACTGTGAATGCTCTCACAGGACTGGGAAGTTTACGGATCTCTTACTGGTTTTATGCACAGCAGCCATGGGACACATTCCTCACAGTTCATCAAGCAGCAGGGGATGCTTCCCACCCCGGAGAGGGTGCAGGCAAAGCAGCCTGGGCAGTCCCAGAGTGGTGGGAGGGAGCAGCAGCCCCAGCAGCTCGACCCCTGCTCAGCACCCCCAGCACGGGCTCTGCCGTGAGGGCAGCTCATTAACAGAGCTCCAACTGCAAACCTGGCTTTCCCACAAGCTCTACAGATACCCTGAGAAAAGCCTCGCTGCTTCCTTCCCACCCACTTCTCCCCCAGGCCAGCTCTGCTGGAAAATCCCATCCTCCCTCCCACACAGCACAGAGCAGGGGTTTGATGGTTCCTGGAAGAAAATGTTTTAACCACACACTTGCACCTGCAGCGCCTGGCCCTGCGTGTCACAGAATTCGGAATTAAGCAGCAAAGCTATTGTAAAAATGAGTTACAGCACAAGCCCCTTCATCTCAGTCATCACAAGGCCTATATCCCACTCCTGTTTTGGTACCAGATGGCTCAAGGTCTATTTTTCAACAAGTGCTGTCTGCTACACTTGCAGCAAGTCCTTTGAGTTACAAGGCAAATCTCTTCTCTTAATATCTTTTTCATCCTTTCCCCCTCCCCTCTTTGAGCTCACAAGTACATCTTTTCTTAAGAAACAGAAAAAATCTATTATTCTTCAAAGGCCCAGTTGTGTCCTTCATTTATTGAAGTAGTCAAAGAATATTATGGGTCATTTTGTCACCATGGAAACCACAAATAGACCTTCAGAGTTTTGGAGAGGTGATATTATTTTGGAGAGGCTGTGCAGGGCTCTCTGACAGAAAATAATAGGGATGGCAAATCAAGGAGACCTTTTATACAGACTGTGTGAAATGCAAAGGGTATCAAACATCATTTCTCTGCCACCGAAGACTACTCCAGGCAGCAGTTTAATATGGTATCCTCTGACAGCTGAGCCCAAATGGAAAATTAATGAGGCAGCATGATATATGAGTCTTTTTAAATCTCATAACCAGCCTCCTTTATAGAATAAAAATGGCCAAATCAGTTTAATATTAGTGGAGAGGTTCTCTGTGTCTCTTTCTTCTGAGCCTTGTCAGTACAGTGCTGAAGAGACAGTTTTGGTTTATTGACTGTGTAAGTCTAGCTGTTTTCAAGTTTTGGACTGTCTAAATCAAAGTAATTCTGAGCTTTACTGGTTTATCAAAATACAGTAAAGATATGAAAGCCTAAGGAACACCTGGGATCTCAGAGGGGCCATATCCTGCCATTTAGGAGCCCTGAACGCCCTATGTTGGTGGCCTGGGACAGCAGCCCCCCTCCTCTGCCTCCTGCCAGCAGGGCTTTCCCAAAAAACACCCACCAAATTTGTCATTTCTGCCATGAAAAGAGGGATTTATGCACAGTGCAGTGCTGGCTTCTCTGAGAACAGAGTGGAAAACAAGAGAACACCCTGAGCTGAATGTAACCCACCCCAGGCTCAGTCCATGCAGCTCTCTCCTCTCCCAGCACTACTCTATCAAAATCCTTTGGGTGTTGACCTTGTTCTTCTGCAAGCTAAACTCTTAACTGCATAAATAACCAAACCCCTGCAATTCTCAGGCCAGAAGACCCTTCCTGTAGGCATTCTCAGAACAGAGTGGCAAGCTAAAGACCTACAGAGATGAGAGCAGAAGCAATTACAAAGTTTTCACAAAAAGATGTCATATCCTACATGGTGGTGGATGAATCCTAAACCTACTGGATACCCTGACACTTCCAAGGTTGCTGCTACTCTGAATTAGAACAAAACATTAAAATCTCAAGTCATTCTGCAGAACACAAATTTCAAAATGCTTCTGTTTAGAAACAAGCAACCACTTCACTGAAACACTGAAAAAACAGCTCAAACAAACAAAAATAAAAGGAGTCAAAACAAACACTCCTTTCCAAAGTTTTCTGTCAAAACATCTTTGAAATAGACACCTTCATGCAAAACATTTCAGCTGCAGAAGAAAAAAGAGCTTCCTTTAGAAAGCTGCTTTTTCAAAGACACTAACTCTGCCAGCCGCCTCCACAGAACAGTTGTGAGCAGATCCATGGCGTGCAACCATCCACTGTGGTTCAGAAGCTGTGCCTTCCCTGCCACCCCTCAGCTGGAACAGTGTCATTACCTGGGCACCCTCAGCATCCAGGCCTCCAATAAAACACAGTGCCCTAAAGTCTGCAACTTCACAACATGAAAGCTGTGTGAGAAGGGGTGGGGAACAGAGCATCAGCCAAACCCCAGGAGTTTCAAAAATGCCCAGTTTAATATGTTTGAGAAGGATGATGAGGGGGAAACAGGGATATAAGATTTTTAAAATAACCTTTCATGATTTCCTTTATTTCCCAGCTCTTTTGAAACAGTGAATGCTTTACTTTTCAACAGTGCCAAAAGCTGACACTGCAATAGTGTTTGATGCACAACAGCTGACCCAGCTCCTCCAGCCCTTTGTGGAACATCCTGCACCTGGTGCCAGGCAGAGCTGGTTTCCACCTTCACAAATGCAGTTGTCAAACAGCATTAAGACCATGGGTGCTGTAAGGTTGCCACAGTGGATGTGGAATTAGAAATACACAAAAAGTAGCAGAGAGAAATGTTAGTGTGAAAGCAGGCCTGCATCTGCACTAACATCCCAGGTATCAGAAACATGGGGATGCTTGGGAGATGAATTCTGGTGCCTTTCCTGTGAGTTACAGGAAGATCCTGATCTGTTTCATTTCTCTAACGAACAGCACAATAGTATCAATAAATTCATTTATTGGCCTAATAACATCTCCATTCCTATTTCATCAAGACTTCACTCAGAGGGTGGGAAGACAAGATCATTTAATATTTCATTTAATATTTCATGGAAAAAAAAAATTCATTGCCCAAAGCAAACAGTAAATGTGGAATAATGTGTGTTTCCTTTATCACCTGATGCTGTGTTGGTTTTGTTGAAGTTGTAAATGGCAGTGTAGTTCCAAGCCCTTCTGCTCTCAGCACCAGTGGATGCTCTGCAGGCTGAGCTAAGATTTTGCCTGCTTTAGCCATTTCCAACCAAGCAGCACCATATCCCTAAAGCAAGGCTCTGGCTGGCTTGAAATACTGCCCAGTGTCAGCAGGAGCACAGCAGCCCAGTGTTTAAGTTCTTCCTCCAAGTACTTGGAGACCTTTCTTTCCCTAGGCTCCCTAAATGCTTTATAAACATTTATAAACAGGCAGAGTGAAAAATCAATGCAGAGATACTGTGGGGAGGAAGAGATAGCAAGGAAAGGAAAGACAAACTCAATGAAAAATGAAATAGAGCCCATATATTTGCTGCCATCAGCCTTGCTGTTCCAGGGCTTTTTCCTCACTCCTCTCTATCCCAGGCTTTCTGTGCAGGAGGCAAAAAGCAGGCATGTTGTTCTGATCAACTGCAACAACCAATGTGGTTTTAATAATGGGAGTGTTTTCTCTCCTTCCTTGAACTAAGATTAGGTTTGGAAACTCAGAGATGGTTTGAGAGTTCTGCAAATAATTTGGGGCTGGAGCTCTGAGCTGCAGTGGCCACTGGGACCCCAGCCCCACTTGAGAGCATTTGGGGAGAGGAGGAGCACAGATGTGTGGGGAAGCCAGGGCTGAGTGGGGGATGAGCAGTGCCAGGGTCTGTGGGTGAAATCAGTAGGGCTGTGCAGACAGAAAACTGAGATGCCATCAACCAGACCCCAGGGCAGCCTCATTCTGCTGCCTGCATCGCTCAGGTGAATTCAGAGACTTTGAAAAAATTATTAAATTTAATTGCTCAGCCATACAAGCTCAGAGCCTCTGTCCAACATAGAAAAGGCATTATCCTGCCCTGACATGTTGCTGGGAACTTCACTTTTGCCTTCATCAGGATCAGCAGCAGAGCCTGAAACAAGAGCATTTGCTGGGAAAAGGCTCAGTGCACCTTGCCCAGGTGCTGTGTTTTCTGCAGCCTAATGCAAACACTGTTATCTCCCTTACCCTGGCAGACTACTAATAACAAGTTTATACAGTTCATCTTAAACAAATATTGGGAAAGTCAGTCCTTACAAGGTCTGCTAAATTGCAGAGACGTCTGTGCAATTGCAATTGATGTCACAGTGTTGAATGATACAAAGGAAGGGGTCAGTGCCAGTCAGGCTATTTCTCAGAGCAGATTGCATGGAGGTCTCATTTAACACTGCCAACTCTGAACATGTGCACTGTATAAAGCAGAGCTTTTATGGTTCTATCAAAGGTCCCTAATTTGGCTCTAGGAGCCATCTGCTGATTTAATAGGGGATCTGGATTGTTAGGTTGGGTTTGGTTTTTTGTGGTTTTATTTTCATTTGTTTAAACACCTAAAGCTTAGGCATTTAATAGAGAAAAATATTGCAATAAGTTAATCTTCTGTACGGTAAAAAAGGAGAAAATGAATGTGTTCAGCTTTGTTTAATTTTGTCTCCTAAGCAACCAACATATTGGATATTGTGGGTACCAAACCTTAAGTGTGTGAAAGTCATTAAATTAGCCCTTCCAAGACTGCTGTAACCATATTATTATGAAATTTTAGATGAATTACACTGTCAAGACTGTTAAGTATCACCTTGTGCTTTTATCAGCCACTAATTAAGACTGAAACAGAATGTTAATGCCCATCTTACTTTGGCTAAACAAACAGAGATAATACACACAATGCTGTATTTAGATAATAGGCCCAACACCCTCTATACACATTCTTCCCCTATTTCCCCAGGCAGATCTGTGTGATCATTAAAAGCCCCCTGATGCCAGAATAAGGAACCTTGAAGGGGTATTTCACCTCCTAAGCCCTGTGGGGCAGGTGACATTTCCATTTATCTTCCAAAGTAACAATCTCAAGACCCAGCTTCAGGTGGAGCACAGTGAGATGTGGCTTCAGCCACAGCCCCAGAGCTCCATCTCTCCACACAGATGATTTCTGGGAATTTGTAAAAAAGCCTGAGCTGACACAAACCATCACAGGACCCAGTCTGAGCAGAAGTGCCAGAGCAAACCCAGGATTACACAGGATCATTCCAACAGCTCAGGCTTTGCAAACACCAGGGGTAACCCCATGAGGTGCTCCCCAAACCCATCCTCCACCCCTCCCTCCCTCAGGTGCAAGGGCTTTCAGCAGCAGAGCAGAGTGAAGGCTTCATCTGATGCAAAATTAATGCAGTGCCACTGAAATCAGCCCACCCTCGCTGGGGCTCCAATTCAATCACATTTCCTCATTTATAAAGAGTCTTGAACAAACGTTTTATGTAAAGGTCTCCAATTTTTCATTTCAAGGGCTGTGAATCTCACAGGCAATCCAGAGAGCACAGGAACTGGTCAGAGGTAATTACCTTTAACTGGGTTGCACCTCAGTTCCCTGGGGATTTCAGGGCAAGGAAGGAGCCACCAGCAGCTGAGCACTTCCCCAAGACATTTTGGATGAAATCAGGGGCAGTTTCAGCGCTCAAAATGTTGAAGCAAATTATGAATGACCACTGGATGTGACAATTTACCTTGCCACCAGGATTTCTCCAAGATTTACTTCAGTAAACAGGTTTTGCCCTTTATTCATGCAGTTGTTTGCAGGTCAAAATGTTCATCTGTTTTACTTCCCTGGTTCAAAGTAATGGACAGGAGCACAAATAAGCAAACAAATCCTGCCCCTCCCCCCCAAAAAAACCCCAAAAAAACCACAAGGCCAAAGAACCTAGAGACCTAAAGTTAAAATTTTTCTGTTATAGCAATAAAGATGAGAGAGAAAATAATTTACCAACCAATTTACTGGAAAACCATGGTGTATCTCCCGCTACTGCATAATGGAAAATGCTTTGAAAATGGGTTTCCAGATTTCTCATTTGTGGTGAGCTGTGAGCACACATGGATTTAATATCATGGTAAAATTGTTAATTAGACAAGTAAATGTCTGCCTTGAGTTCATAATTTCTTGTGATCCAATGTGATTCCTTCTCATTCTCAGTCCATGGTTCAGACAGACCTGAAGCATTTCTGCAGCCCAGGGGGGAAGAGGATCCATCTTGTCCAGCATCTGAACACATCTTAGTTCAAGGAAAAGGGATTAAATTTTAAAGGGATTAAATTAAAAGGGATAAATGAAAGCAATCTTTTTTATGTTCATTCAAACACAGCCTCTCCCACTGCAGTCAGCTGGGGCAGCCACAGCCTTAATAACCATTAGTTATCACAGAATCACAGAACCACTAGGTTGGAAAAAAACTTTCAAGATCATCTCCTGTAAGCCATCCTTTAGTGGAGCCGGTGGACCAGCAGCAGATCCCTGACTCACAGAATATGACTGGAATCCTGAAGCCAAAGGCTTATTGCTGGTTCTTTGTGTCATGGCAAAGGTTACCTATGCCCTTAGTGCTCAGATGGACACAGCTTAGAGACAAGCCTATCCAAAAAACCCTAGAGTGCTTTTTGTTGTGCTGGTGCAGATTGCAAAGAATATGAACTGTCCCCAAGAAGAAAACAGGTGAGTGCAGGAGCAAAATGCCATCAGGGCTGCAGCTTCTGTAGTTAGCTGACTGCAAGGAGAAAGCCAGGAAGAGGTGGGAAATTAGAGGAGAATCAAGCCTTAGCCTGGGAGCTGGGCCTGTAGGTGTACAGGGATAGACCAGAGAAAGCCTGATGCAAAACCTGGCACCCCCATCCAGCACTCTGATTGACCTCTTGGAGGAGATAACTCAAGAGTCTCTCTGTTTTTGTTCTCTTTAAATACATGTACAGTCTGCTCCAGCTGCTTGGCTCCGGTGCGAGCTCCTGGTGCCAAGCCACACATATTTGGCTTTGATACAACGTTGGCTCAGCCTTCAAATAAACCACTGCTGTATTGTCATTAGGAAACAGGAGCTCCGGAGTGGTTTCACGGAGAGGTCTCGGAGCTGCACACTGGGGCACGGCCCAGCCCAGCCCTGGGGCTGAACGTGACCAGGAGCAGCAGCTGCTGGCTGCAGCCTGCTGGGGAGAAATCTCCATTCCCAACATCTGGTGTTTATTCCTCAGCCTCGCATGATCGGTGACAAACGGGGAGCCAGCGCTGTTTGGACAATCTGGATCTCAAACGTGACAGCCCGTTAGAATTTGGGGCTGTTCTAATTTATTACAGGGTTTTTAGGATAATGCTGCCCCAGCCTCGGGTTGGTAATGCTAAATCTGAGGTGTTGGGTGAGCTACACAGGAGCTCTGTTAATTCATTCACTCAGTGAAACCTGTGTCCTCCTGCAAGGCCAGGATTAGCAGCCAGGCTGAGCAGAGTGATGGGAAGGAGGCCTGTCCCCTTGCCTCCACAGGACCTGGGTGTTGGCATTGTGGCCATGGTCCTCTCCCTTTCTTGGCAGGATCACACTTTAAACACTGCTGACAAAACATTTCCCTTCTGCTTGGTATGAGCCAGATCTGAAATTTGCTGTCAGCACCAGCCAGCTGCAAGAACCCATCAGGCTTGGGGTCACGAGGAAAGTGAGTCCCTCCTGCCCTCCCAGTGTGGCCCTTCTCTGTTCTCTACTTTTGCACCACTCAGCCCAGGGCATGGCCACAGTGGGAGGTGAGAAACTCGTGAGGTTTGACTGCAGGAGCACTGCTGGGGCAGGGGACACAGGAAAGCAGCAGCAGAACGAGATTGAGTCAGAAATATTTGCCAAAGCCAACAGTGATCTTGCTTTCATCTGCTGACAGAAACTCTGACAACTGTGTATAATCTGTCTGATTTTCTCTAGCCCAAATAGTCTTTAAAATAGAAGGAGCTTTTGCAGGAGTTGGCACTAGAGAACACAAATTTAACTAGACAAAACAGTGACCATGGAGGAAGACTCCTCACCCTCATTCTTCCCATCACTCCCGCATAGCAAAACCAGAAAAGCAAACACATCCAGCAGACCGTTCCCCTGAAGATGGGAAATTAAAGAAGGGAGACAGAGAGACTTTATTCTATTTTTAAACACTTGAGAATGGCTCCAGAACTACTGAGAATGGCATTGAAAGCACTCAGATAGGAAAAAAAATGACATCCAAACTCCAACCGACTCCACCATGGGCTTTGCCCTCGACCAGACTAGGCAGGGATGTTTTCTTTCCATGGGCTGGCTCATGTCCCCAGCCAGACAAACCTGAGGGAGGAGCTGAGACCTGAGAGGAGAGTGCTGCATGCCCAGCCTGGCCTCTACCCCTCCCCATGCCCTCAGCTCTGTGCCCCACACAGCAGCACAGCTCTGTTGGCCCCAGCTGCTGTCCTTCATTGTACCTCCAAGCCCTGTGGACACTGACATTCCTGATGCAGATCTGGGACCCAGCGAGCTGCAGGGCAGAGCAGAAGAGGGTGTGTGACCAGCAGAAGCCTTGAAAGGATGGATGTCCACTGCTCTGAACTGCAAAGGATGTGCTTGCCAGAAGCCAAGGGCAAAATTCTGAGTGATGTCAAAGGATTCAGCATTTTTACTCACCCTCCTGAACTCACAACAGTCTGGCAAACTTTAGGAGAAACTTATTTAAGACGTGAGAGTAGGCTTTTTCTGATCGTATTCTGGGATTTATGCAGGGTTGGGAACTAAAAATTACAGCTGAGTTATGGATTTCATCAAAGAATTTTCTATTGAAATGAAAAATGAAAAATCAAATAACGATCCAGATGCTAATAGAAAGCAGGTGTTGGGCTTTAAACACAAGAGCATTTACTGGTTTAGCCGCATTAATATTATGGTTAAGACATACTGTACTGATTACAGCTTTAATTTAATAAAAGTCAGTGGTGCAGAGCATCATATTCTTTCTTTACACATGACATCCTTCCTCAGCAAAAACAAAGGGACTTTGACTAAGTGAAATTCACCTCAGATTAAAGAAAGCTCTGCAAAGTTTCAGGTTTTAATAAACAACATCCTGTGCTGCTGAGCTAATGGCACCACTGTATCAGGGGGGTTAATATCAATAAACACCAAGGTTCTGATTCAGTAATCCTGCACTGCCCCTTCCCCATCAGAGCTGATGGTTCATTTTGCCCTTTTCCTCACACAATTATTGTACAATTTAGTTTGAAAGGACTTTGGGACCTTCTGGTCTTGCCCAAAGCAATGCTGTCTGCAGCAACAGCCTGAGTTTCTTGGGACAGTTTCTTTAGCAGGGACAAACTGCTCAGCTCAGGGCTTCCAGCCACTGGGAGTGATTGTCAGCACCTGCATTCCCCTTCTCCATTCATTCTTTCCCCTTCTGTTTCAGAAGGAAGAGAACCAGAATCATGTTCAAAGAAGAACCTAGTGTTTGTGGGACAGAGTACACTGCCCGCTTAGGTCAAGAGGAAAAGGCCGTAAAATTGAACAAAAAGGAAAAAATTTCTGCAAAATTAGAGAGAAAGGTGTCATGGAATCCCGATGCAGTGGATTTAAAAAAAGGAAAAAAGCCTCAAGAAATCTTAGAAGCTCTGGCCAACCTTACAACAAAATAGAGGAAGAAACTGAGAACACAAAAAATAACTTTGAAAAGAAAAGCAGCCAAGCAGTGGCAAGGTGTGAGTTTGCTCCATGGCACCTTTCTCAGTGTGTAATGAGCCCCCCAAACAAAGTTGCCCCTTGGGAGCCAGCCCTGGATCCCCCTGGAATCCCAGAGGGGACCAGAATGACCAGAGCAGCTCCACAGGGTCAGCCCTGCTAGGAAGGGAGGGAAGGTTGATGGCCATTCCTAAGAGCCCCTGGAAAGCAGTGTTTGCACAGCCCTAAGAACAATAGCAATAACATTCTATTGTCTCTAGGTTTTAGAGCCACTAAGACTAATGAGTTCTCTTATAGCCCTGATGGAAGTAATTAAATCTGAAAATCAAAGCACAACATTCTTGTTTAGTGCTCTTTGAAACCAATATTCTAATGGAATGCTATCAGCAGCTAATTGAAGCACTAATCTTGCCCAGGGTTGGGCCCATTGCCCAGATGGCTCATACATCATTTTCTAGTCTGGCAAGCAACATATTGCACTGGCTGGATGAAGCTGAGATTAGATTTAGCTATAGGATACGATGGAAGCACAAGAATTTTTGCAATCAATATTTTGATAAAATTGACATTTAAAGTCAATCAGCCAATAAACTTCTTGCTGAAGTACAAGGACACATCCTTGGCTTTATAAAAAAAAAAAATTAAAAATCTGCTGCTTTATGCAAATAGAAGCTGCTACCAACCGGGTAGTAATAGTAATACAGAAACATTAGCAAGATAAATGCCCAGTGAGTGCCATGAGGACAACAGGGAAGCTAAAGAGCTTAATCTTCCTCTTAGAGCTGAACCACTTAACAAATAAAAGTCACATTTTTCTGCTGTCACATGTCCTTTCTGGAAGTTTTTGCATACTGTGTGCTCTGTCGGGGAGAGCAGGGCAGGAGGGTGCAGCGGGGTGTGAGGTACAGCTGACAGGGATGGCTGAGGAGGCAGCAGGATTCTTGTCCTGAGATTAGCCTTAGTGAGCTTGGGGTGCAACATTCTGCTTTTCTCAGAACTGGAGGTCGAAAGCCTCAGGAACCATGTTACCAAATCTTATACCCAAGCAATGTAATTGCTGTGTTTTCCTAGCAGTGGTTAATTCCTTTGTGAAATTCAGTAATAGGACAGATGTTGGCATTTGTTTTAGTTATTCAGCAGCTTTGGCCTCTGTTACCCGGTTTTCCTACGTGTTTCTTTTTTCAGTTGTGTGCTGTTTGCCCAGGCAGAGCCTCCCCTGGTGTCAGTGAGCAGAACCCAGGGGAGCAGAGCCAGCTGAGGGCAGGGATGGGCACAGGGGAGCAGGGAGGCAATGAAGCAAGAGAAGTGGAGAACATCCTTAAGGAGCCCAGTGATCTGTGTCTGCACTCTGAAAATGCTGTGTGAACTCCAGCCTCGAGCCATGAATTAAGGCCTGTTCTCAGCACATGTTTTTCCCTGTCAAGCACTGCACAAATCCTGCAGTTTGTGGGCAGCACAAACGCTGTTCTGCTTCTGTCTTGAGCTTGCTGCTCACACAAACTTTTGAAACTGTACAACTGTCTGGGCTGGCACCTGGTCCTCTCTATAAAGCATGAATTATCTCAAAAATATCCTCGTTTATTGATATTTTCGCTGCTGGCTGGTCAGATAGAGTGTTTTGAAATTATTTTTTTTTAAATATCAGATGAGATATGGTATAATGCCAATGAAAGTCCAAATGCAGCATTATCTGGAGACCCAGCAGATACAAAACTGAAAAAGCTAAGTAAAAGTGAGAGATCTAAACATCCATGTTCATCTATAACTTCTTTTTTAATATGTAGATCAAATATTTTGTATTTCTGGCCCTTTACCCTTAATACTCATGTTATGGTTTTACTTTGCAATTTAAGCTTTACACTTACAGTTAAGCATTAGTATTATCCCAAGGTGTCTAAGCTAAAAGTGTAATTATTCAAAACTCCCTCAAGGACAGAGAAAGAGAGAGGCAGCTTCCACGGGCTGCTCAGCCCATCTGAGATCTGAATTGCTGCTCTCTCTGCCTCCCTTTGTCCCTCCACTCTGTCTAGGAGTAGCCTAGGACAGGAGTTTCCCATCTTACATATCACTGATTATTTGTTCAAATTCCAGGTGAACTGGAAAATAAAGGTTAAATATGATTCCTGACCCTTAAAAGCTCAACAACAAGTAGGTGAAAGAGTGAAGGCATGCTCATCCTGCTTCTCCAAGAGCTCTACTAAAAAGGAACATTTCTGGTGGAGTCAGGCTCCTGGGAAGCCCTATTCAAAAGGCGAAACAGCAACCCAATAATCAACTATCTGAAGATGTCAGAGATCCATTGGCTTTTAATGGCAAAGCGTGTAATTGTCTCCCCTCTGTTCCAAAATGCTGTTACCAGGACACATTTCCTATTGCTTTCTTGTTACCATCTCCATTTAAGTTCTTAATTAGGCAAAATCATTCCACCCGTGCACAGAGAAAAGAAAAAAACCCAAGGCGATATTTTAACTAATAATTAAAAGGCTCAGCGAGGGATCCTCCGGCACAGCTCAACACAAAAAAAAACATTAAAGCATGTCTTGAAATGTGCCCAAAGGGTCGAGCTGCCACACGAGCTGAGAGAGGTCCTGGGGCAGGAGCCGGGGCAGGAGGGAGCTGGGGAAGGGATGGGGCTGCTGAGGTGGGATGTTAAGTGATGTTCAGCAGCTCGGTGATAGCTGCTGAGAATAATGAACCTGACCTTGTCAAAGGCCGTCATTATTGATAATAACAAAGTTCAACAGCATTATTATAGGATTTTACAACTGCTAACCTTTATTGCTGGAGGGCTAATTGTGACCTTTCTTGTGTCTCCTTCACACCTAATTAGGTTTCGGTTGTAAAGAGATAAAAGAGTGTTTGTATCAGTGGGGCATCTTTTTCTGCAGCTGAATGAATTCATGAAAGACTGAGATTGTTAAGTGAGAGAGAGAGAGAGAGAGAGAGAGAGGAGGAAATACAGAAGAAGGCAGGAGGCATTAATAGACTTTAGAATAAAATCCTGACAGATTCAAATTGATTCTGCTGCCTGAGAAAATTGAGTGCGGAGGGAATTAGATTTATGCACTGTTAAATGTAACTGCCTGGCAGTATCCATACAGAAAGCTGTTAAAATGGTAATCTTTAGAGATGTATGAAAATTGTGTGTGAATAGACCAATGAACCATCACTCAGAGCATGTCTCTTCTAGCCGAATAACACAAGACAGTATTATTATTATTAATAATGTATTACAAACACTATGCATTATGTATGTAATTTAATCACAGAATCTAAATGTATAAACAACAGCACAGGCACGTGGGAACTTTTTTGAGCTTTTCTGTTTTACAATCCCAGTTTCTCTTTGAGAACCCCCTGAGGATGATGCTCAGGACGGGAGGCCTGGAGAGGGGCTCCTTTCAGACAGGGAGGCTGGGCCACTGTGGGCAGGCAGCCCAAGTATCTCGGATGTGGGGTTTTTGTTGTTGTTTTAACCTTCTAAGCTTGGCTGGTGAACCTTCTAAAGGCTCATTTCCAGCAAGGGGCACAGAGCACACCGGTGTGGGTCACTGGGAGCTTTGAGTTGCCATCAAGGAGGCTAGGAACAAGTTTCTAATAAACATAACCATGGCTCAGATTGAGGGGAAAAAATCAAGCTAGAAATAACCTCTTGATTCCCCCATTTGAATTCAGATCTGTGGTTCTTATGTCAAGATTATCCCTGGCATCAATGGAACTGCGAGTGAGACAATGTTATCACTGATGACAGGGACAATCACTGATTGATCTTTCACGATCTCATTTAGATTAGATGCTGTCATAGGCTCTTCTATGACTCTGATGGCTGTAAGTTTGCTCTACCCACATCTGGAAGTGCACTTGCTGCAGCAATTGAGCTATTGCAGAACACAGCGAGTTGCTCTTTGGTTCTTGCCTCATCCCATCAAACAGAGAAGGGCTGTGAAAAGTTGTAAATCCAGAAATACTTCCAGGTGAGCCACAGAGTTACTTCCTTTGGATCTCTCTGGCACCAAGCTTGAGCTCCCCACATCCTCACACGATTTCTTCTATTAAGAAAACGCTGATTCCACATGGAACATTATTTCTCTAAAATTTTGCAAAGCAGCATCGCCATTTCCCAGGCCCAACCCAACAAACCATCAGCCAGCACCCAGTGCAAGGCTCTGCCACAGTGGGCAGTGTAGGAGGGGTCTGTGTGAATTCATGTCTCATCTCTGAAACACACGGGTGCAAGGAATGGAATGGGACTAACACAAATTACAACTCCAAACCTGCCGAGAAAAGGCACTCCTGCCCAGCTCCCACCCTGCCCCAGCTGGAGCATGCCCTGCAGGCTGTTTATATCCTCCTCTGGGAGATAAGATACCTTATCTGCTGCATCTGGTTCCCTGTCAGAAACCCCAGAGTCAACACACTCCATCAGGCTTCCTGAAGCTGCTGGGAGAGAATCAGGGGTAGACCATCCACCCTCTGCCAGATAAGGAAAGAGCTGAATAAGCAAATAGAGAAAGAATTTTGTTTTCAAACATCTTGGAGGAAGCTACTAAATGCATATTATAAACATAGAAAAATATCCAAAACTCTTAATGATTCCCTACCTCAAAAGTATCCAAAATGCTTTCCTGGTAAAAAAGCTGGGTGAGCTGATAGATGTCTGTCTTTTAAGGGCTACAGACTTGACTAAAGAGAAATTTTCATGCATATTTGAGGAAAAAACTTTCAGAAGAGTCCAGAAATTAGGGTTCCAAGTACTCAGAATTACTGGGATTTTCTGCATGGAGATTTTTTCACTCTTGTTATAGACAGAGCTATTTTCCCCAACTGTCCTGGGTACACATTAGGGGAGCAGAGGCATCCTGAAAGAGGCACAGCTGGATGGAAACAAGCCACAGAGGGGAGCTTTTGGGTTTAGTGTTTCATTTTTGTTGAGCAGATGTTTTCTGGGCATCACAGACCCCTGCTTTAATTTGCCTTGCTAATAATACAGAGCAGAAAAACCTGTTGAACAAAATAATTAACAAGCATTTAAAGCAATTTTTTTAGTAGCATGTTTCATTCTAGTGAAGACTGTAGGAAGACTCTCAGAAGTGGAGGAACAAGTGGGGCAAAATACATAGGGCTGCCTGTGAATGAATGGGGAATAAACTCCCCTTCTCTCTCCCATGTTCCTCCTGGATTTTGGGGTCAGGAATTGTGCAGTGCTGCCTTCTCATGACTTCACCTAAAATCGACAGGAAAAGCAAGTGCTCTGGGAATGTATTAAAACTGCCTAAATAGGCATACGCAATAACATGTTGACAAAAACATATGAGGAAAATATTCCTGGGTATATTGCTCTGTGGAGATGAGTATGCTGGCAAAAGCAAGTGTTTTATTTACCAGGCCAGCTCATTTTCAGACTAGCTTTCTCTAACAAAAGAGTTCAATAATAATGTTGAAAGCGAGAAAGATGCCTATAAATAGGAGCAAGACCTGTCTGTGGGACTTTTTCATGAAACTTTAATGGCAAGAGAAATAGCACTTGGCAAATTCTTTATTGCCATCCTGCCTGCACTAACTTAATGTGAAAGTAGTTAGCAGAATCAAGAAAAGATTTCCTTTATGTGTTCACAATTCCTTTTTCTTCAAGCTTGTCTATCAAAAGGCTGGTCCTGTGTTACCCTCCTTGGCCCATGCTTGGATTTGGGGACAGTAACAGCCCTGCTTCCCAACACCTGCTGTTCCATCCTCATCCAAGCACCTCCACCTACCCCTAGATCAGAGATTAATGGACACTCTAGCCAAGGGCAGTATTTTCTTCAGAGAAAAAAACAACCCAGCCCAGCTCAGAGCTTTCTCCCAGCAGTGACCCACTCACCCTGGGTGAGGTTCCCAGTGAGTGTGGTTCATGAAGGGTGCATGAAGGGTTCTATCCCTATGGGATAGAAGGCTCTAGCCCAAGCCATCCACTATTTCTATATTTAGAAAAACCTTGGGCACACACACAGGGCCTCTCAAAATGAACGACCCATTCATTCCCTGTCATCCGTTCAGGTGGCCTTTGCTGTGTCTATTAACTACCAAATCTCCAGCCTATCTAAAATGCAATCTATCTTCCATGACATTAAAGATTTTTTTCTCTGTGCCTCAGCACACACTGCTATGTGAAAAGGACAGGGATTTCATTCTGGGCACTTCAAATGTTACATAGAGAAGATTCGGCATTTCAGGCAAAAAAAAAGTTTTTCACAAAGGAATGAGAGCTCTGCAGTTATTTTCCATTTTAATAATTTCATTGGTGTATATTAGCCATTGCTTATCAAACATTGCTGACAAGTATCTTCATTTTAAGGACTTATGGCTCACACTTATTTTAAGTGGGATACTCTAGATTGCAAAGGCCTTTGCCTCTCCTTCCTCTTCACCCCCTCCCTATTTAAATCTTTGCAGTGCCTGTAATAAAAGCACAGCATGCCCAGCCTGAGATTCCTCAGAAAGAATCCAGAACTGCATTTCTTTTCCTGGCCACTGTGCATGTTTATGTGGACATCTGAGAAAGATTATAAATAGCTCTACTTTTTAGTTGTTTGGCTGCCTAGAACAGGAATATTTCTTGTTGGTGCCACTGCTCATCTGGCAAGCACCTCGGTGACTTTATAGCATGTGTGTCTCTAGTCCCACAACTCTTATCCTCCCAGAGGTTTTATTTTCCTTTAGATGCACTCCTAAAGAAGGCAGTAGAAAATGTCACATATCCCAAAGTGCTTCTACTACTCCACTGTCCTGTAAAAGACTGAAATTTGCAGAGACCCTAAAGGAATCCAACACTCAAATCCTACTGATGGTTTGGGGGAGAAGTACTCTCAGCCTAAAGGAAGATTGATCAATTCCCAAATATGTCATAGCAGAGCCAATAATAATATCATGTTACTTAATAACTAGCAAGGGGAAGGGCTGGGCAAAGCATGTTTGCAGCTGGAATTTGAAATGCACTGGAAAGCCCTTTGCAGAGGGGCTCCAGGCAGGAGAAAAGGGTGTTGGTGGTGTCTGGAGTTTGCAGCTGAACAGAGGAATTGGCAAAGGCCAGGGAGGGAATGTGTATCCACCTGACTGACAGAGAAGAGACTTGCAACAGCGAATGTAAATCGTGACAGCGACAGCTCAGACGAGAATTTCTCCTGCCTCTCCCTCATTCATGATCTTACTCCACAATCAGTATTTCAGGCTGCCACTGCACCAACAGTGCTTAAAAACCAGCTCATGCTCCAAGGAAAATCACTTCCCCAGCAGGCACTCCCAGAGACGCTTGGATCTCACAGAGTCGGAGCAGAGGCAGGCGATGGTGATGGTTTCCTTCATCCAAGAGGTGTTGGAATCTCGTGGCCAGAGAAACAAACCCCGAGGGGCATTTTCCATAGCTTTCCCTCCCTCACAAAGATGATTTCATTTTCCAAGTGCGAAATCACACACGTGGCAGTTTTGGTGACCTCAGTGTCTAAGGACTAAGCCACCAGGAGCTGTTTCCTTCTGCCAGAGGAATAAATCCAGCGATGCCCGTTTTAGGGACACGGTTTGTGCTACAAGTCACCCCATTTGTACAGTGAGAGCAAAGCCTCACTCACAGCCCTGTTCCTCAAAGTCTCAGTCAGGTCCTGGCCTTCCAACTCCATCATTTCTTGCTGGCAGGGTGGTGGGTATCTCCCAGGATGGGGCTGTGTCTGTAAGAGCCCCAGCTCTGGGCTGTGTCCAGCCCAGCCGCTCCCCAGCTTGACAGAAATGTCTGGCTGGAAATCATCAGCCGCTGCTCCACACCACAGCCCGGCCGTGTTTACCTAATCTGCAGACCAGGCACATCCACTCAGGGAGAAAAAAAGAAAATCACAGGCAATTTGTCAGAGCATTAGCTGATAATTCAGACAGAAATGTTAGATCTTGAGGCACGGCTCGGGGCTGCGGGGGGAAATGTTATTGACTCTGACAGATCCCTGATGACAGATCCACTCCCTCTCCCAGGGGCAAGGCTACATTTAGATACACTTAAATTTTCTTCGGGATTCCAGGGAAACACAGCAAGTGGACAGCAGGGAAGGAAAGGGAGAGGTTAGTGGAGGAAGAGGGCGCTTGCATGGTTTGGCTTTTCATCCCACCCCTGTAATTGTGGCCTAATTATTTCCTTTTAAACTCATTGACTTCACCGTGGTAATTATTACTCAGGCTTAGAAATAAATATCCCTTCTGCTCAAAGACAGCCATTCCTGCCTACTTAATGCTACTTTACTCCATGTAATAGCTCAGAGTCCAGATTTAGACAACAGTGGATTCTTTTCACCCTTGATGAAATGTTCCACAGCTATTTCCCACCACCTCTAGCTCCCCAGCCAGTTGCATCTATTCACTGTCTCTCAGGCAGAGATTTTAAGTGCCTTCAGGTTATTTTTTTTTATTCCTCTACTATGTATTCATAGCACCCAGCACAAAGCTGTCCTGAGCCTCCAATGACAGCTGTAATGTAGCAAATAATAGTAATAATTGGAGCAGTTCTAATTGGGCTGTAGTTTTTAAATTTGAGTGCCTGAGGAGGTGCATTATCCTTGAGCATGGCTCTGCCCCTCATTCACTCAGGTTGCCTTGAAAATGCCATGCTCTCAGTTGTATTTAGCATCTAAAGAAAGATTTTCATATTTGGAGAGGCTGAAAACAAATTTCAGTAGAGCTTAGGTCTGAGACCTCTGCACAGGAAGAAAAAATTGAGGATTTTTCATCTGAATTGAGCAAAATTCACAGTTTTTTTCCCTATGTGGTTTGGCCCTCTGTTTGTCAAAACTGAGCCTTGTTAATATTGAAACACACAAACTTTATCATAAACTTGTGCTGCCCAGGGGTTCTGACAGCACTGAAAGCACATCCAACATTTCATTAGCCTACATTACCTTTCAGGCTGTATATTCCTTTCACGCCTGCCCAGGTATTTCCACTTGGGAATGCTGTGCATGAATTCAGCTCAGAGCTGCCTGACTTTTGGCAGGTGACCAGACCCAGCTGCTCTGGGGGCTCTTTGTGTGTCTAAAATGGCACAAAGGCTCTGCTGAAGCAGGCACAAGTGCTCCCAGAGCATCGTGTACTCCATGAATCAGGGCCACAAGGAGCAAGAGGGAAACAGGAACCCATTTAATCCTGGACACGTGCAATAATTTAAAGAAGCTCCTCTTCCATCCCAGCCAGCACATGGGGTGCAGCTGTTAACTTTCAACACGCTGAGGGCTAAAGACAGTGAAAAATCCAGCCCTGGCAGAGGTTAAACCAGTGCATCATTTGCCAGGGAGCTGTGAGCCATTAACCTTTCCACTGGCACTGGCAACCAAGAGCTGGGAGATAAACACGTTGGGGAGGAAACAAATTGATTCATTCGAACACTCTTAATGTGCCTGCCCTTGGAGGCCACATTTATGCTTTTGGAAAATTATATATTCATGCATAATGAAGTGAGATATAGCTCACCGATTGCCAACAGGGTGCAAAGCCCACAATAAAGATTTATAGCAGGTGCCTAATTCTCTAAACATTTGCAAATTAAGTATTTACGGGTGTAATGCTGGCGATTTTATTGCCAGTTTAAGTTACCATCATTTGAGCTTTTTATTTTGCACTGAAACTGAGCTGAACATTTAATACCCATGATGTGTAATTTATTCAAGTATAATTTGGTGATGTTATGGTGGGAATTAAGGCAATACCCAGAGACCCTAATTATGACACAACTACACATAAACATAGGAAGAAATCCCTTGTCCTAAAGAACATGTTCTTAGCTGACAAAAACAGATAAAGATTGTAACAGACACTGCAGAATGGAGAAATGTTGTAAAGGGAGATTGAATGACTTGCTCAATGACACATGAAAAGCCTGTTATAGATGGAAAAAATCCAGACCTCCTTCCCCACACACCTGGGGCACAGAAGTAGATTTTTCTACCTGCACACAGAGGATGGGCAACTCTCCCAGCCTGAAGAGCCTGGCTCTCAGTGTCACTGAGCACAGCCACAAAGCACAGCCCAGCCACTGAACTAACTGGTTTCCCTGGGGAGCTGCCACAGCTCACAACTGAGCTGATACAAAGATTCCAGTAACACCGAGTAGACAGAGCATGCACACAAGGTGAAAGTATGGCTAGAAGAGAACACACCACCTAAATATTCCTGTTGCAGCTCCTTTCCATGGAACAGGCAAGGAAAGTACAGAAATTCACTCTGAGTTCAACAGAGATTTTGCACAGCAGCAAAGGGAGCATTTCCCCCATGCTGTGGCACACTCAGATCAGTGGCTGTGCCTGGGGAGCACCAGCTCACCCCAAAGAGGAGCTGGCAATGCTCAGTCAAACCCCAGCTCTCTGTGTTTAACATTCCCTCTCCCACCACAGCTGCTGCAGTGGCTGCACCACGGGAATGGGTTTGTTTTGGAGGCTGTCCAGCTCCCCCCACAACAGCTCCATCCTCAGCTGAAGGAGAACTTGGATGGTTGGTTGAGTTTCAGCCATGGAATGGCTTCAAAACTCAGCATAAATGACCCTCAGGAGGAGCACGGGTTGGGGGATTCACAGTGGTGCTCTCCTTGCAGGTGGAGGGAGCACATCTGTTTTCCTCAAAGGGAAGGAGCAGGGTCTCTCCCTGCTCAAGTGGCTGGTGACATATTCAGCCTGCTCCTCTGGCTCCACTGGTCAGCCCTCCAGCTGCTAGAGAACTTCCCTGCCTCTTCTCATCATGTCTCGAGGAGCTAACAGTTCAGAAAGAGAGGAAGAGAGCAGATTACTCATTCATTAAAAATGTGGTTTTGAAGCAGGCCTGAATTGTTATTCCAGGACTCTCATAATGAAACACATAAGGGCCACTCGCAGCTTTCTCACTCTGCTGAGCAGCACACCAGTGCAAATCCAGAGATTCTGTGTGGAGCCACTTGCTCAGGTGACATGTGCAGGACTTCACCTGATGTGAGCATTCCTCCCACCAATCCCCATGCCAGGACACACTGCCAGCAACATCCTAACCAAATTAACTTAGGAGACATGACTTACACAAGCAGATCATGACAGATTGAATCTCCCTTGGCCTCATCACCTCTGAGACCAAATGAAGACAGAAACTGCCTTTTGACATTGTCCAGACGTGTGAAAGGAGCAGACTGGTCTTTGTTGCACATAAATACAGCTCCCGTGAAACAAGATAGAAAAATCTGACACTTTGCCCACCACGAGGTTTTTAAAGATGAACTACTCCAGATGAGTTCATGCCGCACCCTGGGAGCCACTAAACATATTCAGTATTTCTGGTGGGGTGGAAAGTGAATAAAATTACATCATTATGGGAAAACTGTTAATGCACAGTGGTTCAAGAAAGAGAAGATGAGGGAAAAAAAGCAAATAGAACTTGAACAACTACTAAGTACTTAAGCTGTTTTCCAGCTAACATGTATTAAGAATGTATTTTCAAGTGTAAGAATGTAATTTTCAAGTGTAAGGGATGCTGTCAATAACTGTTAGTAAGCCCTGATGCCAAGTGCTGCATATACATTTAGAACAATTGACACCTGTAGAGGTTAAAATGGACATTCTTCATCCATGAGATGCTATTTTGGTCTCTTCCTAAGATGCTGAATGAAACACAGGTAGCTACAATGACAGATTCAGAAGAGCTGTTAACACAAGAGCAGCATTTGAAAGCACCTATTTTCCTGGGAGAAGCTAAGTGGGGAAGCACACACAGGTCTGTAATTGTTTTCCTTAAACCAATAGTTCTTTCCACTCACTCTCATGAATCCCCCTCTCCTGGGAGAGCCAGAAATAGAAAGGCAGGCAGAATTTTCAGCTTTTGAGCTGAGTTTGGTGACAAAGCAAACAGGTCAAGGCTGTGTGACTTTGAAAATCCCATCCATTATCTGGGGTTGAAGCAATGACAGGAAAACAAGAGGAGAGATGGAAAACACAAAGTGCCATTCCACTCCTCCGAGATCAAAACATATCTCCATCCACTAGCAGAAATCTTGTGGACTATTAGCACACCTCTTGGACCTTCCCATATGAGTCAATATGCAGCATTTAACTCCCTCTCTTTAAATCATTCCTGATTTGAAACTGTTCTTATGATATTCCTGAGTGTTTGCTTTCCCTTCTAAGGCATCATTCTCATCCTCTTGTCACTTTAAACACATGTAAGCTTGGGATGGTAGAGAGCTTGAGTTTTAACCACAGTGAGTTATAAAGACACAGGGTATTCTCTTATCTCCTCATTTTTTTTCCATTATTAATCCAGATTTTCATGGAAGTTCTGTAGGAATTTATGAAATCATCTCACTAAATAACAACACATTGATCTAGGGGGAAGAATGAAAATTAGAAGCATTAAGTGAAATGTGGGCTGTGCATCAGTAGAAGAGCTCTTACATCCAGATCAGGTCTGACAAAAATGAGGGATCCATGTCAGACCCACCACACACTGATGGTGCTTGTCTGTGCTTTCAGATCTCTCACTCATCTTTGTGATGTCTGAGGATTTTCACAAGGGGAGAACACACTGCAATCAAAGGCTTGCTTTTGTCATTATTTCAAACCACTTTTACTTGTTTCACTTTCAGGATGGATACGAACCAAGCTATCCCCCTGTACCAAACATTTTTGCATGTTTTCAGTTTTAGAAAGCTTCATTTGTCAGAGACAGAGCCCTCGACACGTGTGACACCCGAGCCTGGTGAGAGATCCAGTTGGGCATCCTCTGAGGTGGGGGGCCCATCACAGCCCTCTCTGCTGGGCTTGCTGGCTTTATTATCACCAGAGAAATGCATTTGCTGCCAAACTGTGAAGAAGCAAAACCAGGATTGGCTTCACCTTGCACCTACAATCACCTGACACCCTGGCTGTGGCTGCTGGGTGTTCACCTCAACCAGCACACTTCAGCTCAGGATAAGGGGGGCGTTTTCCAGTGTCATTCTTGTTCTTTAGTTTAAAAGCAGCTGAAGGAGGAAGCTGAGTGCTGGGCTGTGCTTCCTCCCATGGGCACAGGTCAGCAAACGCCTCAGCCACTGGCTGCAGTGCCAGGCAGAACCCAAACACGGCCTGTCAGCACCCAGGACAGCACAGAGCCCTCCAAGGCACGAGTGGGGCTCTCCTCCTCTCCACGGGGCACATTCCTCCTCCTTCTGCACGGAAAAGCCCCGGGGGAACCTGTGTGAGCCCGAGCCCAGCAGCCCCGGGCTCGGCAGCACTGCTGGTGTCAAACAGGCACAGTTGTCAGCCCGAGCCGGCCCACGGCGGCACACTTACATACAGCTCTTAATTATTGCCAGCCTGGCTCCCCGAATGTGCACATTTTTTCACAGTTACTAAATAAGTTAATCACTTCATGAACAAGGAAATCTGCAGATGCCTTTGAGGCTTTGTTAACATAGTGCCTAAGCCAGCTTTACACTCTCTTCTAATCCTCTTTAAGACCGTATGAGGCAGTGAAGTAGCCTATAATCAGTTTTTAAGGTTATAGACAATATCCCCACTCAAGCTGGTTGCCTAGAGCAACAGTGCAGGGACTGAATACTAGCAATGAGATTGGATTACTTGCCTTGTTTATTCATCCATATATATTTATCCTCTGCTCTGCCTACAGCAGAAGCAGGGATTTTTGTAGCCTGTGCCTTACACGTCTAGATGCAGAGCAGAATTTATGTAAAAAAATGCAGACAGGCTTCAAGAATTAATCTCCTTCCATTTCTGATTCTCTCCTTTCCCTCTCCACCTCAATACCTGAAGGTTCAAAACACTCCCAGAACTAAGATTGCCTGCAGTCTCTCAGCAGCAGTAACAGCCTCCCACTGCTTCTCACACACATGGAGGCAGGCAGCCCTCTTCCAAAAGTGCTGGCAATCACCAGCAACATTTCAGCAGCCCGAGCTGCCTCCTGAGCTGGTGCCTGCTCACCAGCAGGAGCTGCTACTGCACTTTCACTGAGGACCTGTGCCAGCCTGACCCACAGGAACCCCCAGATCACGTTTGCATAAAGCAAATTCCTCTGCGTTTGAAATCCACCCACAAGAAATCAGTCCGTGGTCCTGTTTTGCTCAGTTACAAGCATTCTGACTTCATCTTCTTCTGGAAAATGTGGATTTTCCCTCCAGCCAAAGCCACATCCCTTTTGTACTTTAAACTTAGGCACAGCTTTAACCAGTCAGTGGGATTTGGGTATCCCTCCAGCCTCTTTGAAAATCCCAAAATGCACAGAGTCCTAGTGCTGCCATGCTTCTGCTCATCTGACCCCTTTTAGAGTTCACAGCTTCTGTATCAAATCTAACCAATCTCTTCTATGCCAAAACACCTGCTTGGATCTTTCTCTAACCACAGACTACACAGAAACCTCCAGATCAGTCATTAACAACAAAACTGAAAGGACCTTCTTCACCTCTCACATTGCCTGGAGCTTGGCTGTGTTCTGTGCCTTGAGCTGACCTCTGCTGTGCAGAAAATATCATTTAGCAGAGTTGCCTCTCAAAGAAGAAATAATTCACCCAATTTCCTCCCACAATCAGAGCATCACATCCTTGTGCAGCCCTGGTACACAAGGGCTAGTTTTTAGTGCACATCGACTCACTGAGGAACTGCTGTGGGCAGCTCTTGGGGAAAGAGGGGCTGTGGGAAGGCACAATGAAGGACCAGGGGACTCAGGGGACTACCACACACTTCTTCACATTAACCGGGATATTTCACTTTGTAACTCATTTCTTTACCAAGAAAATTTTGTATTCATTCGAGCAAACAGAGGTTTGACACAAAATTGCTGAGAAACCGATTTGTAAAGAGATGCAACTGAATGGCAGATGAATTTAGGGGATGGTTGTTGCTGTTAGCAAGGAGGGTGAGGGGCTGTGAGGTTGCTCCAAGGAAGGAAATCTAAAAAAAAGAGTTCAAGATGCTGCATTTCAGGACAAGACTGTTAAAATCAAAGGCCTCATTTTGGAAGGGATGAAATGTATCCCTGAAGTCAGCTCAGCTGGTTAAAGCATGGTGCTAATAATGCCAAGGTCATGGGTTCTTATGGGCCATTCAAGAAATATTGGACTCAGTGATCATCGTGGGTCCCTTCCAACTCAGAATATTCTCTGATTCTGTAGTAATATTTTCAAAAAGAAACTTTTTTGGCTTCTAAATTTGAAGTCTTTTTTTTCCCCTCACACTAAGAGCCACCTAAATTAAGAGGAAAAGCAGGAGATAAATAACTCCAAATCAAAATAGGCTGCTTAAATTTTGACCAAATTAACATTCCAGGTTGACCTGAAAGGAAAGTTTTGTGGTTTAAATTCCACTGAAAAAAAAATGAAAACAAAAAAATATCTGTCTCAAACTGGCAAAAACTGTTTCCCCCCCCACCCATCCTACCTTGAAACTTGTCTTTGGTTTCTGCACTAAAAGATCAGCAATTCTCACACATTATTGCTTGGTTTCTTGCATCACTCCCTTAGCCAGCAATGCACAGCCCAAGCTGTGTGTGACCCTCTACCAGGTGTCTGTAAAGTCTCTCCCACGGTGGGATTTGGTGCCACACACTGTCTCTGCTTTTCCCAAATCCTCAGAAAATAAGCATGCAAATATGGGAGCCCTACTCCTGCCCCAGGCCCCTGTGCCCCCTCTCCATGGGCTTCCCTGCAGATGGCACTGCGGGAGCATCTGAGACCCCCGGAGCCGACAGCAGCCTCTGCATCCTCCACTCCCTGCCTTATCCCCTGCACTCACATCATTTCCTTGGCCTACTTTCTATTTAGGTTTTTTTTTTCCTCCCAGAGAAATTATTTATCATAGGGATTGCCAGCGCCTAATAAACATCCCTCCAAGAATAAATTTGTTTATCTAAGGTATTTTATTATGCTGCCTCAGATAAAAGAGAGGGGGAAAAAATCCTCCCCAGAATATTTTGACTGTGCAAACAGTGGAAGAGCAGTGTCCTTGAGCACAATTTTCAAAGGGGAGGTTTGTCAGAAGCCATTTCAGCTGTTAAGGAATGAGTTATCTTTCAAATGAACAAAAAGAGGTGGCGGCACAGGCCCTGGCAACTGATCCAGTGTGACAGAGACAGATTTGAGAACCTCAAAGCATTTTGTTCCAGGGGCTGCACTGGCTGTCCTCCTGTTTCACCTTCTGTTTTCATCCAGACTGGGTGGCAGGGGAGGAAGACGGAAGCGTTTTAAATTCAGATCGCACAGGTTCGAGTCGCAACACAAGACAGCAGGTCACGGAAAATCAGGACTTCTGTCACTCAATCCCACGGTGGTTTCTGCCTCTGCCTCTGCCCCCTCCCTCTGCTGGAGCAGGAGCCTGTGTCTCTGTGCTGATGAGCAGCACACGAGCCAGCAGAGCCGCTGCACCAGGCAGGCTCCCCACGCCACAAAGCCATCGAGCAACACCAGCTGGGTCCCTGGCAAGAGCAGCCCTGGGCTGTGCGAGGAGATAATGCAGTGAAAGGAATGCTTATTAGAAGCAGGAAGCCTGACAGTAGGATTTCTCATCCCAAATACAAGGTTTGCAGCGGTATAAATAATGCATGTCAATTGCCAGCATCCTGAAAATTAGTTAAAGTAGGTTAGGGGGGGAAAAAAAAGAGAAGGGAAAAAAATATTCACACCGCAATGCTCTCCATTCCAAAGGAGTTAGCTGCTTGTAAGGGGCCAGTATGGAAAGAGGGGGCAGTAATTAAAACCTCGTCTGTTTTTTTTGCATGAGAATCTGTTAGCAAGAGATAGAATATTTTGCAAGTTGTTGGACTCAACCCTTCAGCTTTCTGCCCTGCCTGGAACGTGAATGGCAAATCCTGTACCTTGGGCTGGAGCAGGTCACCCAGAGCTCTGCCTGGCTCTCCCTCCAAGCAAGCACCTGGAAATCTGGAGCCTGTAAATCAGCCCCAGCACTGACTGAGGGATGGGGCAGTGTTAGCCTGTTTCCCTGAGGATCCACCCTGCTCTGAGAGCTCAAACCCCTCACAAGTCACAGTCAGGGAGCAGGAGGTGGTGTTCCAAAGCTCTGCAAAGTTTTCACTGAATTGGTGCTTTCAGACCTCTGAATTCTGAAGATTTTTGCCAGAACCCTCAGCCCCTGAAGGAGGGAGAGTCTTTGGCTGCTCCTCTCACCTGCAGCAGCCCCACCTGGGGACTGCCCCAGTCCAGCACTGCTCACCAAAGCCCACAGAGCCACAGGGAACTGCCCGTGCTGGGCTGGCCCAGGGGAAGCAGGACCTGCTGGGAGCAGAGCTGGCAGCAAGCCACCCACCATGGAAATGCAAAGGACAGGCATGAAATGCACCAAATCCTCACTCTCTGTAGCATTTTCAATGAATTTCATCTTTGTTTTGGCTGACAGGATTTGCCAATGAAGTGTTGAATGCCCCCAGCATTGCTGTTAGGAGCGTCCTTGCTCACGCTGCTGCTCGAGTTTAACCCACCTGCAGCCTCTGCAAAAACAATGAAGCCTTTTGGATCCTCCTCATCTTCCTCCAGGAGCAATCCCAGCACTGCAGATACCTCAGCACACGGGAGGCCAGCTGCTCCCTCTGACTTGTCAAGAGCAATTTCATTACCAGCAGCAATTCAAGCAATGAGTTGGCCCCTTCAGATCTATCCAAATTCCAGATCTCACCGAACTCCCCACTCCCCCAGCTGCAATCTTCTCCCTAATCTAATAATAATCCCACCAGCAATAAAATACAGCCCTGCTGGTAGAATACTTCCCTACTAAAATGCCTCTGTGCACATCAGTGATGACCTCTGTGGAATGGCTGCGCTTAAATAAATATCCTAAAAAAATAAATCTGAAAACCCTGCATCTTTTTCCATTTCATTTTGATCACTATGGCTGACTTCCAGCTCCTCTGCCTAAGCCCACAGGCCTTTGGAAAATACCAGATATCATGAAAAAATGCTCCCCAAGGAAAGTTAAGCACTAAGCCAGTGATTGCCTCAAATAATCACCATATGCATGAAAACATACATCTTTCTGCACATGGCACCAAACCCTTCACTCCTGCTGGACCACACATTTGTTTTCACACAAGTTTTCCAGGACTGAACTCCCCTCCAAACACACAGGATAGCACTGCCTGCTCCTCCAGGCAACAGCATGTCTTCATCACAGGGCCTGGTAGATCTGTCAGCATCACAGGAATTAAAAGCTCCGACTCCATCACAGCTGGGTTCTCCAGAGACTGAAACTCTTTACAGCATGGGAAGCAATTTGACTCAGAAAATACAGAAACGTCCCCATCTGGCTTCCTGTCTATCCTGACCCAAAGTTTGGATGCCATTCAAAAACACATCAGGGATCCAGAAAACTGCTGGAGCTGCCTCTTTCACGTTGAAACAAAGTGGCCATTCAAAACATGGCATTTTCCGGTTTTCCATCTTGCTTCTAGAGGATAAAGTTGCATGGAAAACAAATGGGAATTAGGGAGATTTTTTCTTTTTTGTATTTTTTCCTTTTTTGGTTTGTTGGGTTTTTTTGGTTTTTTTCATGAAGAACCTATGATTTGGTGTGCAAAGGCCAAAGCATTCAGCACGAGGATGTCACATATGGCAGAATATCTTCCTCCTGAGATGAGTTGTGACCACTTTGGCTTTTTTCCCTAGCAAGGGCTGTAGGTGTTCACCAGATCTCAACAATTTTTGCAGTCAAATTAAAAGTGTTTTGGTTGGGAAGCTCTTTTCAGCTGGGTCTCACACTCTTTGCAGTTAACCCATTCAAGCCATATTTTGCACAAACATGGGGCAAAGCCCCTCCAGGTTTTGCTTCACATTTCCAACCAGAAGAGTGTGAATAACTTACAGAGCCAGGGGATGCACTTGATTCCAGGGACAGGTGAGGGTTACAAATCACCTTTTGTACTGTTCCAAAGGATAGCCAGACCCTGGTGCTAACAAAAGGTAAATGTTCATGCATATGACCAACAGAACTGCCCCATCCATCAGTCACCCCAAGCACACCAGTGAAAGGCATCACAAGACTGGTATAAACCAGCAGCAAAAATACCAACCACAGTACCAAAAAAACTAAATATGTGGCTGAAGAGAAGTCTGTTTCAGCTTTTCAATGGGATTGAGCCTCATAAGACAAGGCAAAGGCAAGTTTTAGGTGTTTCCTGGGCAGGAAAGTGCCTGGATTGCATCTCTGGAGGTTGCATTCAGTTCCTGGTTATATTAAGCCTCTCAAATGACTGCAAGAAATTGTAAATCTGTGCTCCCTCTCTGTAAAACAGCAATAATAATTCCTCCCATCTCCTTTGCCCATTTCCATGAAGACTGAGCTGTGCATGGCAAAGAGCATCTCTCACAATGGGTAGTAGATACAGCAGCTGGGATAATTCACCTTCCCCACTTGTCTGCTGAGATGCTTTTAAGATAAAACTGAATGACAATAGTATAACTGAGTTCATTTTCCACTTAAAAGAGAAGTCTTTCATCACAATACTGCAGAGCTTGGTAATGAATGTGCTTCCTGTGCTATTTCATAAAAACAGTGTTCAGGGAAATGCGTATCATGATAAATACACATGTTAAAATGCCATTTATATGTTACTTTGTGGCAAGTTCAAAAGCAGAGATTCTAGCATTGGGACCAGACACATTTCATAGCACAGACTATATTTAATGGAGTTGTAGTCACGAGAAAATTTTGTGGGATTTGGAGCAGAATACGGATAACCTTCCACAGGTACAGAAGAGCATAAACCAGCCTCGTTTGACTGTGCTCACCACTGCCAAACAGGCACTGGGGGATGAGCAGACTCTTTTCTCCTATTTGCTCAGGTTTGAATTTTTAATTTCCAGTGATCGAGTGCAGATTTTTTTTTTTTTTTTTTTGCCTGAGCAGAACAAATAAAATCATAATATGAAACTTGCTCAGTTAGTGGAGCCTCCCAGCCAGCAGAGGTGTAGGATTGCTCCTTGCCTGCTGCAGACCGGTTGCCTTACGTGCCCCTACAGTGCTGTGTATTGAGTACAGTAATTACAGCACTTCCTTCCCATCTGGGACTCAGTCCAAAGGCATTTTACCAAGTAACAATGCTTTCTCTGTTCACCCTCTCCAGAACAGAATAGCATTGTTTAGTTTAAGTGGGCTTCCAGCCAGAAGAAGGTCAATCATAACAAAGTACTGACATTAAGATAAAGGCTAAAACTATGCTTTATGACAAGTATCCAACCCTTGGCAGTTGGCACTTGAGTGACAAGTCTGCACTGGGGGTGTTTCATCTACTTAGCTTTTGTAATTTGGGTAGTGTTCGATTTCACATTTGTGTTTATTTATTGCAAACCACTGAATCACCCTCAGTGAGGTTTTCTCAATTTTCTCTTAAGGAAAATACAATGTTCTGTTGCAATTAAGTAAATAAAGTTGGTTTTAACATACACTTTAAAAAAACATTGATTTTAGAGCCTGACAGTGGCTCAGCTTGTTTATAGTTTGCGGTCTCAGGCATTTTCCCTGTGGTTCTCTGCAGGGTAATTTTGCTGTAGAGAAGAGCTGACACTGTCTGGTCTCCTTTTTTTGGTGTTGTCTGCAAGGAAAGCTATTTCTAATAAAGCTGTAAGGGTGAGAATATCTTTCCAGCTATCACACCCCTGCAGGTTAATGCAGCTTCTTTTGTTTCTCCTTTTCTTCTTTCAAGCAGCCCCCCCGACATTTGATCTGAACTACCCCTGGTGTTTCCCCTCTGTGCTTTGATACACGCTGCTCTCCTATCAGTTTTCCAGCAAGTCTCTGGTATCTGGATAGTATCCTCTGCAGCACTTGTTTGAAGTTTTGCTGTGTCTTATCTTTCAGTCTCTCCACAACTGAGCATTTTTTGTTCCTTCAGTGTAGGATTAACCTTCTTGACTAATTTTCCACCTACTCTAATGCAGTGAGTTTTGAATTGAGATCCAAGACAGGAAAGTAACAAGTTCAAAACCCTAGACCAGAGCTGGGGAGGATAATTTTATCTACAGTTTCTTGTTTAACCTTATGTGTGTCACTTGACAGCACCACAGCTTCCATTCCCATCTATAAGAGAGGACAATCCTTTCATTTATTCTATCTTTTTTTAAGGTGACAGGGGTTACACACATGCCAGCACATGGGGTGATCTGGGGTTTCCAGCTGCCAGAGCAATAAAACCAACACAGAGCACTTGCAGAGGATCCTTCAGTGATGCTGTGCAGCAGTTTTGCTCTCTGATACACACCCACAGACACACAGAGCCTGTGACAAGTGAAAAGGTTCACACTGCTTACCACACAGTCACCACCCTCCTATAGCCAAAGGAGATTTTCTATTAAAAATGAGAATCAGTTTTTGAAAGATGAGGTTTTGCAATCTTCAATGTACTGGCCAAATACTTAATACATGCCTCTGTCCAAAATTCCTCCATTGCCTCTCATATAATCCTCATTTAAGTACTCTCTATACACTGTCTAATGTTTTACCTCTGCAGCCAGGAAAGGAAGAATTAACACCTCAATATTACAGTCAAAGGCACATTTCAGACCCAGACTGCTAAAAAGTTTAGGGAGCAGCTCCTACTGATCTCAACTGCCTTGCACAAGAGCTGCAGTCAAGCAAAAAATTGGTAACAGCTCCCAGGAGTTCCTGGACTGTCAGTTCATGGACATCCCTCCTGCCCCCAGGCAGTTCTCTCTTGAAATATTCCAGGGTCTAGTACTCAAGCCAAAGGTGTTAAAGAGAAGGAGGCACTGCTTCTTGTTAAGACAAGACAGGAGAAAATAAACTTCCAGGCACTGAGTCTGTTCAGACCTGTCAGATAAAGACATTTCTGCCAGCTTATCAGAGCTGGGTAAGTGCTGTCAGCTGATTTAATGCAGGACAGTCTGTTTCCCCACAAAGCTTACAGCTCTTATATCCTTAAACCACTGTAATTCATTTTGAATAATTTATTCCTCCCCCTTCCTGGAAACCTAGAAATACATTAAAATATTAATTTAAAATATGCACGTTGCGGAATGGAGGGGAAAGAGAAGAGAGGAAGGTGAGCACGTGTGCACTGGGGGCATCAGACAGCACTGCTGGGAGGATTGCACTTCTCTGCCTTGCACTGGGGCCTCATCAGCCAAACCTGCACCAACAGCTCCTGCACACACCCTGTCCTGCTGGGGTTCACTGCTCACTTCCAAGCAGACACAAATCCTCATCACAGCAGCATTGCTCATACCAACCCAAAGCCCCCCTGACAAGCCTGTGCTAAGCACAGCCCAGAGAAATGAAACCATCCTTCATGTGTGCACACAGATCCTTCCAGGGGCTGGGCAGGACAGGGTTAACGAGGCTGCCCGGGATGCCTGGCATTACTGCAGCTCGTGGCACGCTGTGTGTTGTCTGCTGGCTCCACTCTCCAAGCTAGTTAAACTGGTTTCGTTTGTCAGAACTAAAATTAACTCACACGGATTCTCAACGTTATCTTAATTTGCTAAATTCTACAGTTCAACCTAGATTATCCAAACTTCAATTATCCAAAACTCCTTGGTATTCAAAACAGGGTCAAGTCTCTTGACATCCATTAAGTACATTGAAAATTCCCTCAGTTATCAGAGACCTCATTTATATGAACATATTCCATATCCCCAATGGTTTTTATATAATTGAGGCTGAATGTCAGTAAGGTTTTGATTTCAGGATATTTTGACTGATAATTGAAACTTCCAGAGATAGCAATTATTTCACTATATTACTGTTGGCTGCCTTTTTTTTTTTTTTTTTTCCCCTGTCCTGAGAAATCTATTTTTTTAAATACTGAAATTCTGACTCAGAACTCCTTTTAACACCCCACCAAGCACTTCCAGACCTTCAAAGCCACCTAAATGCATCACACTGCTCACTGCAGGAGCTCCTGGAGGCCCTGGGTGGGCTGGGAGTGAAGCACAGGGAAAGAGGGTGCCTTGAGGGGCTCCTGGAGAGCTCCTCCAGAGGGCAGGAGATGGGAGCTGGGATGTGCTCAGATCAATCACGGAATTTACAGTCACACTTGGCTTAGCCTAATGAGCTGACTGCACCTTGGGATGGAAATTTTAGCATGGCACAAGGGACACGGTAAAGGTCTCAAATGCAAGTTTGATAATTGAAGCTCAGCCCCTGCAATATCAAGCCAGTGCCCAGGCAAAGACCACCCTCCTGCATGCTTAACTGGGATGCTACCCCGTGTGAGCATCTGACTCCTGCATCACATTCTCTGCAAGGGGCTCCACGGGTACCAAAATCATTTTTCTGTCGCTAAATGCAGACAGAGACCAGCCCTGTTTTCAACCAGTGAGACAAATTTCATTGAGTATATAGAAAAAATGTGTCCAAAGCAAAATTAATATGAAATTCAAATACTTACAAAATGCGATGCTTACATAAATATTGCAAATCAACTAGTATTACAATTTGCATTCCATACTTATTTAATTAAAATATGATACATTGCTATCAGTATAGGTAAAGCAAAGTGTACATTGTGCATAAAACTCAAATCTTTTCAGCTGTTTAAGCACTTCTGTATTGCAAACAATTTGCATAATGCATGAACTGGAGATATTGATGTGGTGAGCACGTCCCTGGCAGGACTCACCTGTGAATGTGAATTCTGGAGCCACAAGCCATGAGCTGAGTGTCCCTCCCCAAACTACCCCTGCTCTCAGGTGTGATGCCACCAGGCCTGGAACAGGTCTGCAGGGCTATGGGTGAGCATGACAGTGCTGGAGAAAGGTCATGGGCAGGTCTGAGGAGCACCAGCACTTCACCACTCCCCCACCTACACCCCTGGAAAGGAATGGGTGCCATGGGGCTCCCAGAATGAGTGGGTGCTCCCACTCAAAGTGGCTCATGATTATGCAGGCAGATATCTTCATAACTTCCCAAACAGAGCTTTTAGGACCCCAAGGCTCTAAACACACCCCCTGTACAAACGTGAGTGAACAGAGAGGCAGCCTGACACGTAACACAGGACGATTCCAAGGATCTCCCACAGGGTACAAGGCTGTCCTGTACCCACCCTGGGGACTGGGCTGCAGCTCTGGCCATCACACAGAGCCAGCCCACCAAGGCCCCACCACAGGAGAAGAGGCTGAGGAGGATGGTGGCACTGCATGGGAGCTATAATGAAACACCTGAGTACACTTTATAAACTGTTTATATAAGGGAGTGTAATCAAAAGCACTAACAAATGATTAATGGCTGCACTAATCAAATTTAGTTGGAGCTCCCAGACAGGTCACAAGGCAGAAGATTCAAGAGGTTGCTCATCAATATTCCTTTCCTCCTACCTGCAACACCTGCTCCTGATGCTTAGAGCACACACACTGCCTTCTCTGTAAACATCAATAACATTTGTTAAGCAGTTATTACTCCTTCCACAATGGAGCCTTTAGGAATGAGACTGGGCATTTGGTGAGTGAAAGGTTGCCCTGACCACTGGGATGGAACTGTGCTCTGGAACTGCTGAACTGCTTTTTTTTATTGCATGCTGTGTGCAGGAAAAACATGTTCCACAGCAAACTGAACTACAGCTCCAAGTAGTAATTCAAACACTTAAACATCACTTCTGTATAATATTTAACTCACCGCTGCTGTCAGCAGGGGCAGCAGTGTTTGATACAAGAGCTGCTGAGGAAAGGTGTTGCTGTATCTGCATGAAATGAGGTCATTGCACAATGTGACACGATTTGTCACCACCCCTCCCGTCCTCATGCTCAGGATTTTTACTTCTCCTGTATCCAGGCTGAGAAGGGATGGCAAGAGCAGAGCAGCAATGCTGTGGAGTCCATGAACAGTCTGGACTCTCTTTGGGCTCACAGAAATTCCAGTTGATATGAAGTCACTAAGCAATGACAACCACAAAAATGTCCTTCTTAGCAGTGTCCTGGAAAATGAATATTCTTTTTGCTTACAAAACATTTGGTTAAAAACGGGTCCTTGTCTAAGCAAAGAGCCTCAGCATAGTAAATTTGTTTGCATTGCGGGAGGACAGCTCATCCTTCAGCACAAAAAAATAAAGAGAAAACAAAGTGTAGGGGTGAGAAAGGAGGTAATAAAAGTGGAAAATTAACAGCAACAACAATAAAAGACAAGGAAGGTTGAAAAAGATCTCACGGGAGAGCCAGGTCCAAGGAGTTTTGAGAATGAGGAAGAAGGACTGACTGTGCTCCTGTAAGAAAAATCAAATCTGTCCTGAACACTGAATCAAACAGCACCAGAAGAGACAAAACATAAGGTGTCCTGCTTTCTGGGTTTAAGATAGAAAGCTGACTTCGGGCCTCATCTGCAGATTTGTCTAATTATTGTCTTTTTATGCTTTAAATAAAACCAAGAGACACTGAAATTCTGGAAGGTACACGAAAAGATTCTTAGAGTGACAATTTGCAAATTTAGTTCAGAAGTATTTCAGGAGAATGTGTGTGTTTTGATGTCATCCCGAGAAGCAAAAATAGCTCTCTGGGAAGCGGAAATACCAGAAATTAAGTACTTGTGAAGTTCTAGCAATAGGGGACCCAGACATCTCCCTTCACCTTGTACCCAAAGTCACAAGCTGCCAAAAAGCAAGTCATATAGGGAAGTTTCCAAAAGTTTCTCATTTCAGACAACGCAACCCAACCACTACTCAGAGGGGAAAAAGTCATTCTGGATTATTTTCAAGACTTGATATCAGGAGGGGAATCCCAGTCTGTCCCGTGAACTGGAAAGCACCTTGCACTCCACAGCAGTGGCTAGAGCAAGAATTACAGAAACAGCCCCAGCTTGGTTTGGACACCAATGACACAGACGGCTGGCGGCGGAGGAGGGGATGCTTCCCCGTCCCTCCGGTCAGCCTGCAGCACGCTGGGCTGATAAAGCTGAAATATCTGTCTGGAATTGCCTCCTTTCCCGGGCTTTATCAGGCCAGGCACTTCCCGGCGCTGCGCAGCTGCCCCGGCAGGAAGGGAGCAGCTCCCTCCCGGCCCCGGTGCATGCCTGCAGTAACCACATTAACCACAAAGCATGTTTTTATCTTGTTAAGCCGCTAAGCTCTGAAGTGTTCCGTTTAGTATGGTAATAACAAGGCTGAGTGATAAAGCTTTTAGTGGGTAGAGAAATAGCAGCCAAGATCTCCCATGAAGGGGACATGCAGTTTGTTTTCTTTACACGGATTCTTCTGGACATGCCAGCACAGAAATAAATCAAATTCCATACGCTAGATAACACCCTGGCTGTGAGACAGACCAACAAAAGCTGGGAATTCAGCAATAAAGAGATGCTCTTAAGTAACTTAGGCCAAGAAGCCGACCTGTCAAACCTGATAAGGAATATCATCTAGATATGAACAAACCAATAAAATAAACCACACTAGTTAGGTACTCGGCTGTTTTTCAATAAAGCCAATATAATGTCAGCATCTGCAGAAATAGTTGGGGTTTTTTTTCCTGTTTTGGTTCTGCATGAGTAGTTCCTTAATGAAAACAGGAGCAGTAAACACCCACCCAATATTCTGACCCCACCCACAAAACAGTCAATCTATCCACCCAAAATGCTCTCATTATTCAAATTAGGAGGCTGGCTAGGACCCTCTCACTAGTGATTTAAACCTGGAATGAGGATCATTCAGAGCTGAATAACCACAGTGCTGTCGCTGCCCTTGGGCAATCCTGGTCACTGCTCTGACCCTCCTGCCCCCCAAAGAACCACCTCCGCTTTTCTTTTATCTCCAGCAGTGCTGGAGCAGGTTGTTCTTCAGGGTTCAGATCTTTCCTACTTCTCTCATCAATGTAAACTGCTTTTCATGTTTTGAGCTCAGACCTCGCTGATTGGAAAGTCCCATTATAGATCAAAGGGGATGTTCATTTGCAACCCAATTTAAAGTAATGGAAAGTTATTCAAGCATCTACAGATGAAAGAGTCCAGCCTTTAATCACTTCGATTGCTATCTTACCCCTCCACTTTCAACTAGGCTGCTTCAAGCCACGGCAACGACTCAAGTGCAGATCAGTGGTTCATTTCTCACCGCTGCACATTTCTGCTCTGTGTCTGTTTATGACCATGTCCTGCACTCTCAGAGCAGTTTCTAACAAAGTGTAAAAAAAGGCAATTTTCAGTATTCTTTTTATTCGGATCACTTGCCACAGAAACTAAGCTGAACAAGTTAAAAACCCCTCACAGAGAGCGTAGAGCTCCGAACAGAATGCTCCAATGGTGGAGCAAGGCTTGGCGCTGTCAGCACTGCCCGGAGGCTGTGCTGGACCAAGAGTTTGGCTGCTTTGCAAATCAACAGGATGAAAACACTCGGAAGGGTCAAGTGCCTTCCTCTTGCTGGTCAAGTGCCACAGGATCTTTGGCTGAAAGCAAAGGGTGGGATGCAAAGAACAAAAATAGCCGAGAATAAACTAGGATTTAATTTTTATTTTCAAGCAGAATGGGGGACCACGATTCCCTTGGGACACCCATTCCTAGTGCCGCCCTTGGAGCTGCCCGGCAGAGCAGCAGCTGGTGCAGCTGCAATTTCCGCAGGGTGCCCTTGTGCCGAGCTCGGAGCCCCGCGGGTACCGGGGCTGCGCACAGCGCGCACCAAACGCGCACGGCCCGCTCGGACACCGCCAGGGGCTCCGGCCTCCGAGAAACCGCACCGAGCACCCGGGGAGACCGCCCGAGGAGCTGCGGGGCTGGGCTCTGCCAGGGGAGCCCTCATCCGGACAGACATCCAAACACTCATCCAAGCAGTGGAGAACAGGCAGGCTCCATCCTGCTGCACACCAGCTGGGTGAGGAAATGAATCCTCTCCACCTTTAACAAGCACAAAGAGTCAGACTGATCGCCAGACTCCCCACTTCCTAGATCCCCCTGGAAAAGTGAAACTAGAAAAATAGGGAAAACCACTGACCAAAGCACTGCAGCAATCCCTGCTGCAGCAGCTCTAAGCCGCCCATTTCACACGCCAGGAACGCGGCAGGTCTCTGCAAACCATCCCATGGAGACCTCTGCAGCTGCACCAGTGAGCAGATTTTCAGGTGTCTCAGCTCCTTCTTCACACTCGCTACTGCTCTGTTCAAACACCACTTCACTAGCTGGGCCACGTTCCTGCTCACCCGAGATCTCCCAGCACTCTGGCTGCACACTCTGGTGCAGAGACAAATACCTGGTGACCAAATTCTGGACCCTGGTCTCTTCCCTGATTCCCTGCTCCTGACATTTTTAGTAGTTCTCTCATCCAACTCCACACGTGTCTTCAAAATTTCACTCCCCACAAATATTTTTGTTTCTATTTCCTTCCTATTTTTCTGCATCCAGTTATCTCCACATCCCATATTTATTCTCACTGACCTTTTCCCTCGCCCCCTTTCTTCTCGACGTTGTTCTGAGCATACGCTGCCTGCCTGAGGCTGGATTTTGAAGAGCTGGGAGTTACAGCTGACCCTTGCTACCCACTAACAGTAACCCGTGCTGAGGCTGCAGAGGGATTTATTGGTATCACCTGGAGAGCTGACAGCCGATGACAGACTGCAGAAGACACTGGGCAGGTCTCCAGCATGGTTCCACTCCAGCCCCTGTGGACACTCCCTGCCTTAGGCTGGGAGAGCTCACAGAGCAAGGGAACACTCATCAGCTGGCAGAAAGCAGCAAACAGGCACTCCTGTCTCCTTTCCCTCTTCATTAATGACAGCTGGAAGAGTTCTGCAAACGAGCAAAGGGGCTGAGGCAACGGCCACTAACAACCTCTCCATTACCTGATGTGGTTTGGATAAAAACCATGCTGAAATAACAATCAGAAAGTGAATAAAACCCCGGATATCTTACAAATTCTTGGACAAACAGTAACTCTGCAAACAGGCTCTACAAGAACACTTTGGTGCCCACAATTACGAGGCAGGTATTCATTTTCCTAGGATTTTATCTCCTGTTTAAGCTCACCAGAGTGCCTCTCCCACCAATGTCTGCTGGACACTGCTCTCACAGTGGAAACCCTGCCCAAACCAAGCACACAACTAAACCTCGGGGGGCTGCAGGGCGCTGTGGAGTCAGGAATGGAGAGAGCAAAGGGAAGAGAGGAACAGAAATTAAGATCTTGGTCTTTAAGATTTGACTAACTGAATGAGACAAGATTATTAAAAAAGTGGTAAAAAAGAATGTCAAGCAGGGGAGGCAAGCAATTTTCCCTAACCTGCCCCATCCTGCCATCAATATTTAAATTAAAATGATGAATTACTGAAATAGCCATGGTCAAGGCCTCTGTATCCTCCCCCGTAGTAAGTACCGTGATGCACTGTCATGGGCAAACAGCTCCTTCATGAGACACCAAAAGGCTCTTAATAATGGATATTATACTTCTGCAATGATCACAGTGGAAAGCACCCAAAATTACCAGCTTTCCTTGCAGAATAATTTGTTATTTTAATGCTGTCAACCTGCAGAAATAGATTTATTGTTATTAATAATAGTGATTTGCCACATTTTGCTAGTTAAATTACAGTGCTGTATAGTTAGTTCCACAATAAAGGACTGGAAGTGTGCCAGGAGATTGCTCATAGCTCAGAGTAACAGCAGTTGGCACTGTTCCCATTAAGGCATTAAAATTTGAGTCAGAAACATAACAGATGCAAAACAAAACATGAGGTCGCTCGCGGGGATTATATAAAAACAATTAAAACAAATTAATTACCAGTTATGTTAGTGTTTCTCGGCGTACACGTAGAATGATTACAAATCCATGCAGAGGTCTTTTAAAGACCATAAAAGTCAATAAGGATCCCTGAGGGACCTTGAGGGAACTTTTGGTTTCCAGCACAGCAGTGGGTTTAGAGATGAAATACAGGGAGGCACAGGCTTGTGGGACAGTCCCCAGAGCAGCAGCAGCTCCTGGAGGCTCCCGAGGAAATCCAGGTTCCTTGTACCCTTCCTTTGTACAAGGGTTCCTGGCTCAAAAAGTCACTGTCCCTTGATGCTGCAGATGGCAGAGAGGCCCAGGGGGAGTGAGCTCTGTAGGGCAGCCCTGCCAAATCACCTCGACTGCAGCTCAGGAAAGCTGAACTGGGGCCAGTGAGCAAAACTGCAGCCAAGGGGATGCTCAAGAGCTCACAGCAGGACAGACTTCTCATAAATGAGGAGTTTCTTGGAAGAGGCATCAGTTGTCTCCCCATCATCCCTCAAGCAAGCCTGAAGGTTTCTGGTCCTTGCTGAAAGTTCACTGAAAAGCCTCTACAGGGAATCCCTGTGAGGAGTCCAACCATAACTAGATTCCTTTGAAGAATCAGGACTTTCTGGGAACAAACATACAGTGGCTGCAGCTTTCAACTACAGCAAAGTTTCCAGAACGGAAAAAAAACCTCCTTGGGCAGCATACAAGGTGCTACCTTTCTGTTTAATTGTTGTTTCTAGTTTTATGTTACCAGGAAAAAGAAAAACTGTGTTGGTATTTTAGCATCTGACTAATGGTGTGAAAACATTATCTTCCTATTGCTCTCCAAGGGGTGATTTAGTTATTTGGAAAGAAATAGGTATGGAATAATCACACCAAGGCTGCTTATTGTGCATGTATAATATCTAATAATAAAGAAATTGAGTTCAGCCTCACCACAGACCTCTCCTGCTGTCCCCCATGTGTGCACATCCAAACCATCGCTTTTCTTATTAGTTCTTGTTAAGCATCATTTAAGTGCTTGATGCAGCACAGGAGAGTACCCAGTCCCTGCCCTGAGGAGCACAGCTCTCTCTTTTTTCAAGAGATGTAACAGCAGGCATCAAGTGTTCAGGTAAGCACTGATCCTGGGAGGTGGTCCAGACACCACTTAAGAGTTGCTTGAAGGGGAGAATAAACTCATTTCTTTCCTGCAATTCACATATTTGAATCAACCCATAGGAACCTTTTTAAAAACTCTTTTAATTTGCACAAATAACGGCAAGGAAGGAGGAAAAGAGGAAATACACAGCTCTGTGGCACAAAGACATCCAGAAGTGGACAGAGAGGTCAGCAAACATTCTCCACTACCATTTGGTGGTACAAATATACCATATTTGTACATCCTTTCCCCAGGTCACAATCCCCAGTGCAAACCAAGCAGCAAGGCAAGGCCATATTGAGTTAGGAAAGAGGAAAGATATGTCATTACCTCCTATGGTCTTTGCCCAAGAAGCACCCACATTCCCAAGCCAAAAACAGGCTAAGCTGGCTGCCAGGAGCAGCCCAGCCAAGTGCTTTGCTCTAACTTTCTTCTCAAGCAACAAGAAATTGGCAGACTTTAACTCCACCCTCTTAAAAAGCAGAGTGAAACAGTGAATATTGATGGGTATCACCAGATGTCACTGTTGTACAAAGTCATCCAAGATGCACATGGCAGACTTGAAAAAACACCTCAGACTTTGCAGTCGCCCACCCTCTGGCCTCTCCTTGCCCCCAGCAGCCCAAGGAAAAGCTCTACAAGGGGAGCAGCAGCAGTTGGCTCCCTGGGTGGGTTTAAAGCCACTTTAAAGCAGAGGCACATCAGGCTGTGGTTTTGGAAAGGAACCACAGTGCACCACGACAGCTTTTGTTTCAGGTCTGGTTTGTTTATATTGAGCTTCATTTTTTAGTTGTGTTCCAATACCATTCTTTCTGATGGAAAGCTAAATTGCAGGGCTGCAGCCACTGTTATCAGCTAGCGAAGAGATAACAATAATTAACACTTGGTAACATTGAGCCTGGAATGTCTTTTGCATGATGCTGCCTTATTAGCTTCAGCAGGGATCCTCAGAGATAATCAAACCCAGGATTTTAAAGTTCATTTGCTTCAAGCCTCATTCATACAGATTTTGATGTACTTCTAAGATGGCTTGGAAACAAGCATTTGCCTTCCAATAATATTGTTCCCTATCTGCAAGATATCTACCAGAAGAGAACAGTAGCTAGATGAGCTTAGGTTTAAACAAGACACGCACAGAGCAGTGTCCTTTCAAAAGCAAATCTGCTGAGGAAATAATTTCAGCTAAAAAAATAATCACCACTGGCACTGCATCAAAAGAGCAGCAAAATAATGTTGGTCCACTAAAGGAACACAGTTAATGTTTTAAACCAAAACAGATCTGTGCAAGGAAGTGCTTGCTTAAAATCTGTGTGTTTTTATTCTGCAAGTCATATTTAGAAACAAAAAGAAGACAAAACATACAAGCACGAGGCCCTTCAGCCCGAGCACGCTGCTGCTGGTTCCTTGTGTATCATCTGCTATTCCCAAGGTGACAAGTGATATCTGGAAGCTGTTTGTGTAGTAATCCAGAACAAATTAGGTGTAATAGTTTTCTGTGAAGTACATTGTAAAAATAAAGAAAACATGCTGATTGAAAAATAGACTTCTCCACACTCAGGGCTGATGGTGGCACAGGCTCAGTGGTTCTCTGCCCTCCTGCATGGCCACACGGACATGGAGGCAGCAAAAAAGGGACAGAACTGTGCTGGATTGATACCTTCAGTACTCAGCAACTGCAGCATGAGCCATCCCCTCTCCTCGAGGCTGTTTTCACCTTAGGCCATTTTACTCTACTCCTCACTTCAAAAATGCAGAGCAATATTTTATTACTCATCAGCTTCCAGTTTGGCTCAGCTACACAAACCTCCATTCCTCTATAAAGCTGCCTTAAGCACAAGGAACAAAGGAAAAATAAGGACCAGAAATGCATCAGCTTGAAGGGAGATACTCAGGGGATACTACAGGGATTTATCTGGAGCCTAATACAATTTAAATTATTTTTATTAATGTGCTGAAAGTAGAGCGCAGAGCAAATGGCACATGAATTAAGTTCAGATCATTCCAGAATGGAAAGTGTTGCAAAGAGAAATTGAAGAAAAATAGCAGGCCTGCTGAAGTTCACAAAATATTAGCATGAAGTAGCAAAATGATATTTCCAGCCAAAAAAATGCACAGCTAATGCATACCGTGGAGGCTGGAGGAATAAATCTCACGTGCAGCAGTCTGAGGAAAAGGAAGATGCTGGTGAGGCACAGCAAGGGGAGCGCTCTGGGCTGCCACAAGCCTGTGTTCTCCAAGGGCCAGCACAGCACCAGTGCTCAGCTCTCGCCTCCTTCCCACCACCCCCAGCTTTTCCTCGGGTCATACTGAGGGACACGAAGGCAGTGCAGACTTTTAACGAGACAGCAGAAGGCAAAGAGCTTTGGGAGAAAGACTCCTTGTTCCAAGACAGAAACCAAGTGCAGGCTACCCGAGGTCAGGCAGCAGCAGCCCACACCGGGCTGTAATTGCCTGCTGCAGGATTTCTGACATTTTTGTCGAATACAGCTGGTAGCACAGTGGGAGACAAAATATCCTACTCTGATCCAGTCCATGAGTAGACTTAATCTCTCATGCTCTCTCCCTCTGTCATCCTTCAGCAGTATTTTCTAATAATACTGAAGCACTTGTGCTTCTATTAACATCCAGACCAAATTAAAAAAAAAATAAAAGAAGCTCATTTTTGAAAGTCTGAAGCCACAGCTTAATAATGCCAGTGCAGGGTCAGCCACAGGAGTTGTCCCAAGGTCAGCCAGGCAAGCCAGGGCCAACTCGGCAAACTAACCCAGATCTAAACCCCAGTCCCGGCTGCCCGAGCTCCGCCTGCAACTGCACAGATTTTCTTTTTCTCTCAGAAGAGGCCACTCAATGCCAGCACAGAGGAGCAGCACAAGTTTGAAGAATTGTGACCCACGAGGCACAGCAGCAGTGCTGCAGACTCCAGCTGCATGGGAGGGATCCTGCTGACAAAGGGGTGCTACAGAGCCCCTTGTCCTGCCCGGTGGCCTTAACCCTTGCAGGTTTGGGAGAGCAATTACAGCCTGGCAGAGCTGGAGGGTGGAACTGCTGCAGGCTCCTCAGCCCCTGTTCCCCGGCTGACACTGCACCCAAAACAGCCTCTGCAAAGGAAATCCCAGCCTCGTTGTTCCTACAGGGCACTGGGGACAGCTTGGCTCTGGGAGAGTGCAGCCAAATGCTGGAGCACCGGCACTGGATAAACGCTGTCACCAAGCCAACAGCAGAGTCATCAGGGGCCAAAGAAAAGAGCAAATATTTGTAATCAGAGCTGCTGCAAACTGACTGGTTCCTTGCTAAGCCCAAAGAAAAACAAGGAGATGAAAAGTTGGCTTCTGCTCTTTTAAGTAGGCACTGGAAATGCCTTGGCTCGGTGCAGAGCGATGGTGTTTACACAGCCTCCCCATCGCCTCCCGCCTGCACTCAACCCTAAGCTCTTCTGTTGACAAGCAGCAGGGAATGGGATCTCTGTCCATGAAAATGGATGATGTCAGGGTTAATTAATCCGACCTGAGGTGACATGGCCAGAAGCAGCCAGAAGCAGCCACTCCATCGGCCAGTAGGGAGAAGCTATATATAGTTCTGTGACACGATGAGACAGATCAGTCACGGGGCAAAGGAAATACAAAGACACTGATTTAATAGCAAATTCTGCTTGGTGATCTCAGGAGGGCTGGCCAGCTGAAACAGGGCACAAAACACAACACATCCACAGCACAATATGTGTTTTCAGGATGTGGCATTTACTGGCAGCACTTTGCACCTAGAATGAAGGCACTGATAGAGGACTGTGCATCTTCAACACGGAAATTTCCTTCTAAGTCTGGAGGTCACAGCTGGGCAAAACACCCAGAAGCTTTGCTTCCCTAGGGTATGTGAACACTGTGCTCAGTTCAAGCTGCAGACTTTGTCTCTCCCTGATTTCTCTGGCAAATCTGTCTGAGCCTAGGATGCAATGCAGAATTCAGTCAAATATCCAAGCAATGCCACACACCACCATGAATCTCCTGTGGCTCTTGATGGGAAGCTATAAATCCATCCGGGGCTGCCCCCAAAGCTTTACGAAACCTTCAGGTGACTTTTCTGCTATTTATTTATGGGATTCTAAACACAGGACACAGCTGAGCTAAGGTGACTCTTTCAGGGTGCTGGGCTTGTTCCTGAGCCATTTTCAGAGCTGATGGGGAAAAGCAAAAATCCTCCTCACTCTCTCTTCCTTCTTGCCAACGACCTGAACATAAATCCAGCTCACTGATGAGCACCTTCAGGAGGCAGTTTCAGGAACCCTTTGATGCTGTTGGACACAAGCCTTGTTTTGGTTGCAGGTTCTTGCTGCTCCCTGGGAAAAAAGCTGGCAGCTCTGAGCAGCATTTGATGGGTGGATGTGGTGCTGGTGTGGGCAGCTCCTGGAGGGAGGCATCTTGCCTTCATCACAACAAGAGCCAGCAACCTTAAATTCAGGCAATCTTCACCAAGGAAACACTTGTCCTTGTTACTGGTTCCTGCTCCAATCAAAGAATCGATTCCAGTACCTCAGACTGCAGTGGAGATGGGCAGCAAGGAAGGTTTTGTTTGCATTGCCTGCAGGCACTGGTGGAGAGGCCGGGCTGCAGGTGGGCTGGTGCTGTTCCACAGCCCACACTGGGCAGAGTGGATAATGATAAACGCTCCCTCTCGGCCTTCAAACACATTAATCCATAAATATTGATAGCCCTGAAGTGCTCTGTTTATCCAAAAAACAGGTGAAATCTTGGCAGGAGCCAAGTACCTTCCTGGAAATGGCTCAGGTTTATGTGCTTCCCCAGCCTGGGAGAAGAAACGTGTGGTGCAGTGCAGCACTGGGTACCCAGAGATTGCCACCTGCTCCAGCAAAGCCAAAGCGAGCAGCCAATTTGTGTTACAGCAGAAGCAGAGCTGTGAGATGAGGGATTTTCTTGCCTTAGATGAGGGACAAGAAGGGAAATTATATAAGGAAAAAAATTAAATCCAACAACGCGCTGCCTCTGAAGACTCAAGTGACTGAACACGGCAGGTGCAGCAGGGATTTCTCAATGACAAACATGTGCAGGCAGAGTGTGTGTTTATCCTGTACATACACTGAGAAAAATATAGCCCCCCATCAGCACCACGCCTGAGCACACAGCCTGCAGATCAGGACAGCCTGACAGCTGGGTATTATTTATGGCAGCTTTTCCAACTAGGTAGACATTTACAAATCAAAATAACTGTCATCTGTGTTGTCTGAATGCATTTTTTGGTGTGTTCTATCCTCTGCTTTCCCCTACCTACTGTATTATTAACAGCCCTTGGCCTCTCCCTGCCAATCTGTTTCCCTGTGGATGTTTTCTCTGCAGCCACAGCCCCCAGAAACAAAGCCCCTCGCCCAGCAGATGGCACTCAGAGGCTCCAGGAAACCCACACACTCTCAGAAATCTCTGCCCTCTGAGAAAATGGGGGGTAATTGAGATTTTGTTTCTGTCTGGCACCATCTCGGGGATGCCAAGCCTGAGAGCCCCCCAGGGCTATCCAAGGAGAACTGAGGCTGCAGCTCCCCCTTGTCAGGAGGGCTGCTGGTCTCGGGTGGGTGAGGTGCAGCCCCTCCATGGAGCCCAGCCTGAGCTGTGGGATGGTGTCTGACTGCAAGGAAGGGTGAATTTTATTCTTTCCCTCAAAAGCTCCAAGGCAACCAAGAGGGGAGGTGTTACAGCCACTGCATTTAGAGGAGGGATGCAGGAACAGTCCAGCTTGTGGCCACCTAGGACCACTTCCTCCCTCTAGGATGCCTTCCCTGTAAAACCAGGCTCAGGGCAGATTGTGCTACAGACTTGGGAAATGCCTGCAGGGAATGTGGCCCAGGAGCAGGATTTGGCCAGCAGCTGCTCCTCTAGAGGACAAACAACTTCCACCAGCACATGGAAGCCAATGCCAAATTCACCTGTGATCTCCCCCTGGTTTTCTGGGCAGCCACACAACAGCAAGACCCAGTGATAACAAAGCAAACTCCACTCGCAGTTCTGCTTTTCCCCACGGGGTTTTCATTATGGACTAAAACTAAACAAATAAACCCTCCTCACCTCTACCCTCCAAAATAATAACCCTCAAAAAAGGGTGCACGGAAAATTTATTTTTACCCCTTCACTGCCACGGGAACATGCATTTGTTTCCTAAAAATTGCAGCTCTCACCTCCCGCCCCATGATCTGCCCATCAGGGCTGGGGCAGGGTATGGAGAGCTGGGAAGCTGGCAGGAGGCTGGATTAATGAGGGCACGGGGAGGCTGCAGCCCTCCCCATTAGCTCTCTATCATGTGCAGTAAGAGCAGCCATCCTACTGTGCAGCCCTTCCCATTCCCATGGAAACCACTGGTGCATCCCGCCAGGAGTATAAATAAACCTCTCGCATGAACTTCATCCCGTGTGCTGCTTCACAGCTGGGATGTCTGACACCCACGTTAGGGACACAGGTGCCTCTGTCTTTGTGCTGCAGGGACACTGCTGCTCCCCCCTGTACCTAAAAACAAGCCAAGGCTGGGCACACAGGAAACCAAGGAAATGAGGGACCATATCAGGCAATGTAACACATGGTCAAACACCACATCTCACAACCACAGTGAACAAAAATAGCCCTGCCACCAATTCTAATTGTTATTTAAGTGCCTAAGAACAGCACTAAAGAGACACTCAGAATGCACATAATCTAATTATAATGAGCCTTGCAAAAGCTAGCCCTGCATCTTCCATTCCTGCAGTGCTCCCTACGCTCTGCAAGGGAAGCACAGTCCCACCTCCAGGGTTATGACTCCTGTTAGGTATTTATGATTGGGAATATCTGTTCCAAAGCCACCCACAACACAAGCCAGGGAGCTTGGGCAGGGAGGCCAGCACTCAGCCAACAGGTTTTGTTTCATTTTAACTGGGATGACTTGCAGGTGATTTTTAAAAATCAGGTCCTGTGGGGGACACACAGTACCCTTACCTCCAGTTGGAGTGGTCCATGTTCTATCTACACACATTATACCTTTCCCACTCCTCTCCCCCTTTCCTGCCTTTCCATAACCATTTTGTCAGGGAAGGGGGTCTGTCCCAACAATTTCCATGTTTGCTTTACACAAAGGATTAGACACTGCACAGTGTAAGATCACCTGCTGTTGCACCTCAGGATAAAGTCTGTAAGTGTTATCAGCTGCCACACAGGACTCCACATCCCAGGGTTTAGCCCTTACACACAGGCAGAATTAAATATCAGAAGCAATGGCAGCAAAGGAAATGTCAAACCTTTCCAGGTTTGGGGTTTTTTTAGCCAGATTCCTCAAGCCTGCTGCCACTTGTGCTTTATCAATTACTATCTTTAATAATTATCAGATTAAACTCCATGAAGAGAAACTTCTCCAATTAATTACAGCCAGAAATAGTAACGACAAGATCATTGCCAGACCTAGAGAAGGCTCCTCAATGATTCTGTGAACCTGTGAACCTGAGGCTCTGACAGCAAGGGAAAAAGCCTTGCCTGACTTTGTTGGAGTAATTTTATTAACTCTGGCTGGTTCTGTTAGTTGACAAAGTGACAGGATCCTGGGGAAAATTTCTCTGTGTGTTTAGTACATCTTTGGCAGGTGTCAAGGTATATTCTCTGGCTTGTCACTCACTGTGCTGCCCTTTAGATAGTTATTATTTCATGTAATTATGATTATTACATGCGGAGATGCCACCCTTATGAATAGCCTCTGGTTGCTGTCACTCACTGCAATGTGATGCAGGAGGATGAGTTGTCAGGAAGGGACTGCAGGCTATGAAATCACCACATTCTCTATTTAAAAACAAATAAGCCATGTTTTTGCTGGTCACCTCTTTTCACTTAGCAAGTGCCATGCTCAGGACCAGGCAGCACAAGAGAAAATCACCTGCTATAAAGCACTGTGCCAGAGTCACAGAGTAAGGGCACCCACAGAACAATTGTGAAATGAAGCTTCCAGGGGGAGGAAGGGTAACAACCCTCGAGCTGCACGCCCGTGCTGTTCTGTGAAACCTCTGTGGCATTTCTGCTCCAGAGATGCTTTCTCCTTCGCTGCTCAGTTCCAAATAACTCCTGCAGGTGCCCATGCCTACCCTCCGGGTGAGATGCATCCATCCCACCTTCCCACACTTCCCTGGCAGCTGAGCTGCCTGTTGGGGGTGACCCACGCTCCATTTCCTGCAGAGCAAGGGAATTACACAGGATTTCACACCGCCTCCTCAAAACTTAAGCATTCCAATAAAAATCCTCAGTTTTGCAAAGCTGGGTTTCTGCAGCAGACATGCCAATAATTCCTGCTCTGGGACTATTTCCCACAAACCAAAGCAAACCAAAATAAACGATGATTCTTTCCCAAAGTTTGCTACAGACTTTAATTGACCTTGGGCAAGTCATTTTGTATTCCAGGGGCTCTGCTGGAAAATGGAAGTCAGGGTATTTTCTGAAAACTCTTTGGCCAAGCATTCATTCCTACAGTAACCTCTACAAATAACAGCACAAGGAGGCTGCAATCTTGTCTAAAGCCTTTTGGAGTAACTGCAGTGTTAAAAAATGCACTTTCTCAGTCGATACCCAGATACCCAGCACTTGTACAGCACACCACTTCCACAGGGAGTTATTCACAATTACAAATAGATCAATATTCATAAATCATCTCCCTACAACAGCTGAACAAATCATTTGTAATGATTCATTTCCTTGATGAATTTCACCTCTTTTCCAGTTTGCAAATTATGTGTGAACAGAGCTGGATTTTCCAAATTGATTTTTTTTTTCCCCAAGCCTTTTTCCATCCCATGTAATTTCTGAGAACAACTTTACGTCTTAAAAGAACTCCAGGCCCTGCATCCTTACCTGGCCAGAGCTTTCCACCAGACCTGAGCCATCATTAGCAGCAGCCCCCTCACTCCAACCCCAATTCCCCTGCTCAGTTTAATGGTGCTCATGAGCTGCTTGGCTGCCTGTGTTCCTTGCCAGCATGAGTGCAGCAGTCACCATCAAGTTTCTACTGCAAATACTTCAAATATCTCAGTTTGCAGTCCTCTTGGAGATTAATTGAACAAATATTTCCCTTCCACATGAACACACTCCTGCCAGTAAACGTGCTCACTAAAATATTCACAGCAAGCTAACACAAAAGGACAAAGGAAAGGTAATATTGAAGCCAGGCCTGCTGAAGCATTTGCTCACCTTAATACCTGCTCCCTGCTCAGCTCTTTTCTCATATCTGGAGCCATGGGCAACACACCAAAGCATCCCAACTCCAGATGCTCCCCTTGATGCCCTGATCAGTGTCTGTGCCTCCTCGTCAGCGTGCAGAGCCACCGCCAGCCCTGGCACATTTGGAAAGGACATCCCTCAACAGTGCAGTTAAAGACCTGCATCCCAGCCGGGCTGGTTGTAAGCCCTGGCCACCCCAGCCATGCTGCAGGGGCTCCCCAGCTCCCTCCAGCTCAGGGCCTCCTCTCCAGCCAGCTCTGCACTCTCCCCCCACAGGGATCCTGGTTCCGCTGCACGGGCACCGAGACCTCCTCTGCTCCATGGGGGAAAGGCAGATTGATAATTAAATCCACTATTGAGATATTCACATTCTGTTCCCTTGCCATTTAAGCAGACATAAAACATTTTATTATTCTGCTGATTTAGGAACCTGAATTTAAATATTAGAGTATTAAAGCGATACTTAATTAGTTGACTGAATGTTCTCCCTTTTATCAGTGTTGACAGATCTTAATTATAGCATGGGCTGTGAAAGCTGATAGAACAGCTGATGGCAGCAGCACCACCAGGAATACTAAAGTGTGTCAGAATTACTTGTCTGTTTTCCCTCTTCCCTCTTGCTCTGTTCTTCAGGCATGCTCTGAAGTCCTTGGCAAATAAAGCCAACGCTGCAGCCAAGCCTGAGCAGTTTGGCATTTACTCTCAAGGACGTGAGAAACTGCTTGCCCTTGAGAGAGCCAGATAATCTACAGGCCCAGACTTTTGAAAAAAAAACCCCAACACCCATGTGATGGGAAATTATCTCCTAGTTAATCATTTTCCTATCCACTAATCAAGCAGACACAGAGATTATTGTGCAGCAAGAGTGCTGACGTTAGTTATTCACTTAAGCCACACTTTAAAATGCAATTCAGACTTACAGGAACGGTCATCCCAAAGAAACCTGCCATCATCCTGACAAGTCCCTGCTCCAGTGACAGCAGGGCTGGCTCTGAGAACCAGCCATGCCAGGCAGATTGAGGCACACCCCGGCTCCCATCACCTCACCCCACGCCAGCACAAAGAGGGCACTGCCCTGTCTCGATGCCCCCCGGAAGAGGCAGAGGGTTCAGCCCCTTTTTTACAGCAAGGACTGTGCTTGTTCCTGTGCCAGAGCACAGGGGTGAGGGCTCTGGCAGGAGGCTTCTGCTGGGGTGAACTACATCCCCAGCAGCACATCCTTCACCTTCCTGGGATAATAACAAATCTCCACCTTCAGGGAAGGTGGCTGGCAGCAAGGAGCTCTTGAAGAACATATATTTTACCTGCCCCCTGCAGAGGCCAAGCCATTCACTCTGAAGCAGCAGCAGTTAACACAGCTCAGCAGCAGAGGCAGTGACACAACACAGCACATGCAAGAGGAACGAGGAAATGACAGCTTGGGTTTGTGCTGGGAGCCCAGGAAGTTGGGCTGGTCACCTGTCTTGGATTCCTGACTTGCTAGCCCACCTGCCCAAAATCTACCATCCAGCTCAGCCTAAGGCAACACCAGTCCCTTGAGTTTAGTTTTTCTATTTCTTCTAAAGCAAACTAGGAGATCTGAAGCTTTAGTTGGATCCTGGCATCCCACAAGGCTCTACCAGAAGAAATTCACTTTGCCAGGAAAGATGTTCAGCCCCATTCCGTCCCCAAATGCTCTAAGTACAGCAAATTTTGTCCCCCTTGACTGCTCAGGCATGGATGGGGAAATATCACTGTGCTCCAGTGTCATTTCTGTAAGTTCACTTCATAGAAATCAGCAGAATACAACCTGCTTACATTACATTGCTTGCAGAAAAAAATTGCTGTGAAAAACGTGAAGAAAATGAGGTAGGAGCAATGTGTCAGAGCCAGTTGTCTAATCAGCTAAAGTTACAATCCTAAACCAGTCCCTAGACACCAGAAATACAGCTCAGTTCTCCAAAGTGCTGAGCGCTGACTGCATTTCAACTCTGCATCCCCGCCCAGAATACTTCAAGATTATTAAATCACCCAGATACAATTTTATTCTGGGGAAAAAAATGTGGTAAAAATAGTGAATAAAATCAGTAATTTTCATCAGTTTGTGTATCCTGCCTTTAGCTCCTTCCTTTTAAGGCTGCAGAGACAGAGAAGTTTAAATCCCAGTGGTACTCTGATGCTTTATAAGCTATTCCAGCATGAATGATCTCAACCTCAGGAACGATGTGTGCAAGCACTGCCAGAGCACAGAAGACAGGCATGGGAGAACAACCCCTTTGTTGTCACGACTCAGGCATGTGATGGGTTGTGACACCTTTTCTGTGAGTGCCATCCATCACTCACAGATGTTAGCACAGAGCCACGCTACCTCCCCACCAAGGAGCTTTGGATTTCCACTGCCAGTCACAGGGGGAAACAAGTGCTTTTCAGCCCCTTTTTGCAAAGAGATTAGAAATAACTTTGCACTTTGCACATCCCAATAGGCAGGCAGAGGGTCTCTGCACTGGCTAAAGGCATCTCTCTGCTGCACTGGTGCTGTGAGTGCAGCCTTGTCCCCTGTGAGGACACCAGGCCCTTGTCCCCGCTCTGGTGATGGCCAGCACTCTCCAGGAGCTCAGTGAGGAATGCTGCCAGCATAGAGCTGCGTGCTCAGACCTCTGCCAGTGCTCAGACCTGACTCACATCAGGCTTTTTTAGTTTATAAATTAATCTAGCTGAGGGAAGAAGTCCCCAGGCTGCATCCCCTGCCACAGGCTCTGCTGCAGCAGCGGGGCTGGATCAGTAGAGCCTGCCTGGCTCCTGGCCTTGCCTTTATAAACACACTTAATGATCAGCAATGATGTCTTGGCAGCCTCCGCCTCTCTCTCTAATGCCCATGTGCTAGGAGGGCATTTTGCCTGCTCTCAGACAAGCCAATCCCGTTTAACAGGGCAGAGATTTAAGAGCAGCAGCCTGCACGGCACAGCCGAGTGCCAGGCAATCCTCTCGCTGCAGCAGCCAAGCTCCCTGCTGCCACAAAGCTTCTCCACCTAATGAACCTGCCTCCCAGGGAGGAAAGGCATCGAGGGGACAGCAGCTTTCTGGAGTCCTGCTGGTGCTGGCTCACAGCATCCCTTTCTGACAGGCAAGGAGACATTTGCTGCCTCTCTGCTCCCCCGTGCAGCAATGACAGGGACGGGCAGTGAGGTAATTTATCTAGTCGAGGTTTGCAGGACTAAATGCCAAGGTAGCATCCTGCCCTGGTGATAAATCCACCCACACGTGGATTCAGCACAGTGTGCAGGCTGCAGGTGACAGGCAGGCAGCAAGGGAAGGGGTCTGCCTGCCCCCCAGCCCCCCTCCATTCACCAAGGACACCCTGATGCTCCAGCAGTTCCTGGGTGAAGGTCAGTTTTACCAGACCCGTAAAAAGGCAGCAGAACAGTCATCCCTGGGCTGGGGTTGTTGGCAATGAGCTGTCAGCAGTTTGCACTGCTGGCAGGGGTTCTGACTGTCCAGCCCCCCAATTTCACTCACAGGAGGGCAGCCTCTGCCCACCTGCCTGGAGGATACTCAGTGAGTGCAGCTGCAGCTCAAGGGCCTCCCCTGAACAATCCAGCCTTGAGTGCTTCAAAGGATAATGCCATTTTTCTCCAAGGTACCCCATTACAGAGCCACTCAAGGCAAATCTGTCATGTTACAGAAGAGTACATCTCAGAGATCCACACACCTGGGCAATGCCCACACAGGGAGAGGGAGAAGAAACAGCCTCCAAATTGGACCTCGTTTGCCAAGTCACCTCTCATGACTGACCTCGGCAAGCTTTTCTCCCACTACCAGAGTTTTTCTGCTGCTATGATTACACTGAATGAGTTGTAGCATCTTCCTGGTGTGCACTGCCTTCCTCTGGCCACCATCCAGTGTTTGCCCCACGAGTTCCCTGTCTCTCTCCAAGAAGCTGTCACAAATGGAACCACAATGAATGTAATACACAGACCACAGCTTTCCAGAGAGCTGGCAGGCTCAGCCAGCAATGATAAAAGATCAATGAGCATTTCAATTGTTGTTTTAAATGCCTGTTGGGCTGCAAGCTCCCTACCTTTGATCACCAACCACACACAGTGAGTTGGTTTGTTTTTTTTTATTTCATTTGTATGCACAGGGTGGACGAGAGGTTTAGGATTCCACAGTGATGAGGGCACTAGAACAAAAAATACTGCCCATGGAGTCCTTCCCTCAATGATAGACAGGCTAAAACTGGAAATACAGAACAAGAAACAGGCATGGACTAAGGAGCTCCCTCCATGAACCTTAGAAAGAGAACCTCTACTCAACAAAAGAAATGCAAATGCCTTTTCCTCCAGGTTTCTTTGCATTTAGGACAATTATTTTCCTTTAACATCTATCAATAGAAAGGAGTTAAACTGAATTTTCTCAGTCCACAGGCTGCAAGTGTATTGTGCTAGTGCAAGGAGCAGAGCCCTCCAGTGCAGCACACCAGGCGTGGGCAGATGCCAGCTGGTTCAGTGCCACCTTGGCTTGTGCCAGCTGGGGCTGTGACCCCTCCTCTCCAGCTGCAGCTGGCATTTCCCAGCCTCCTGCTGGCATCGCTCTCGGTGGGCAGCAAAAGCTTCTGCAGCACTCTTGTGATGGGAGCTCGCTATCAGAGGATGAAAAACAGTTTGCAGCCAACTGTAATATCATTTCAGCAAACAGCACGATAAATCAATGGCTGTAAATTAAGCATTTTGTTTACTCTCCACACAGCAAGGCTCTTCCCTGGATGCAATGCCAGCATCAGTGAGCACTGGCCAGCGTAGCTGCCTGGCATGCTGAGATTGGGGGGGAGCTGTGCCACCCTGCAAGGCGCTGTGACCTGGGGACATCCATCCACGGGACTGCTGCCCTCCTGCTCTGCTCCTGCTGCAGGCAATTAGCCCTCTGCTGATGGCATGTGCACGTTTCAGCGCTGGCTGGAAGGCTCCCAGGGACAGTGGTAAGTCTGTCCCTTCTCTGCCTCTCTCCAGCTGCCTTTGAGCGGGCACAAGAAAGCACATGAGACCCCCATGAATGCAGCACTGGGCCAAATGGAAAGGTAAAAGGACCAGCTCCTGCTATCGAGTCCCAGACTCATCTGCTGCCTTTGCTGGGGCTGTGACAGACAAGAAACTCTCTCATCAGCCCCCCAACCCTGTTAGAAGGAGAGGGGATGCTCCAAGTGTGAAAAACAGGAGAAACAGAGGCTGCATCTCCCACTTGCCTCCACACTCAGCTGTCAGGGGCACAGTGGTTGGCATGAGGCATTCCTGTCCCAGGAAGGGATTCCCCTGTGCAACATCTATCCCCAACATCCCTAATACTGGTTCCAGTCAGCCTGACCCTGCAGCTGGCATTGATCCCACTCTGTCTGCAGAGTGGGATCACACCCTGCCTGTTCCCCATCCAAACCCCTTCAGCCCTGTTCAGCCCACAGTGCACTGATGCCTCCCCTCGCTCCCACCCCCACAATGTGTGAGAGACAGGACTTTTATTGGCACGTTTTATGATTTCCTGGTAACGTGTATATGTCTCCCTTCTGGCACTTTAGAGCAGAGGTGAGACCTGAGCTCCTATAAACCACCAACACCAGGAAGTCAAACAAGTCCCTCTCCCCACATAAACAGTGCAGATTAAGCAGAGCAGTAATTCATCCATGCTTTCAGGGATTCCCCCCCACCTTTCCTTTCATCTGAGCTTCCACCCTCACTCTGCCTCACAGTGCCCCATTCTCCCTTGTCCTGCCAGTGCTATCCTTGGCATTTGCAGGCAGGCACTGGATTAAGGGAAAAGCACGCCAGCAGCTTTGCTACTATTGTCATCTCACAGTCTGTCTGTTGACAATTTAACCATTATAATCCCTGCTTTGTGGTCAGATGTGCCTTCAGCCACACAGGAGACGAGTTGGGGAGATCTTACTCAACTGTTCCAAGCCAGAGCTGGTATCAGGGACCTCAGAGGGCCACACTCTGAGACACTGATGGACACAAACCCCAAAGGGGCTCACACGGGGACAGGCTGGGAGAGGAAACAGAGGCAGAAAAATGAGGAGGGGAAAAAATTCACACAGCAAATCACAACACCTAACACCTAACTAGAGGTACAACATCTAATGCAGCCCTGAGAGCCTGCCAAAAATCAGCACATCACCATATTCTGCTCTCATTAGGGGTGGAAAGCCTGTAAAAGGAATTGTTTCTCCTGTCTCTGACCAACAGCTGGTTACATCCTCCAAGAAATGGGCAAAAAGCTGTTTGCTGGTAACTCGGCCATGCAGCTCCTTCCCTACACTTGGGACACAGCTGCATGACAACAGCAAAGCAATCCCTGCACTTATTTGTAGTTAGCATGGTGGCTGCAGCCCCTCTGGGACTGGGGACGTGACACATGTGAATGGCAGCGATATTTCAGAGGATGGCACTGATAGCCAATATAGACTGTTGAGCTCCCTGTGAGGAAGTATTATGAAGCCCATAAAAGCTGCAGAGGACTCTGCAATTGCCATCAATTTAATGGGGAAGATGCTGCAGTGATGGGCAAGAGACAAAAACCTGCAAAGAGATTTTCCAGCTGAGACAGGAGGGAAATGGAGCACCTTGAGTAAAGACCACAGGAAGAAGGGACCAGAGCTGAGAATTGAACACTCATTCCTGCATATCAAGTCGTAGCCACAGGCTATAACATGATAAGATATCCAAGAGAATTCATTCAATAACTTACTGTGAGGGCTTTTTTAGTTGTGACTTCTTTTTTTCCTGTGGACTGTTGAAAATTGACTACTGTATAATTATTTGTGAACACAACTTTCCCACATTTTCAGCCAGCTCCAGGGAAGTGAGAAAGCTGTATTTACTCTGGTTCAAGTGCTTTGACTCTCAGCAGATCAAGTGCAGCATAAATCCCCAAGCCTCCCAAAGACAGCCTGTGGACTACTCTGAACTCATCAACCCCTCTGCAACATTAACCCTGGATTGCCCTTCACATCCCAGCCCTGGATACACCAGTCCATGCAAGCTGGAAAAACAGCTGGGAGCCCCCAAGCCTTTGCTCATCTCTCAGATAATGCTTTCATTGCAGTGAGGTGGGTACAGGTACCCTGGGATGAATTCAACTGTAAATATTCAGAGTGATTCATTGTTTGGCTTTCCTCTCCAATCTAAATAGTTGGAGCTGTCAAAATTGATCTGAGTTTTTACGGTACAATACTTTGGAGAGAGAACAAACTGTGGATTAAATTTGCTGTTGTGGCCCAAAATAGCTTTCAAATATCAACACAGGCAAGACACACATAAAAGAGACTATTTCCTTGTGAAGCAAGGCAAGCCCTCACATCTCCATTTAACTGTTTCTCCCTGGAGATGCACAGCAGTATGCTGAGCGTTTGAGCTGCCTCCTTCTTCCCTTCCCCATCATTGGGTTGACTGGGAGCTGTGTAAAAATCTCTTTTGCTCAAAAAAAGTCCCTGCTTGGGCTCAGTAATCTATCCAGTGTGGAAGCAGAGCTGAAAATAATGAATGGCCCCTGCTTTCTTATCATATCATTAATGTAATGCTTATCAGAACAGCAGATAATTTTTGTTCAGTGGGTATAACAGCTCTGACTTCTATTTCTGTACTCTGCACCCTTCCAGTAAAGAATAAAAAGGAGTATGGATCATTCAGCCTTCAGGTTCAGGGATATTCATGGGTTTGCACACCCCTTTCAAGCACACAAGCATCCTTGTGGTGTCAGTGATCTTCTTTCCCCTTCCAACAAAAGAGCCTGACTCTGCCTCCCCTTCCATTGCAGGGAAGCTGCAGACAAAAGAGACTGACAGCAGACTGGAGAAAAAGGGTAAAAAAACCCAAGGAAACAAGGAAAAAAACCCACTTACAAAAATAAACAGTAGATAAAATCTTGTCTGGTAACTTGAAGATTCCTGGGGTCTGGAGTGCTGAGTCTGCTCTGTGTGACTTTGTCCTGAGGCTGCCACAACACCTCCTGCAGGTGCTCAAGGGCACATGGATATTGGCCTGTCCTGTTCTGCTGGGATGTGTCCTGGGGTTTGACCCTCAGATCACAAAACACTGCTCCTCTGAGTCTGGCATCGATAACTTGGTATCCACCACCCTTCTTTGGTGTAATCCTCTCGCCATGGATACCTGCTCCCAACAGATTCCCCTCCAGCTGCAGTTCTGCTAAAGGCAGCAGGATATGTTCTGTCACTTCACGACAAGAGAGGAGCACAGTGATGAAAGAAAATCCCTGTCCAGAGGGAAAACATTCTCAATTTTAAAAGACAGAAGAAGAAAACTATTTTTTTTTTCCAGCTGGAAAAAATCCATGGGTGGTTTTCTAAATGTGAGCTATTGCTTAGGTGAGAGGCAGTCAAAAATACACATGGGTATAGCTGTAATCCAAGGCAGTCCACATCCCTACTATGAGCACAGCAACATCCCAATTACACCAAGTGCTAGAGGAAAAGATAACATTTTCTTTTGTTGGTTTCACTTAAAAAAAAATCTAAACAAAACAAATAAAAAGACCAGAACAAGGCAGTTTCTTGAAAGACGGCCAGCTTTCACAGGAGGCACCTTCCAGCATTTCATGGAAAAATTATCAAGCAAGCCACTGTGAGGCGATATTATATTGAAAAAGTACAAATTTAAAAAAAAAAAGAAAAAAAAAGAAAAAAAAAAGAAAAAAAAAGAAAAAAAAAAGAAAAAAAAAGAAAAAAAAAAGAAAAGAAAGCAGTAGCAGAAAGGGAAATTAGGAATTCTTCACACAAATATGCCACTGTTATCAGCTCAGGGACTGTGCATAAGCAAAAAGGGACACAAGAAAAGAAAAAGCCAAAGAATACTCCCAGTTTCTACAACAATATTTTGCTGTTCTGTTTGGACATCTCCTAGTAAAGATTTTCCTTTTTTGGGGGAACGCAATGTGATGTGTTTTGACCTTTAACTCAATAATTAAGCCCATGTTGGGGTCACAGACTCCCCTGTGTGACTTATGCACTTGGTTAAAACAAGCGAGCACCCTGTGCTCCCACAAAGGTCGGGGCAGAGGCCAAGGCTCACTCCTTGGCTGGGAGATCAGCAGGGATTGTTTCAAGATACACAATAATGTTTCAAGATAAAGCAATTAATGTTCATTACAGACTGGAGATTTGAAATAAATTGTCCTCTACCCATGACACAACCACATTGCAGGTCAGACCAAGAATCACCTGTGCAGTGCAAGTGACTGACTGAATTCTGGGCAGAGGAGCAAAAGATGAAGCAGAAAAGCTTGGTGACAAGAGGGAAAACAGTGACCCAAGAAAGAGCTCTTTAGGCCAGCTATAGGCTGGCAGAGGCCTGGAGCCGTGAGCAGGGAAACACTTCCCAGTTTAAAACTGGAATAGTGGAAAACCAAAAAGGGGACTTGGTGTATCCCTGCTAAAAAACCACCTGTGACAGTGACCATCCCCAGACTTCCTACCGGTGAGCAGGGCAAGCTCTAACAAGGAGAAACGCTATGAGAAGATGTGTGCTGCACACCCAGGGCCTCTGCATCCATGTGACAGGGTAACTGTGCCTCAGTTTCCCCCACCCAGGACGAGGCCCCAGCCTTGGTTTTGCCTAGCTGCTCTCTGAGGCTGAGTCCCTTTCTCTGTGGGCTGTGGCCCCGATGCCCAGAGCAGGGGAGGTGCCACAGTGCCACAGGAAATGAAGAACACTGGGTGAGCTCCCTGCCTGGTGAGCACAGCCGTGCTTGTGACCACAGCCACGTGGACACCATGCTATGGGGGAGAGTTTGCAGGGGAAGAGACACATTTATTAAAAGAGCCCTGGAGGCAGGAGGAAGGGGCTGCTTCCCAAAGCACCAGGCTCCTCTCCAGAAGCCCCGCTGCGTCCCGCTGGACTGCCAGCGGCAGACAATTAATAATGTAGTGGCTGTCTGCTCCTGCCAGGGACCCGGGGGAGGCAGGCCAGCAGCTGCCTGCTGCTCCATTATTGAACAGATCTGAGAACAAACGTAATCTGTTTTCCATTTACTCTTCAGGGATTACTGCATGCCGCCTTTGTCTAGAAACTGTCTCCACTTTGCAAGCCTTTTTCCATCCATTTGCACAGCCCTGGTCAGCCTCTGGCTTCAGAGGGGCTCCTGATTTCGTGGCACATCTCCAGACCTTCTAACTAAGCCAGGCTGCAAAATTAGACCAAGAACTGGGAGAGGAGGACCCAGTTTCACAGGGTTCCTCTGCAGAGCATCTGAAGAGGAGTTATAGGTGTAAAATTTGGGGAAGGCTTGGAGATATAGTCTTACATCTTTTAATTTAAAAATCAAATAACCCAAAAGACACAGATTTGGATTTATCATTGGAGCAAGCCACCTCTCCTCACTCTCAGCATCAGCTGACAGGAGATGGTCCCACACTCAGGACATGGGCAGGGCTCCAGGCAGACAGGGGCAGGTCTGCCACTCTACCTGCCCCTGCTTTTTTTGCCTTCCAGCAGCAATAACTGAGTCACCAAGGAAAGAGGGACATTTGCCTTCTGATTTACCAAGCCTACAAGCTGTAGCAGAGGTTCTCTAACAACTCTCAGATCACAACTGCAAAGTGAATCCCATCTCTACATATATCCAGAGGACTGAGTGGAAGAAGACAGTATCTAACAGGATCCCTCGGAAGTGGCTCAGACTGTATCTCTGGCACCAAGAACAACAATCATCTTCCCAGCAGATCATCTCCATCTGGACCCCTGGGGCTGTCCCACTACAGAGCAGTGCCACTCCTGCAGTTAAACAAACAAGGTCGGTCAGGGCAAGGCTCTGATTTGTTGTTGCACTAAGGACAGATGGATGATAAGGGCAGCTAATCCCTGATCACCATCCAAAAGCTTTTCTGCAAGATCTGGAGCAGAAATATAAAATTTCTATTCCCCAGGCTGTTTCTACACAGTTGCCATTTGCATCTGTCAGCAGGTGGCACGGGAAGGAGAATCTCAGCTCTGCTGCCGGAGGCAAGGAGACCATGGATGACGGCTACAGATAGCTCTCACAAAAGCTTCTATCTGTAACTTTTGGGTTCTCTGTTTTTCCCTCAGTCCCTCCAGCACTCAGTATTCCTTTTCTACATGAAGAAACAGCTTAAAGTGCTGTCATGAGCTAACAGACAAATCTTAATGGGTCTGCACATCACCGCCCAACCTGCAGGCAAATGTTCCTCTGCATTGAGGCAGGGCTGTGAAAGGAAGGACACCCTTTGGAGCATCGCTGGCACTTCTCACACCAGTTAATGCTTTCCATGCAGAGAGATGAAAATTTGGGAGGAGAGGATAAAGAAGAACAAGATGAGAATGAAGAGAAGAATAGATTGAGTCTGCGAGTGTTGCAAGATGTGCTGGCAAGTGGGCAGCCAACTTCTCTCTGCTTGAGAAAGGACGTGTTACCACAGGTTGAGGCCTCAAGAACTTGGCTGCTGTACCTGGTAAGCACACATTCACTTTCCTGTGTTACCTGGCTTCTCTGCAATCACTGCTGGCTGCCAGCATTTCACTAACTGGAGAGATAAGCCCCCACCTAAGGACATGCTGCCCATGACAGGACCCCAGCATTACTGTTACCTTTGGGTCTGACCTCCGAGCTGAAGGGGACAGAAAAACTTGTTTGCCAATAAGAGACCATTTGAGAGCTACTCAAAGAGGCTTCCTGAAGTCCAGGGCTGAGAACAAAAACCCTTTTGGTACAAATCCATGACAACACTTATATGTATTAACCCATGGCACAGGAATCCTTTAAACAGCATGAAGAAACCATTAAGCAAAACCCATCAAATCCATATAAAAATCATGCTTGCAGAGCAGAAAAGGGGTAGAGGAAACATACAGTGCTTTCTAAATGTCTGGCTGAGGAGGAAATGTTCGCAGAAACAGTGCAAAGACCCCAAGGAATCCATTAAATTCAGCATCACCACAATGCATTGCCAGTGTGGAAGGCCTCATTACTCTCAAATCACAGCCTCTAACCCAAAGCACAGAGCTGCTTCCCTGAGACTTGTACCTGGAGAGAATAGGCAGCACTTCCTTTCAGAGACACTTGCTGTCTACCTCTTGCTCTGACACAAGAGGATATTTGATGTCCACGTGCACTGCACTGAACCAGAACACACTCCCATCTCAGCATCTTGAAATAATTGAGAGTCCTTGGAGCCAAACACAGAAGTGGCTTAGCAGCTGTGAGGCAGCAGCACTTTGTTCCCATGCTGTGTGTTCATAGGAAGACCTCAAAGCTCTTTGAGAACATCACACTGTCATAAGGGCCTTGCTGGAGCCATTATGAAACTCATTTAGCTGGTGTGTAAATGGAGGCCCAGACAGGATAAACAATCTGTCTGCTGAAAACTGATCACCTCTGAAATGGAAGCCCAAAACGATTAAAACTCTCATCTTCTTTACTTATCCCAAACATTTTTCCATTTCACTGGTGAGGCAAGGGGACATTATCGCAAATGTTTCGCCCCCATCCTAATCCACTTTTCACTCCTGTCTGTTTTGAGATAGCAGAAGCAAAAGAGTTACCATGTGTGGGGAAGGAGGTGCTTCCTTCCCCTTTTGGGTGGGTCAGCACACCACGGCTGCTTTTACTTCTGTGCTCCTGCACAAATGCAGTCACAACTGGAAATCTACAATTGCTCAACCTACAATTGCTAAGGGCACACCAGCCTGTAGCATAATTACAGGTTTTGGTAAGCAGGAGTGCTTGCCACACGCCGAAGTGCTTGGCTGGCCAGGCTGGATACACAGAAGTAATGGAAAAATGGAGCCATCCTTCTGCCACTTTAAGGACATTGATCAATGAAAATGTTGCATTGAACAGCCTAATAGCGATGTTAAAAGATCATTGCTGCTTCTTTAGCTAACAAGTCAGCTTCTGAAAAAATCATTTTTTATGGAACCCAAGAAGATATATCAACACTGGCTGAGATTGCCAGCAGGTGTAAATTGATGTAGTTCCACAGATGGCCATGGAATTGCCTTGATTTAAAATCAGCTTATAACTTAAGCATGTAGTATTTTGCAGCAGTAAATAATACCCATGAAAATTAGACAGGGGGTGAGGGGTCAGACAGGCTAAAGCTATTTTCTGTCTGTAGTCTCCATGCTAGTTCCATGCTGTGGAATTCTTTCAAGAGTGCCGAGATACTCAGGGTCACCTGTAGGGTCCTAGCTGGTCTGTGACAGTGTCAGGAATCAGGCTGTTTCCTTCAGACTGAAAACCAGGGAGGGCTGTGGTGGCCAAAAGAAAATGCAGGATTCCTTCTCCTGACAAAGCTACTGGTGTAATCTCAAATGATTTGAACCAGAAGTGCTGCTCTAAAAAGGGCTACGTTTTAAAAAAAAGTGGCCTCCATTAGGAGAGAGAAATAGGGTTTGTTTTCATGACTCTTCACACTTCAGAATTCTTCACCCTGATCCCAGAAGGTCCTCTGAAGGAGGAAGAACCTTCACCAAGGTCCCTCAGGGACCATGCACTGGGGTGGGGTGGGTGCAGGTTCAAAAAGCAGGGGTAGTTTGTGAAGGAAGCCCCTGCTATGCACACAGCAACATGATCTGCACAAGCCCTAATCTCATCAGCTCTGGTTAAACCCAGAGAGACCATTAAGATTAGCAGGATTCCAAGGCACAGTATCCAGCTGACTTCCCACGGGAATTAGACAGCTCTGTCCTTGATCTCTCTCCCCTCAGGCACAGGTACTGCATCTCACTTGCCACAAGCAAACAACACTGAAGTGAATACAATCAACAAGGCAAAAAACAAGTCAAAAAATGGAACAATTTCCTGCATCAATGCCCCATGTGCTTTGTCTGGAAGTGGATTCTGAGGACACAAGTAATGCCAATCCCAGAAGAATAAAAGGCAATGTGACTGCAGCCCAGGGAGGGCAGCATCTCCTGTGAAACACTGGAGGCAGTCCAGCATTCCACAGACAAGAGCACTGCTTTAGGCAGCACGATCCACGAACGCCAGCAGCTCTGCCCAGCAGCCAGGCTGGTACCACCCCTCCCAGGCTTTGGTATCAGTCCAGAGGTGAGAGCTTGAGCTCATTCCTGCCCTTGACCTGGGCCACCTGAGCTGTGCAGGCAAGGCTGGGCAGCAGCTCAGGAGCTAAACTTGCCCTCATTGCCCATTCCAGCACCACTGGCTCTCAGTTATTGTCCTGTTTTTAACTCCATGAGCCCCAGAGCTCAAAAAAAGGCCTTTTCATCTTCCAAGGAAGGAAACAGCTTCACCAAGAGGGCAACAGATTAGAGGGGTATTTACCAGGGCCTGATTCTTTATAAAAAACAACAGGTAAGTGGGGGGAAAACAGTCCCATCTTTGCTCTCTCTCTGCTTCTCTAACCAGCACAGACACACGTTCAGACTCCCCCGGGGCTGGTGCCACTGAGCAGAGCAGAGCAGACGAGCTGCAGCCCTTTGCTGGCACCGTTTGCTCTGCTGCCTTCCGGGCGCCTGGCAAGCAGCAACTTCCCCAGCCCATAAATCGCACAGGACTCAAAATTAAGTCTCCTGCCTCCACTCCTGGTTTATTAACCCCATGAGGCATTAGGAGACCTTTTTAGAACCAGAAGGGCAGAGAAAGGGAAAGGTAATAAAGCAGAATTGGCTCTCAAACAACCAAGCTTTAGTCCCCAGGAAGATGCTTCTGGTCATATCTTTGAAACATTTATTCCACCTCCACCAGCCCTGCAATAGCAGATTGCATTCAGATACCAGCAGCTGATGATTTTCTAAAGATTGCAACATAAATATGAGACAAGAAACACACCATGTTGTATGCAGCAAGACATTTCAGGAGCACTTGTACCTTGCCAAATCAACTCTCTATGATCCAACACCTTGGAACACCTCACCAGGAGGTGGACTGTTGAAGAAACCCCCCTCCCTGACTTTTAGAAGAAAAACCTCCAACAATATCAAAGGCAACAACATTTTCACCTTATGTGAGGAACAGCTGCATAGATGCAAGCCAAAGATGTTCTTATCACTTCATACCACTTGGCATAAAGGATGGCACATGGGAGGATCTGGTGTCACTTTTGTCTCATTCCAGCTCTGGTCTCCAGGCAGAGAGAGCACCAAGATATTCACCCCAGGGCTTATCCACCTTCCCAGCATCAGAGCCCTGTCAGCACAATAATGACAAGGGATGTAATGGTGACCTGTATCTCTAATAAGCTGCCAGATCCCAGTGTTCCTTCACCTTGCTGCCCCTGTCCAGTGAGGTGCATCTCACTAACCTGCTTATTTCACCTCGCCTCTGTCTGAAGATTCCTGCCAACAGCAACAAAACCCACTCTGTGTATCAGGCACGCCTCTCCTCGCCATCACCCAGCCCCTTGTTACATCCTGCTCTCTGGAGAGGAGAGCCTGCAGTGTTTTCCAATTCCTTGCCCCAATCTCTTCAGACAGATTTCACAGTAATTGCAGAGCCGAGCCGCCCGGGCTGCGCGCGCTGCCTTCGCTTCACTGTTTATCCAAGGTGCCACGGATTTCCAGCTGTGATCTGTCAGCGATTATTTCCATACCCTTCACTTCACCCCTGTATGCAGGCATGTACCGAGGAGAGAGCAGTAATTAGAAGAATTGGGGTCTATTTAATTACCTTCTGACACGATAACACCACGGCTGCCTTCAAAGCAGGGAGACTCCCAGCAAATCAGATGGAACGGCAGTGGAGCAGCAGCGTGGGACCTGCATCACATTAGCACAGGTTGCCTCTGCTGGCAGGGGGGATGCAGCATTTGGTCCTGGCTAGCCCAGCAGGAGGCAGGCTGGGCTTGGAATGGAAGTGGGGGGTGCCCAAATCCACCTGCAAGAGCCATAAGGAGCTGGTTTCACACAGATTCACATCTCATCCCTCAAACAGAGGAAAGGTCTCCTCCCGCTCTACTTTGCCTCCCTCCTTGCAGCCTGCTTTCAAGAAGACAAGAGCAGCCTGGGAAGGCAATGGTTGCACCTTCTGCAACCCAGAGACCCCCAGAGGACCCTGAGGAAGTATCTGGACTGTTCACCCACAGCCTCTTCCATGGGAGAGCTGAACAGTGAATGTCAACCACCACACAGCCTCAGGAGAGGCACCCCAGAGCACCGAGGGGTGAGTGGTCCTGAGAGAAAATGCGAGTGGCCTGCAAGTCCCAGGGTGAACTCATGCACTGGAAACTGGCACTGAGCCTCTCACATTTGTTATTGTGTCAGGATGTAATTGCTTCTCCTCATCACCCTTTCACCCTGGATCCCATGGGCTGGGTCTATGTAAGTTTGTACTTGTGAAGGTCATGGTTTTGCTAAAGGCATCTTATTTTTGTCTCCAGCTCAGGCAGAGGGCACGGGGCTCTGGGGAAGGATGGCTCACTGCCCTGCCTCCCAGCAGGTGACCTCAGCACTCCTGCTGCAGGAGATGACTTTTCGCAGCTCTTCTTCCCTAATAAGTCTCACCTCCAAACTGTACCCTCGATCCTTTTGGACACCTCCTGCCTTAGGGGAGCACAATTATCTTCAGAGATGTTTGGAAATTAATAAAGCCTGGGTGATGGCTGGAACACATCTGTGCCAGGACCACCACAGCAGCCTCAGGCTCGCTCAGTCCTGCCTTTGGGGATGCTGGCTCCCCACACCAATCTGTTACAAACCTGCGGTGAAGAGGCAGGATGTAGAACCCACAAACTGTTCCTCTGCAGAAAGGAAATGAAAACCAAGCAGAAAAATCTAACCACACACTCCCAAGTTCGTCAGGAAACAAGCAGAAAGAAGCAAGAAAAGAAGATCCCTCAAGATGACAGCAGAGTCTGTGCCACCAGCCTGATTCACACGGACTCCAGGAGGAGCTGAAGGTGCAGAGCATCTCTGCAGACAACGTGGTTCTAGCTTTGTAGGTTACCTAGGAGCTCACAAGAAAGGTATCCTACCATTTCCTCCTGAACAGAAAGCCCTTTCAGAATCTGTCAGGATATTGAGCATTTTCATGACAAAAATTGAGTTACGTGAAAGTCTCTTCCCTCTGTCTCCACTTCTCTTTTGGTTTTACTGGTGCAAAACAAGAGGAGATACCCATCTTCTCTCCTGAGCTGTTTGCTGGGTGTATTGAAGATACAGGATATTCTGGCTGATTTTGGATGAAGGAATCAATGTCATGTCTCTGTTCTGCAGTGGGTGGTTTCTCTCAGAGCCCAGCGAGAATATGCACATTTATGACCTGAAATTCATTCTCTGGAAAAGTCCTCCATGCTTTGTTTAAAATTCATTGTTTCTTGTAAAGCCATTCGCTAGAATATTAATAGAAGGAAAATATATAAAAGGAAGAAATGCAGCTGACAGGAATTTGGTTAAAAATTTAAACCAATGTTCACAGTACTTTTCAATTTCTCAGCTCTGGGTTGCGTAATTTTCAATGCACAGGCCCTGAAACAGGCTTGACTTCTAATGCTATTTTGGAAAGAAAAGAGATGATGAATGTTTTGGCAGATTCTTGATTTCCTTTTCAGCTCACTGTGAAAATATGATTGAAAATGCAAAGATGCCATTAAAAAAAAAAAAAAAAAAAGGAAAGGGATGAAAGATAGAACATTACACAGAAGAAAAGAGCCTGCATAGCCAAAGAGGTCAAAAACTGGATTTCCCTTGATAAAAAACTTGGCAGTGCTAGGTTAACAGTGGGACTTGGTGATCTTACATAAATGATTCTGTGTTTCTAAGTTTGGGTCCAAAGCAACCAAAACTAAGCAACACTAAGACCAAAAGGTGCACAAACTCACTTTCCTTTGGTGGGGCTGCAGAAGGGTGAGGAGAGCAACTGATAAGACCAGTGGCTTGGGAAACACCTGCAGCTCCTCTCCCACAGCCACCACTGGACTCCACAGTGCAGGGGTGAATGAACCCTGTCCCAGTGACCAACCCATTTCAGGTCCTGTACCAAATTTACATACCACTGCATGTATTTCCATTAGACAAAATAAATACATATGATTCTATAAGTAATATCATTCTAAGTTGCAGAAGAAAAGAAACTGGTGGAGGAGGCAGGAGGGAGAAGTGACTGAAGCAGTTATTAACGAGAAACTACCCTGTAATTACACAGATTACCATTTCCCCATCAAAAGGCAGCAAAACCACACTGAATTAACACCCAAACACTCCCGACAGGCACAAACTATTTCATAGCAAAGCTCTCCTTACCACAGACCCTGCAAGCAGCAGAAGACTTGGCCTCACAGATGGCATCTGCTCTCTATCCACCCCCTGTTTATCTCCGACCATAATTAAGAAAAACACCAGTAATCAGAGGCCATCAGCTGCTCCCAGCCCATATTGGAACAGGCTGGAACAGCTGTGTCACAGCTTTGTGCCATTATCCTTCCTCCACCTCTCTAACCAGTAACAGCTTCGTGAAGAATAGACCTTCCCACACCTGAAATACTTCAAAATAAAGGGATGACCTGGCTCTGCTTCAGAAGCAGCAAAGAGGGAACAGCACCACATTGAACTGCCTTACTGGATCTGTCCAGTCACTACTACTGGTATTAAAAAGTGCAAAGGCTTTGTCACAAGACCATTGCAACCCTTCTGGGGCTGGAAAATGACCCACAGTCATCAAACTCACCAGTACAGGCCAGAGGAGGGAATTACCCTCATGGGAACTGCAGCTGCAATTTCAAATGAGCAGAGCACAACCATCTGCATTGGAGTCTGGCTGTGACAGCTGTTCCTCAAGACTTCTTCAGACTTCCAACATCTTTCATCTGTTGTGCAAATCCCCTCCCAGAACTCAGTCCCTTGTAAGAACACCAGCAGTGCTTTTCCCCCACCTGAGAGCAAACTGAGGACTGCTGCAGCCCTCCTCCTTCCTAGCTCTGGTCCCCCCTGACATGTGGAGGGAGCCATCACCCATGGCCTGGCACTCCCTGCCTGCTGGCAGCACAAGATGAGCACAAAGCAGCAGCAAGGAGCCCATCCACAGAGCACTGGGCCGCTCTGTTGGGCAGACAAGGCTGGCACAGCAGAGCCTCTGGGCTCCCAGTCCTCACTCAGTGCTTGAACAGCGGCTCACAGGGAGAGCTGGCACCATGCAATGTGCAGGCCCTGGCTGCAAAAGGAGGTCTCAGCAGTGAGTAGTGCCNACAAAGCAGCAGCTAGGAGCCCATCCACAGAGCACTGGGCTGCTCTGTTGGGCAGACAAGGCTGGCACAGCAGAGCCTCTGGGCTCCCAGTCCTCAGTGCTTGAACAGCGGCTCACAGGGAGAGCTGGCACCACGCAATGTGCAGGCCCTGGCTGCAAAAGGAGGTCTCAGCAGTGAGTAGTGCCACCCTGAGCAATGCTTGGTGGTGTTACTACATGAGTTTCCAGTGCCATTGCCACAGCACCTGCCCATGACACCCCAAAATCCCCCCTGCTGGGCTGGGAGCTGTGTGGGTGCCAGGGAAATCCTCTCCCCAGACATGGGGCTGAACCCAGTCCCGATCACCCCCTCTCCTACTCCAACCACATGCACACTCTTGTGCAGAAGGCAAAAGACTCTTCATGGAAAACCCAAAAGTGGCTATTGCTTTATTTATGAGCTTGGAGGAAATTCTTCACTGGCGAGAAGTGCTGGCAAAGCCTTTTCCCCATATGAGGCCTTGCCAGGACAGAGCCCATCCTGCCCACCAGCCCAGCCCCCAGTGCCCAGCAGGGCACAGGCAGGATGGGCCCCCAGGTGCCTGTCTGCACCAGCACAGCAAAGTCTGTGCAAACCACAGAGCCATTATCAGGGGTAAAATTAGCTCCTGTTACTGACAGCATCTATCACTCATTCCTACTCTAATCTCTACCAAGGGAAGGATTTACAAGCAACAGTGATGAAAGAGAAAAGGGAAGGGGAAAAAAAAAATCAAAGCAATACAGAGGGGAGAAGAAAAAAATCAAAGCAAAGATAACAAAAGCATTTGTGAGGCTGGAAGAAACAAACTACATTATATTACAGGGACCAAGGGATCCTTATCATGCCCAGATAAGATTTTCATTCATCGTGTTGGGAATTATTTTTTTTAACTGCTTAAGAAGATTCAAATACACTGCCAGGTATCTCCAGCTCTGTAAGGATTTTCTTTTAGCCATGCAGCATTGCAGCAGCTTGTCCTAATAAAAATCCTAGGGAAACACACACAATGGGAAGCACATCAAAGGGACACAGATGTTGTAAACATCCTACTGAACAGGTATAAGAACTTAAGGTGGGGAAAAGATAAAGATCAGATTTTATGTCAGTGTTATTCCTTTAGAGGTTTAGTCACTCTTTAAAAAAAGGATTTATTAAAAACCTATTATTCACAGAATAACCAGTTTTGATGAACCTAACCCTTAGATCAATGGATAGTACATTACTAGATAATGTGTATTAGTAAATGATTATGTAATGCAGACATTAATGAGCCATTATGAAAATGATTCTTAAAATATGACCAGAAGAAGAAAGGAAACCACCAACAGTGCTGCTTGTTAGCGCCCAAATAACTTTTGCTTTGCTTGGCCTTAATAAATTCCTTCAGTTATTGGCAGAATTAATCACCACAAACAAATGTAACTTGTGGATGCACTATTCTGTGAACTGCCCAGGGGACAGAGCCTTTCCTGAAAGGACAAGGCTAATGCAAACTCCACTGGAGTCAAAGGCACCTCAGTGACCTGCACCAATACCATCCACAAAAACAATCTGATTAAAAAATGCCTTTTATGCACAGGCCTCAGAACACCTGTCCAATGATTATTAATGGAGCTGTTCACCAAACCTACCCTATCCTGCTCCTATGGCCACTGCAGTGCCTGGGAGAGCCAGCCCGGAGCTTCCAGCGTGACTTCGTGTCACACAGCTGGAACTGCCTGGGGCCTGTCTCAAATAAAGGAGAAACAGAGTGAAGGGCCTGCCCTGTCTTTACAGCTTCACCACAGGCCAGTCTCCACGAGGTTTCTCCAACATTGTACAGATCTGTGCTCCTGAGCAGCCATTTGGATGGGGATGCCTGTAGGGCATGGGCTAGTGAGAGCTGGGAGGGAGAAAGCCGTGGGCTCACAAAACATATCTGCTGGAGCTGCTGCCAAGCAGGATCTCACAATGAAGAAGAAAGAGAACGTGGGGCTGTCTTACCACCCAGTAGTGTCCCACTCATCCCTCTCCCTTCCCTCCTGGCAAAGGGAAGGCATCCACATCTCTCTTGTAACAATATTGACAGAAATGTGAGGAAATTACCCATTTGCAAAGAGAGGCGATATGTATGCATATGTGTGTTGGGAAGTCTAATTTGCATTTCTGGGCCTCAGAGTGCCCCTAATAGAATTTACAGTGGGTTGTGAAGATTGCCATCCCAGCTAATCAAATATAATAAATAGCTCTGACTGAGCAGATGACTCTCCTACAGCACTGTGGTTATCAGAGGGATCGGTCTTAATTTGAGACTCTATTCATCAGCCCTGCTAACAGGATTGTGCAGAGAGTGATATTTGACAGAAGTGTTTTCGAAATTCCTAAATGGAGAGTGTGCATTGAGGGAGACAAGATGGATGTTTCCATTACAGTGACCGTGCAGGATGTCACAGCAGCCCTGGCTTCCCACCCAACAACAAATAACTGACAGACACATGCCATTAAGGTGAATGCAGTGGGCACAGATTCCTTCTTGTTTTCTTTATCTAAAGGAAAATAATGAATTAATTCTAGGGATTAAGTGTGGCAGCAGCTTGTGCTCCTGGCTGTACATCACAGTGACAAGCAGCTCTGAAGCTCTGCCTGAGGACAGTGGTGAAGGCAGGGGAGACCTGAGGAACACAGGCACACTTGTGCAGGGAGCCAGCCATGAGCTGCTGCAGTACCTCCTGCAGCCCTGGGCCAAGGGGTTATTAAGGATCAAAGGGCAGAAAGGAGCTCCTGATTTAATGATCCATGTACTCTGCAGGTGGAAACATCATAGAATCCCCTTCTGCAAGTTCTCACGTCTCCTTAAAACCAGTTGGGTTTTAGACCTCTCTGCTCCCACTGGGCACTCACCACTCCATGTTTTGTCTTGATCTTGACTGCCAAGAATGGTTCTCCACCCTATGTACAAGGAGAAGCAGGAACCCCTCTCAACCTTTGCTTTGCTAGCCTCAATGTCCCTTTAGTCCCTTTAACCTCTACCCACAACATAAACTTCATTTTGCAGCCGTGCCAAACTGAGCTCACCTGCCTTGGTCACCTGGGGCGACATCCTACCACAGGTGAGTTTCTGCTTGCCCTTCTCCAGCCTTCTCAGGATCCTCCAGACCACTGGAGCTGTCTCCAGTTTGCCCCCACTCCACAGAGAGAAGTGCAGGGAGCTTCATTCAAGCTGGGAAGAGCTGTAATGAAACCAGACCTGTTTGCTTTGAGAAGCTCTCCCACAGCAGATTGGGCCACTGAGAAGGGGTTAATGAAAGACGTGTTAATTATCATCACCACAGACCTGCACAGTTTTTGAGACATGGTTGATAGCAACTTTCAGCACAGAAACATCCTCTTCCATTTCCTAGGAGGAGGATAATGCAAAGCCATTTTCTCCTTCTGTCAACAGCAGGGGCTGAGGGGCAGATCAGATAAAGCAAGCTGATGAAGGGCAGCGTGAGAAACACCATCCCTGGCCAGCTGTGCAGCAGGCAGGTACCCAAGTGCCCCACAAAGCATCTCAGGGGCTGTGAAGGTTGGTTGCTCCTGAAAGAACAGGGCAGAGGAGCAGAAAGGAGCCATAAAAAACAGGAATGTCCAAGTTGTCTCAGAGCCATTCATCCAGGCAGCACATTTTGGCCCCAGATTTTGTAAACAACATGGTATAAAATGGTAAATCACACAGTTAAAGTGACACCCAGTGTTCTTCCTATCTTTCTTCTCTTCATCTGGACCCATTCCTTTCAGCAGAAACAAAGGGAACATGAAACATGCTGGAAAAGGCTTCTCAGCTCGTGCCTGCTTGTTCCACCTTGAATAGCCACAGAGCTGTGAGCTGCTGTCCCAGTGTGAAACAAGAATCACTGTGAATCCTCTTCAGAAACAACCCCATGCTCAAGGGACAGAGGGGAGCAGGGGCAGGTCAGTAAGGAACGGGAGAAATATATATAAAAATATGTTTTTTCTATATATTAAAAAAAGAAGGATAAAAGGAAAGAAGGAAGCTTATTCTGCAAGTCAAAAACAGTTTGGCATTTCCAAGTTAAATAAAAGTGAAGCCTCTGTCCGCATGCTTCATTGTAACACTGTTGCTCTAAATCCCCTTTTATCCCTTTAATTATGCATGGAAAAACCACACGACCTCCCTGCTCGTATGCTCAGCCGAGCAGTGGCTCACAGTGCAGAAGGCTCATTATACAGCTTTAGCGGGGCTGAGTGCTCTGAATTATTTAAATCTCCATTAAGCCTCCACTATGGCATATCTGTGTGATAAACGGATCAGGTGCTGCTGGATTTCTCCCCTGGCCAACCCGCTCTCCCTTCTCCTTCCCTCTCCCCCTCTCCTTCCTCCTGCAAAACTCAGTAGGAAGGGAGATAATTGCCAAGAGGGAAAGAGTTTGCACTCTTGCTATCAAGTGTTTCGTTGTCATTTAAAAAAGGCCCACTGAGCCAAGTAATAAAGACACTTAATCAGGATTAGCACTAGAGGGCATGGTAAGGTGGTCAATACATAACTTGTTTAATGGCCATTTTATTGTTTAAATTAAATGAAACTTAAATCATTATGTTTTACTTAAGCAGTGTGAATGCCCTATCCCTGCTCCCACAGCACCACTTCAGCAGCACAGGGAAGAAAAGGTGTATGGCCAGAGACAGGGCAGTGGAGATGATGAGGATCAATACACCCAGAGTGGGGACGAGCTAATTTATCCTCCCTATCCCTTTTTCACATGCCCACTGTTCTACAGACCAGCATCAGGAGAGCAATGGTCCAAGGAAAAGCAAGGAGAGGTGGACTGAGGGATCCTGGAGCACAAAGGGTGACAGGTTTGTGGAACAGCCTTCTGGATCCACCAATGGGTGAAGAAAAAGAAGAATAATCAAAGTGAAACACAGCGGTCCCTGCAGCTTCCCTGGGAGCCAGGGAGTTCATCCCAGACCAAGGAGAGGCCCTTAATCCCTGTGAAGGACAAGATCAATCCTCCTTAGAGACAATTTCCTCCTGCCACAGAGCTCTTCAAGCATGAAAGGATGGGGAACAGGAGAAAAACTCTTCATATTGCTATGCAAAACACCTCCTCAAGGCATGGGCAGACCTACCCAACAGCGCCCCAAGGGCCATGGCAGGAAAGCTTCAGGTTAACACTTCTGTTTTCCTTGATTTCCTACCACTAGGGACAAGCAGGCACCAAGTCTGGGCACCCAGCAGCCGCAAAGCCTGGAAAAGAATCAACAGAAGTCTCAGGCAGAAACATTTTCAGAATACTTTTGGGGTTGGGGGGGCAAAACCCTTTCAATGAAAAACACTGCCAGCACCAAATATACCCCCTTGCTTATCTCAACACCAGGGAAGAGGAAGGATCCTGTGCTTGGATCCCACCACTGAGGGCCAGGACAAGTCACTGAGAGTGCCTCAGCACAGCACACTCGGCTCACCAAGAGCTGAGTTGTCACAAGCCACAGGCACCTGTCACCTGAGGCACACACAGCCACACAAACACACCAGTAAAAACAGTCAGTCCACAAGAGCTGTAAGGGAAGCCACCCCCCAAAAATGCAGTTGTTGTTATGTCCAAGTCACAATTCCCTAACATCCCCAATAAAAGTGAACAGGATTTAGTTCCTGATCAAGCACAGGTTTCCTGAGTGAGCACGAATAAGTCCCAGATCTTCACAGGCTTTGGCTCCTGGGCTGCAAGATGGAGATAAGGGTCCATGTGTTGCCCCCTCACGCTGTGGAAAGGCTGGAGGATCCCGAGGAGCTGTTGGAGGCTGAGATAACTGCCTGGCTCTCAGGAAGCACCCGCTGAATGGGGCAGGAAGCAGGCGGAGACAAGGAGGTGCATTAAGTTATTTATTTATGAAAGCAACTGGAAAATGTGCTGAGGAAAGGGGAAAAAAAAGGTCTTTTGTGTTAAAAAATAACCTCTGCCTTAAAAAATATTTAAAGGCATCTTATTTTAGGAGTTTCCCCTCCATATTTATTAGAGATAAATGGAGGCAGCACAGTGGCAGCATTTTCTTAAGACTTGAGAAATAGATGGCAGGACTCTAGAGACAGGTTTCGCTCATATATCATTCCCTTCCCCTCCCAGTCTCTGGGGGACACGTGTTGCTGTGACATCTTTTACTAAGATTTACAGAGCAGTCATCCTGTCAGGGATGTGAAGGCAGCCTTGCTGCCACAAAGCTGCTGTCAAACCTGCCCCATATTCAGGAGGCAGCAGCTAACCTTGTCTCCAAGCCACAGTTTCTATTATACAGAGGCAGCAGAGACAAAGGAAGGGCCCAGTCTGCCCCACTTCTTCTGCAAGGGGACTGTTTGCTGTCTGCTTACAGCACCAGCTTTTTAAACTGGTATTTATTTTACTGCCCTGGCAGGGCTTATTTATTCAAGGTGCAGGAAAGCGATTAGAGCTGGGCATCCTGTTCCTGGCTCTGCTCCTGGTTCCCTCTGGGTTACCTTTAGGCATGGTGTGGGGGGAGCCTGACCCCAGTGGCTGCCTTTGCTCTCCCTCCATGTCTCAGTTTATCACACTCTTGCCAACTCCCATCTGTATTTTTAAAAACAGCATGAGTCAGGCATGAGTCAAAGTCTTAAAATGTGAGGAACTGGCTTTAAATTCAGGCTGGCATTTTAAGGAGGAAGATGCCAAATTTTGTGTTTGTGAAATGTCCAGCAGTGACCTCTAGGTGCTTGTTTTAAAAAGTCTGAGATTGATAGTAACTATATAATATTTACAAGCATGAATCATCTCAGTTTGCACAATATGTTACCCTTTTGCTGACAACTTTCAAACTAACTTGACTATATCAGGACAACCTTTCCCAGGCAAAAAAAGTAAGGCATCATCTCCCATGAACAATAAAGCCAGCATAATATTAGTCCAGAAAGGGAGCTCAGGCCTCAGGGCTTCAATGGGTGCCTCCAGTGACTGTCCAGACTCCAGCTCAGGGGCTCAGCCAAGGGGAGGGGATGCCTCAGCAGCCCCCAGTGCCCCATCCATCCTGGGCAGCCACCGTGCCCATGTGCTGCTCCCAACTTCCAGAGTCTGATCACAAACAAATGCCTGCAAGATGGATACCCAGAGAAAGTTCAGTATTAAAGGAAAACCACTATCAGTTTCTAACGCAATTAACAGCCCCCTGCCAAGTGAGCCAGTACGAGCACTTCATCAGACCATTATAACCCTGGAGGGTATAGAGAGGCTGCCACGGTAACTCCTTTAATTGCCCTTAATGTTTCATTAAACACAATTACATTTAAACCTAAACTGTGCCATTTGTTGTGGTTTTAATTAGACAAAGGGCAAGATAAAAGAATTGGATTAACCCTCCTCCCTCCTGTCTACCAGGGACTGGCCACAGTCAAACTGGATTGAAATGGGGAGAAAAGTAAAAGGGATGGAAGCACCAAGCACATCCACAGAGCCGTGCACATGGGACAACAACTGGATGTGAACTCACCAGATCCTGATGGGGAAGCAATGCTGTGCCTCTCCACAGACCTTGCAGCCCCCATCCTCGGGCTGCCACCCACCTGCCTGCAAGGTGTGTGCCACTCCTGAGCCCCGAGACCCCTCCTGGCTCTGCCAGGTCTGTGCTGAAGTTACCAATCCGTGGTAATTTGCTTCAGTTAGGGCAGCTGGATGTGGGACTCGTCAGTACAGCCCCACCTGAGAAGGTCAGTCCCAGCATGGGTGGGAGCTCTGCACACGCAGTGGCCTGAAGTGAAGGCATCCTCTATTTCCATAATCCCACTGCTGGCAGCCAGCAGCGCTCCCTGAGCTTGTGCAGATCGCACTTACCCGTGTTATCCAGCTGAAATCACTTCAGGGATTTCCCTCGAATACAGCCCCAGTTACACCCGACACCAGTTATTAAGGTCTCTCCAAGGTCACCAGCTTGTTTCCATGACCTGCCCCAGCAGCCTCTGCAAGGAGAGCAGGCAGCACCCTCTGCTCTGAGCCTTCTTGCAAGTCCAGCACCCCTTGCTATGGTTCCAGACCTCCTTTTTTAAATCCAATTCTGCAGCTGCTTTGGCACAACGAGTGATTCCTATGGCCACACAGTCACACTGTTACTGATGCCTTTCCTCTGCTAGGAAGGAAGAGGCTTAGGAAGGTGCATCAGCCCAACTCCTCTGAAGAGAGGCCACTGTGCTGGATGTGTTCTCAGTCCCGTAAGCTTTTAAAGCCATTCTTGAAACACACACCGAAAAAGAGCATGCACACACTTATTTCAGCCTAATAAAAAGAAGAACATATAGAATTTATTCAGTACTTCTTTAAGTATTGCTTCCAAATTAAGGTTTAAATGCTGAGACTGTGCAGCCCTATTTGATGTTGCAAACAGCTTTGGCAAACCAGGCTGCCTCCTCCATCTTTTCTGAGCCTTTCAGTGACTTACAGGAAAAAGAAAAGCAGATTTAGCTGCAGTGCCACACACCCAAATCAGAATAAACTGCTGAAATGCTGCTCTGTTCGGAGATTTATGATACAATTAACATTTTCGTTGGTTTCTTCTTTCTTCCTTTCTGAAGCTGACAAGAGAGTAGGAATAGCCACGGGGTATAATCAGACTGTCTGCAAGGTGGAAGGGAAATGAAGCAGAGCTGAAAGGGACTCTCTGAAGCAGCCGGGTATCATTATTATCTCTTTGTGGGAGCATTAGCACCATTGGAGGGCACTCGGGCACCACTGGAACAAGAGCAGCGTAAGAACTTGAATGGAACCGAGGAGAAAATGAAAAGAATGAAACAGACACTCAGTGACAGGTCTGAATAGTCTCCTTTGTGCCACAAGACTTGCTGAGATTTTGCTATCACTTGACAAGTGCCAAAACTCCACAGGTCTGATCCGAAGACTACATGTGTCAACAGGAAGCCTCCCATTAACTTCAGGGAAACTTAGCCCCAGCCAAGGTGTAATAGATCATGTACCACCATTACAGGGAAATAAGGGAAATCCATCTTAGAATCCTCAGTACTAATTTTCAGCAATTTTTCACAATATATCTCATCATCACAGTGTCTACTCACACAATAAATCAATGCTTCTGCAGAGTGGCGAGAAAAATGAGGGGATGGGGCGGGGGAGAAAGGTGGAAGGGGAAACGTGTGCCATTGCTGTGCAGGGAGTAATTGCAGCAGGAGCAAGCCTCCCTTTGGCCCATTAACACAGCTGACTAATTGCTGCCAAGGTGCACAGTGGCCTCACCAGTTGAAGAGAGAAAGCTTTAACACCTCTGCTTGAGAGGGAACTGGGGCAGGGACTGGGAGATTCCTCTGCCAAGGTGCTGAGAGAGGAACGGCTCTTTTGAGATTGCTGTGGCCATGGCTTGGTGCTCTACTTGCAGAAAACTGCCAGAGCAGGGCTCTCCTCCATCAGTGGAGGCTGCCTGTCTCCAGTAAAGCTCCAGGTGCTGCTGGAAGAGCACGTGCACATCCCTGCTCCTGCCTCCAGGATTAAGGGGTGACCCTTAGGTTTGAGCTTTGGGGAGCCAGAGGGAGTGAGGGGCAGAGGGGTACGAGGGAGTGGGGAGAACAGCTGTTAAGCTGTTAGAGATAATAAATTGAATAGCTCTGAAATTGGACCCACAAGGATAAAAGTGATTTTAGTGCCTATAAGACCGACTATAAACTCAATCTGTCAGACAGCAGCAGCTGTTAAAGATAATGGTCCTGGTAAATTTAACTTCCAAACTGCCACAAAGGGACTAGTGTGATGTTAAGTTTCTCCCTTTTTTGAAAGGGGGTGGGGAGAAAAAAAAAGGCATCAAAAAACCAAGATCTTAAACATGCATCTCCCGTCAGCTAATCAAAAAACCTGCTTTGAAGAGCCAGGATGGGCAGTACCCCCATGGGGGAGAGAGATCTCCCAGAGGCTTTTAAGCAGATGAATACCTCTGGGCTGCTTTGATAGGATTCTACAAATAATACCAAATATTTGCTAATCAGCCAAGGTCAGCGGGGAAAGAAGTGACTCTCTGCTCCAAAGCCAGGCATCTCCTAATTATTTAAGTCCACGCTGTGACTTTATCGTCAGCTCTAGGCAAAGAAAAGTGTCTAGCTGGACTATTCCTGAGCAGATGGTGGCTCGGAAGTGTTCCCTTTCCCTCAGCCCTCCCTTGCCCTGGAAGGGCACCGGGACTGCTGATCCTTCCCCCAGGAGCTGCCCAGCACAGAGTGTGATGGGGCAGTGAGGGAGCAGCCCCAGCACAGCACAGACCCGCAGCCCTTGCTCTGCCATCCCTGCCATGGATGCACTTGCCTGCTCACAGAAAATTGTTCCTTGTACCAAGTATCCCAATCAAAAACACAAGGAATTTTACCACTGAGCCCAGCAGCATCAGGGTGTGGCCGCAGAGGAAAGCTCTAGAGTGGCAAGTAATTCTTCAAAACCTATTTTCCCTGCCAAGCAGGTGCTGCAGCGTGGCTAAGGACACATTTTACACCGACCACTGTTCCAAAAAAAGCCATTTGCAGCAAGTGGTTCTAACATGACAATCAGAACTACTTAGGCAATTTTGGAAAGGCAGCAGGATTTGGCCACAGGAACTGAACACAGTCCAGTTAACTTCACCTAACAAAGCAACTGTTGCAACTCCAAAACCATCATCAATTTCTTACAGAATAAAGCACACAACACCCGAATGGCCTGGGTGAGAAGCAAGGAGGAAGGCTGCTCTCTCTGTACTGCCTCCTCATCCCTGCTTGGCTCCACACCTCCAGCATGGTTTGCAGCAGGTCCACTTCTCCAGTCCTTCCCAGGGCACGCCACAGGGACATGAACCTTTCCTTAGCACATATTCTCAATATCCTGCTTGCTTCAGGATCAGAGGAGGGTTTCATCTCAAGAGGATTTCTACACAGCTCATTTTTCTACTGCCTGAGTGGTACTCTTGGCCTCTTGCCACTCTTAGGGAAGTGGTTCCTTTGGAAATGTTTTTATCCCAATGGAGATGAGATTTCTCATGTGCTTAGCCTAACATCTGTGCATTGGTGGATTTGGATTTCACTGGAGTGAAGGATATGGTGTCAAATGCAGCAATGCTTCCAATCAAGGTCTTGGGAGAGGACCATGCAACTGCTTTGAAGCAATATCCTAGAGTTACTTCCCAGGCCTGGGATATTTTTCAAGGGGTTGGAGGAATTACTCCTTTTGGATGCACTTCAGCAGTACTCATCATTTCTAACCAGTAGTTAAAGAGGGTTGAAGGTCTCAAGTCAGAAGCAGAGCAATGTAATATAGCTTTAATCTACTTTGAGTAAAAAACTGATTTTATTCAACACTGTGGTTATTTATCACTGTTCCTGTCACCCAAGGACACAAGAAGAGTCCAGTCAAATTTAAATACATAGAATACCTAGGGGGTTATTTACAGATATGCTAATTAAAGAAGAGAGCAACCCCAAACCCCAATGATTTACACATTTCATTGTCACTGGAAAGCCGCAGTTAAAGAGCAGCTCTTCCAGCCTTTTCTGTATCAGTGGTATGTAAGGACAGTATGGAAAGGATGGAGGGTTAATCCCTGTGAAATGATTTGTCACTGCAACCGTGCACAATGCAGCTTCTGTCACAGTTGTCTGTCACTTCCCAGCAGTGAACCAGGGAACATTATTCTCTGGAACATCCAAGTTTGGAACTGGAGTTCCCCTAAAGCGATTCCCCAGATATGAGCAGCCCCATGCACATGGCATACACTGGTTATCTCTCTCCATCATATTTCTTTGTGCTCTCAGAGGGAGAAAAAAAGGGGGAAAAAGGCGAGGGAGGGGAGGAGTAGAAAAAAAAATAGCCTCTGCAGGCCTCCGGGTTAAACTGTGACCTACTTCAATCCACACTGCTGCCCATTATTACCAATCCAATTATTCCAGACAGGTTAACTCAGCTTTAATTTATGTCAATCCAATTACTTTTTTTTATTATTTATTAAATAAAAAGATCACTTCATGCTTCAAATGATTTATGAATACTGGGTCAGCATCCCAGGGAAAGGACTTGGGAATACTCAAGGTCAAGGCTGGCCTCATGCAGGAAATCCCTCCCAGAATTTGTGGGGAGAGCTTTACTCACCTCATCTCTCTTTTTGTACTTTAATTGGATCTCTCACACAAAAGCCTGTGGCTTCCAGGACTCTGCTCAGTGAGCAGGAATGGTATTCCAATTGCAAATATGTTTCAGCTGAAGTAAGAGGCACTTAAATTAACTAGATCTCCGTGTCTGCTGCAGTGTAATGGGACAGTCTAGCACACAGCTTTCCCCTTCAGGGGAAAAATGAATCCAGGATGGACGTTTTTCAGACATAAAGGGGAGTGAAGTATCCAGCTCCTGCAAATGTCCACTTCATCCCCCTCTGGTGACCTTCTCCAGAAGGCAAGAGCAGAGCTGTTTTTAAACCCCATCCCTACTTCCACTCCTACCTTCAGTCACTGCCAGGATTCTGGCAAACTTCCCTGGGAATCAAGTGCCCAATCAGGGTGCTGTTCAAACAAGCTCAGCAGCTCCTCCTCAGCCAGCACAAAGCCTCAGCCTCCCTTTTGCCTCCAGAGCCAGGACTGAGGCACCACCAGATGCTGTGCTGCTTTCTGACACCTCTGGAACTGAGCCCACCTCCCCCCAGAAAAGGGCTCCAGATGACTCAGGTGAACTCCTGCCACTAACCCACCCTCTGCCCTTGGCAAACTCCTTTTGACTTGGGTGCCCTGGTTTGCTGTCCCACAGAGCCACCCACCCACCCTGCCTCCTACTCCTGCTCAGCTTGGGCTGGTCACTACAGCCCCTGCCAGGCAGCAAGAGAATCTGAGACCCAGCAGCCTGACTGAGTATTTCCCTGACTCCCAGACAGGCCATGAGCAGAGCTGGTTAACTTTTCAACACATATTCCTCAATTCTTTTTTCCCCCAGTGTTTCTAATTAGGACTAAAATAGTTTTTGCTCTTTTTATTTTTTAATCCTGTCCAGCTAAACTTTCCAGCTGATCTCAGCTGTCATGGCAGCAGAGTCAGTTCTGCAGATAACGTGGATGCCAGACCATTTCCAAGGCTTTGAGTTAAAACCTTGAGAGGTACCTTGAAGATAAGATAGAGTTGCTGAAGTTGTTGAGACAAATTTCCCAAGCCAAATCACAGCAGCCAGGAAGCCACACTCAACAGGGGATAGTGCTTCCAAGAGAGCCCTGGAGCAGAGCCTTGGGGGTTGAGGCCACAGAGGCATGCTGAGTTACAGGGAAGAGGATCTAAAGCCTAACTGCATCCAGATGGGGAAATACAGGGAAGAGAGATTTCAAGGATAAGCATAAAATCACTTCCAAAAAAGCATCTTCCTTCTGAAAAAAGGGAAGAAAAAGCATCTCAAATCAAGAATATGATATTAACAGCCTCCTCAAAATTCTTCCTTCACCTCCTAAGATGAACAAAACAAGGACTACCTACATCTCAGCCTTAACCAGACAGCTGGACAATAGGGTTATCCAAAACCATCTCAGTCATGGACAATGCAGCAAATCACTGCCTGAAACCATGTCCAGACTCCAAACACTGAGTCACTTCAATATCCCAGCCAGTGTGTCCTTGAGGGAGAAAAGCCAGACACTCAGCTGGGACACCCCATAATGCCAGATGCCCTTCTGGGGCAGAGCAATTCCAGCCAGAGTGAGGAGCTGTGATAAGAGGTGAGATGTTGCAGCACCCTTTCTCAATCTCTCCTGCCTTTTCCCACTCACACTACCCACTGTCTCCAGCAGCCTGGGCAGCAACCCTTTCCCATCCCTCCCACATTGCTTTGGGAATAGGGCATGCCTGGTTTTATCCAACATCCTGAGAATAATTCTCAGTGTGCACAGATTGCTTGTGGCTGGCTGGGTGTTGCCATCCTACCCCAGTTTTAGATGAGGACACCAGAAGAGGTCAGTAGGCTACTAATAGGGTACACAGTTCCCAAAGGCACCTCATTAAGGGGTGAGGGACTTTAGAACTTACTTAGTACAAAGTTAAACACTGGAAAAGGAAAGCATTAGCATGCACAAGCCTATTATATTATTCCTTTCCTTATCCTCAGGCTGTGCCATTAGGAAAGTACATGAGAAACTGGAATTTTGCTGTATGGCTTCAAGATATGCCCACGTGCCTCTCAAGGACTTTTGGATACAGCTTTTGGAATGCACAGCCCAAAGTCATTATGTTCTGAAGCAGTTGTTGAGTTGTCTGAAAGCAGACAAATGGAAACAGAATCCTAAACAAAAATACTAACTTTTGCAAAGAGGGATTTTGAAATTCATGCGATGCATTGCTAAGCCAGAGAACTTAAAACCCACATTTTGCACCAAAGAAATGTGGATGGACCTCCTTGGAGAGGGGAAAAAAACCAACACCAAAAAAAATCCAACTAAAAAGAAAAAGTACGTGTCCACCAAGTGGCTTTGAAATTTCCATCCCAAACACCAAGATGGCCCCTTGGGCTGGGACAGTGTTGTTTCAATTAGTGCTGCTCTGCCCAGCCTAATTGTAAGAGTTGGGAACAGCCAGCATTCCCAAAGGGCCATGAGCTCTTCCCCCTATTGTTTTAGGCTCAGCATTGAGACAGCAAGCGGAGGAATACCAGAGACAAACAGGAGGGAAGCAGCTGTATTCACTTTCCCCAAGGCTATTTCTGCCAGGTCTTAAAATAATATTAAGATCCTTCACCCTCTTCCTTCTACATTTTCTACCACAGACTTCAGGTTTGTCCCAGGTTGTCTGTGACTTGGTACTGCATCTCCTGAATGGAAGCCCCACTTCTGAGGGCAAAATGGGGGCAGGTCAAGGAAAAAGCCTCACAGCTCCTGCCTTTGGGTGAGTCCAGGGGAGAGTTTGCTCTCTGCAAACAAGGGCTGGAAACACTTCCAGTTCCAAGCTGGTATGTGCTGAGGGGAACGAGTCCCTCAGGATCTCCTCTCTGCCCTTCATTCCAAAACAAGTCCCTCAGCAGGCTCCAGCTCAGCATGTACTGTCAGTTCACTCATGACACGTGCTCATGTTGCTTTTCTGCCAACTCTCTTCAAAAGCAAAAAGGAAGAGACAAAAAAAAAAGAAAAAAGTACAGCAAAAAAATGATGCCACTCTCAAGAAATGGCACTTTAGGCAGTCTCCACTACATCAGTAATGACAGTCAATAGTGCCTCCAAGGACTTGCTTTCTTCAAGTCAATACTACATTCTGACAGCCAGTTTCTTCCTGGGATCCATGAGCCTCTCTTCCAGATTCAATCTTGCTCAGACAATCATTCCTCTGAGGCTTTTATCCAGCTTACAGATAGTGCAGAGATACAAGAGCCAAACTGTGAGGAAATCTTTCTGCTGCTCTCCAGAAATGCACTTCTTTACTGAGTGGCTCTCCTTACCCATCAGGGTCACACACAGCACTAAGCAAGTCAAGGGTCGTGAGAAATACAGCAAAGATGCTTAAACAAATACCTCATGCTGGATTCCACACAGCCTAGACTTCAGATGATCCCCTCAGCTTTCCCTCAAAGGGGATTCACCACTGACTGGCAAGCCGGAGAACAGGAGCTTCCAAGAAGACACCACAACTCATTTCCCTGACTTGGCTGCCTAAGCTAAAGCTGAGATGGTACCCACCAACATCTGCCACCAGTTTTGGTGTCTCAACAAGGAAGGTCTTTCTCGTTAAAGAACTGTTCACCTCCATCATTAAAAACATCTTTAGCAGACAGTCCTTTTCCTCAGGCTCCAAGGATGAAATACACAGTCATCTTTAAAGAAGGCTTGAAGAGAAATGATGTACTAATATAATTAAGTTCAGTGCAACAAGCCCCTAGCCTTCACCTGCAAAGACACAAGTGTAATTGCAATATTAGGCAGACACATGAAAGGCCTCCAGGGCATAACAGGTTTTGCAGAGATCAACAGCAAGTCCTGAGCCTTGGCAAGCACAGCCTTAGCAACTTCCACACCAAAAGGGAGGTGCTTTGTGATCATCTCCATTGATGTCCCTATTTTACTCACAGCGTTATATTTCAGGAAAGCCATATTTGCTATAAACCCTGGACAGAGCCTTGTTTTTAAGGTACATTCAGTAAGGGCCTGTTCCTGCTTCTGGAGACACCTGGTTTTAATGTATCTGCATGTTGTGTGGTGCCAGGAGGAGCAGAGGGATTCCAGGCCAGATGGTGAGCAGCACAGGGAAAGAAAGACACTGTAAATTAACCTGCTGCTCCCAGCTTGGGAACACCACAGCGGGAAAGTCACGTTGCGCTGGTGTCCTTGAGGTGCTCCTCCTTTCCTACAGTCCAAAAGCCTTTTATGACATGAAAGCTGTCTATCAAAGAACATCTCATCAGCTAAATTGGGCTCTGCCTTATTCATCACCAGAGCCTCTGCCCTCCTCCCTGCACATCTGATCCCTGGAGCGAAGGAATGAACACCGAGCCCCACAGTTGATGTTGTTCAGTGAGTAGATGAGGGCAAGCCTGGAAAACAAGGAATGAGATTTTTTTCCAGCACCTTACACCTACCTCTGCAGCACCAGTAAGAGCATTACACACCCACAGGCAAGATTTTCTGGTGTCACAGAAAGTTCACCATCTCAGTGTGAGAATGTTGGTGACTGATGGGGTCCAGGGAGGGGAGGATTACTGCTGTTTGTACAGCTTTATGGAGGAAGCTGTAAGAGTGTTCTGTAGATGAAATCAGTACATATTTGCACATTAATGTAATTTAACCTGAACTCATTCTTTCTTTTAAACCTCTGGAGTGGCAGGGAAGACCCATGAGCAAACAGGCAAAGAACATCTTTATTAGGGAAAGGCTAAGGTGACAGCCTGTAATGTGTCAGGCAGCTAAGGCTAGTAGGAGGCTGTATAACCATGGAAGAACAAAGATTGCAGCAAAGAAATGTCTCAAAAGTGATCTCTAGTACCTACATAGAACAGAGATTTTTATCTGGCAAATGCAGTTACAACAGGGTAATCCTACACACTCAGGAATAGCTTGTTTGCATGGCTGTTCTCTTAGAGGGAGCTGCTTTACCAAAACCAGATGTTCACACAAAATCCCCAGAGGCTTCTGAAAATCCCCTGCAGTTAAGAGCTGTCATGATCAGTATTTTGTACAAAATAATGCCAAGGACTGCTCAGTTCCCGACAGGGCAAGGTAGCTCTTTAGAGATTTTGTTACCTCAGCCCTCCTCTCCTCGTTCTGCTGATCCAGGATAAACTCACCTTGGTGGCCCACAGCAGTGAGGACAGGCTGACTGTGCTGCTTGGCTTTGTCCCAGCTCAGCCTGTCCTCCCACAGATGGTGCAGGAGCACAAGAAGTCACCTCGGGTGCTGCAGCTAATTCAGCAAATATGAGCATAGACTGGTTTAGCTTGTCACACACACAGCCTCAAATGTTCTTTTTGGTCCCACTGACCTCTCTCTCACAACACCTCTGTGGAGATGGCCCTCCCAGTGCCGTGCAGACCTGCACCTACAGAGCAGCCACGGCCACCAGGCAGCACAGACACACCCTGAGCTGGGACACCCAGCAGCAGCAGGAAGGGCTGTCTGGAAGGGCTCTCCATGCAGCCCAAGCAGGCGTTCCCAGGCATGCTGAGCTCCTTGCTGTAACTGCTGGGCAGATCCCAATGCCTGGCACCGGTNAGCAGCCACGGCCACCAGGCAGCACAGACACACCCTGAGCTGGGACACCCAGCAGCAGCAGGAAGGGCTGTCTGGAAGGGCTCTCCATGCAGCCCAAGCAGGCGTTCCCAGGCATGCTGAGCTCCTTGCTGGCACCGCTGGGCAGATCCCAACGCCTGGCACAGGTTCCCACCCTGCTGTATCCACAGCCCTGACATCATGACTCCAAGCCCAAAGCTGCCAGCTTTGTCCAGCTGGAGTCAGAGGTCTCTACAAGTAACAATGATCACAGCATTCCTAGGAAGGGACTGCCTCAGAACAGACCAAGCAGTGGATAGAGCTGAGTCAGATGGGATAAATTCCGAGATTAACCCACTTAGAAGAAAGCTACCTCCTCAGCATGAAGAGAAGGAAAAAAAGTAGTATCCTGGGAAGTGATTAAGGACATTGCTGAGGATAAGTTGTAGGATTTCCCATCGCAGCTTTGGGGTGAGGCTGCAGAGACAGGACGCAGAGCTCTCTCTCTCCCACACAGTCCCTTCATTCTGTGTTGCAGCCTGCAGGCAGGGAAAGCATTGCAGCACTCCTCCAGCCTCACCAGCCACAGGACTGCTGTTACCCAGCCCTCTGACCACAGCTCTTCCAGTCAGGGAGTCCAAAAATTGTCTGCACTACAAGCGGGACATTTGGCCTGGGCCCCCTAAGACTCAGGTGTGCAGGATATCCCAAATGTCTGTGATCCTGCACTGCTGAATGGCTGAAGCACAGGACAATGCCCAGCTGACCCCCCAAATCCAGGGAAGCATGCTGCTTCCTGCCAGGCTGACTGCACCAAAAGTACACAAGGAGCTTCAGCCTCTGGTAAATACTGCACAGACTTGTTTAGCCTGTGGCTCTTTACACGCACCCACCAGACTCTTTAGATGTTCCAACACAGCATTTCTTATGGAGGACAGAGTTAGGAAAGGCTGAGCAATGAAAGCAGAGATTGTTACCAGCTTTAACAGGCTTTGGATCGTGCCAAGAACAAGTTTCACTGTTTTAGTTGCTTCAGTATGATAATCCCACATCTTTTCTATAATAATCAGATGCTCCTACACTGCAGTCGGCAGCAGAAGACAAAATGAGTAGTAAAGAGACAAGCAGCAAACTCTTTAAGGAGCTGTGAGGACTGCCAAGAATATTTGTAATCTGATTTCATCCCTGCCTCCTTGCCTTCCCTGACCTATCACTGGAACTCAGGGTGGTCTACACAGTGGGTTTCAGGTTGTGGTACACAGATCTCTTCTGAGCAAACCAAGGGAAGCCAACTGATGGGCAGGCTGAGATTTGCCACAGGCCTACATCACTGACCTGCACCAACCCATTAGCTCTCCTATGAAGGACTTCCACTTTATTACCATTTATGAAGGAGTTTCACTTTATTACAGATCACTGGGAAAAAAATTAGTCTGGATGGGTGATCATCTAGGTGGGAGAAGATCCACTTAGAAAACTGTGACCTGAACATCGGTTCCTCACTATCTACAGTGACAAAGACATAGTTGAGATTGAAACAAATTTCTAATAATCTTTTTAACGTAAAGAGACTTCCATTGAACAATATTGGAGGTGCACTCCCTCATGGGGAAAGAAAAAATAATTTACCATTTGTTCTCTGTCACAGCAGAGATGAACTGTGAGAGCCCAGCATGGCCCTCTCTGTGCAGCCACTTGTCACCTCCTCCCTGCAAGTCTGAAGTGACATAGGCAGATGATCTTTTTGAGGCATGTAAAATAACACAGAAATAAGCAAAAAAGTCACACTGTGATTCAGTGGCAACTGTCTTGCCTTGCACAGGATTGCTCAGCTCAGCCAGGGACCTTTTCTGCAGAATGCACAGTAAAACAGCTGCAACAAGCAGCTCAATGCCTTCAGAGGGATAATAATCTTGACAGTAAAAATATGAACCCAGCACAGCTATTTGTGCTCATTTACAAACAAGACACTGCACTAACTTATGCTCATTTGCACGTGAAAATTGCTGGAGTATTTACTGTACGTTGGGGTGATCAGAACAGCTTTGGAGCTGCTGTCCTGTGACCATCACAGCGTACAATTAAATATATTTCAGTACTCATTTCAGGAAAGGCATCTGCAGTTCCGAGGGAGAGGCTGAAGTGGCTGACAGGAGTGTTACATAAATGTTATTGATTTTGTTTCTCCAAAAATTCACAGTAAAAACACCAACTGGTTTTGCTGAACAATGCAATGCATCATTCAGCTTTCCAATAGAACATATCAGACATCAGCTATGCCCAGCCTGTTCACTGGGTGCTGCCATGAAGGACTGAGGAAGGGTGAAGTGGTGATCAGATAAAGGGTGCACATTCACTCCTCTGGCAGCAACACAGCAGCTAAATTTCCCAGAGGCAGCAGAAATATAGTGGTACTTCTCAGGCAGAACTTACACTCTAAAATATATCTTAAATCAGCCTCTTTCTTGGCAACATCTGTAGTGACACAGGAGTCCTATTCATCAACACAGCAAAAAAATCTGCACCCTAGTGCTCTAATCAGAAGTAGGCACAACAAAGGAGGAGGGAGAAGGTATCTTGTTCTTCCTCCTTAGGAAGAAAAGATCCAAGTGCTTAATGTGGTCACATACCAAAAAAAAAATCACTACATTTTTGTGTTAAGAGGCAGGAAAAACAATGCTGAGGAGAAAATATCGCCAAAAAGCGCAACAGATACTTATGGGCAGATCATCTGCAAGAGAGGGCGTTCCAAAAAACAAACCAACCCATGTGGCCAAGCACAAGGATAATGTTGTCCTTGTTTCACCCACACCTTCTTTCCCAATATGTCTCTTTCTTCATCAGCTAGAGATCTGGTAAAAAAATTACATTAAAAAAAAAAGGAAAATTATGTAACTCACAATTCTCCCATATGCTCAGTGCCTGTTAGCTCACAAACCATGGAATTGTGTTAACTGCCATGGCAAGGGGTGGATGGACACACAAAAAAGCAACAAAGACTGGTTTTGATATGTAGAGCCTTTGGGTGATGAAAAAAATCTGTCGCTAGTTGTTTTTAACATATAATGGTTTATTTTTCCTTACTGAATAGAGGGAGAAGAAGAGGGTGCTGAAGATGTTAAATACTAACCACTTTGATCTTTCAAGGGTTTGGGAACAGAATTTGTGCTCTGATACATCTAGTTCCATAAATCTCAAGACACAAGGACAGAAAAATCAATGGGTAAGAGAGATGGATCACTCACTGGGATGGAGAGAAATGAGTCAGCTTGTATCCGATCGGCGGATGAGGCCTAGGCAATCTGTCAAAATGCAGTTTTCAGGGGCAACAATCCCCTTAACCAAGGGGGAGAAGCCACAAGTACCAAGTAGGTGAAAACTTAATGAGGGAAGGTAAGAATTCTCAAAACATTTTGGATAATTTTTTATATTTTAACTCTGAAGCATTGTTCTTAACTCTTTCACTCCATTCAAGCAGGATGGGACAGCACAGACTGGTTGCAGCTTCCCTGCTGTATCACCCTTATGGTTAACCAAAAACACACCCTACATATCATTTGTTATAAAATTCAGAACATGGAAGCAGACTGAACCCTTGCCCTGCTAGGAAGAAGGAAAATGGCATGGAAAATCTAGCCAGCTGCTTGCCTACAGCACCCAGCTCTGTGGGCAGGGACTGCATGGCACGTCCCACAGTGCTGCCATCACCTACACACCCCAGCTGGCACCTGCCCTCAGAGAAAGAGATCAGCAAATGCCTTGGCAAGCCACACTCAAACCATTTACAGGCTCCTTCAGTAGCTCAAGTTTCCCCTCTAGTAACTCAGCTGCCCCACCCTCATGTATTTTTAGCATGCTTAGGTAAGACTTTTCTGGTATTTCCTCACATCAGAATTTCACCTGTTGCATCTTGCAATCAACCTGGGTGGGGCTTTTTTCTCTCTCGTTTTCCTCCCAGAGCGTTTTGTGGGCAAGCACCTACTTAGGTGTTGGATGGGGGCCACAAAGAGGAAGGGGAAGCAGGTGGTAAAGAACTGGAGATGCTTTTCCTTCTGTTTTTCTGTGCTGGCAACAATAACTGAAATGCCACACCAAAGCCACCCTCTCTGAAAAACTTGAGCGGGTACAAACACAGAGACCCATCTGCTTAGCAACACATGGTGCCAGCAAACAGTTTCCAAGCCTCAGGCTGAGGCTGGCAGATATGGCAAAGGCACACTGGGCTCCCAACTCCACAGACAGGCGTCCAGAGAGGGGGCAGGCCAAGAGTGGCCTTCCCACAGCAGGCAGGTGCCACCAGCAGGGCACACCTTTCCCTTCTGGCAGCTTCACACTGCAGCAACCTGCTTTAGGATCTCCTGCCTTCTGAAATCCTATTCAGATGCAACCTCTTGCTCTGCTCCTTCAGTACAAGGACCCGCTGTGCAAGAGCACCTTTCCTCGAGCACAGGAACAACAGTCCCAGTCAGACACCAGCTTCTCTCCCTTCTCTCTCTATCCAAAACACGTCTGCAGATTTTCCCAAATGAATTTTGACACCTGACCTGCTCTCCAAAGCTCATATGAAATTAATCTCTACAGCATGAGCTACACCTTACCAATGTCCCATTACAGGGCTGCTCCCTGGTTTCCTGCTCTCCTTCCCATCTCACAGTGAGCCCCTTCACCATTCTTAGTGTCAGCCTGTCCCAAGTGCTCAGCTCACAGCAGCTTTACCTCTTTCCTGGAGCTCCTCTACGTGTTCCAGAAGAAACGAGGCTCACTTGTGCTGTCCCACACCCGTCCCTGCTGCCCTGACACAGCTCAGGCTGCCAGCACTGCAGGGGAGGTGGCTTTGTGGGATGTGGCTGCAGCATTTCTGAATGCATATCACCCTTGATGCCAGCAGCTGCAAGAATTCCCCACATTAGCAAAGCACAATGAAAGCTGCCCCATGGGTCACCCCAAGGTCAGGGTATGGGAGCTCCTCACATAATGTGAATCAAGGCACTGCCAGGGAAGGCTGGCAGAGGGTTGGCTTTGTCTGAGAATAAAAGCTTTGGTTAAAATAGATAAAATCCCACCCAAGAGGAAGCATCTGAATGCTCTGCTCAGAAGTCCTCCCCAGGACAGACATCCTGGGTGTAGCCCAAACACAGCCCTGCTTTGGCCATGGAAAATGCAGAAGAGGTGGAGCACTCAAGAAATCCTGCTTTTTGACATCCAAGTGCAGGCAGGGATCAGTCCACAAATCAGGACAAATAAAAACAACTGAAGTCAAAAGAGCTACTGGCTGTTCGTGCCAATCCAGGTTGCTCTACAGGGTGACAAAGTTGTGGCACTGGAAAAACTCTGTCAATCCAGTGGGACTCCAGAGAGGTTTATAATGGAGAAGGACACATTTGGTGGAAAGTTAACTCAAACACCTGTGCCAAACATTAAAAACTGGCCCAGAAAGCCAGAGAAAGTCAAGAACGGGCAGAAAAAAAGAAAAAAAACAAACTAGAAATGCCTGAGTGATCATAAGGAAATGATGTTTTGTTGTGTGATCCCAAGCCCTCTGCCATAGGTGTCATATAAATAATTATTAATTATGTTGTTGATTATCTGTGTGAGCAATAGAGCTAATGAGCTGGTTCTTACAGCATATAAATACAGCTTCTAAAGAGCAGGGCAGCCATTCTGCCAAAGGCAAGCAATTAGAATTATTTCTTCTCTGCTGAGAGTTTGCTTTTTTTTTTTTTTTAACCTGAGGACAACCAATACACACTGTAGATATTTGCTATTAAAAAATCTACTCCCTTCACAGTCCCAGTAGACATAAACTGAATTTCCTTTAATGACTGGGCCCAATTAACTGGAACCTGGAGCTCCACTTTGAAAGCAGCAGGGTTCCTCTTTGGAGGCTTGGCCCCGATGGGCAGGAGACATCCAAAGGTTGAGGATTAAAGTTGCTTTGTTTCACTGAGCATGTACACCATATTGCAGGATGGTTGGCATGGGAACACAGCTATGGAGCAGCCTGTAGTGCACAATAAACAGTCTCCATAAAATACAGAAGCAAATAGCTGGAGAGATGAAGGGTAAACCCTTCACCTATCATTGGGAAAGCTCAGCAGATGGAGGAGGAAGGAGCAGCCCTTGCAATTCACAGCCCTTCATCCACACCTGCATCCAGGACTTTTGTTTTAACATTAGTGCTTTAAGTGCACACGTGTCCTCGACCCATTTCACCATCTGGTGTCCAAACCATGGGATCCAAAAGGAAATTCCATTTTAGCTGCTGTCAGCCTTGAATTGCCACATCTCTCAAGATGCTGGTTAATCCCAGGACAGAATTTGAGAAGAGGGTTGGCTGGCCGGGGCCTGAACATCCATTAATAAAAGCAAAAGAGCAAGTTTCCTCTACAGAAAAATACTCTTTTTTTCTCAGAGTCATAGATATAGGTTAAAAGAGGTTGAACCCTACGTCTAACTGACAGAAAGTGCAGTAGCAAATCAGGAATAAAACTTAAAACCCTGCTGCTGCATAAGCGGGGAAAGAAGAGCAGGAAGATGGAGAACAACCTTAGGAACCTGTAACATCTCTATTAACACTTTGCTTTGCTTCTGCTTTTACAACAACAGGATTACCAGATAAAACACCACAAGCATCTTCTGGAAGTTCCTTTTTTCTCTGATCTCACCCAGGGCTGTTGTTCCAGCATGCTGACCTTGATTCTGTAGAAATTTCCTGATCCTGATCAACGCACTAGATAAAACTTGCAAAACACTGACCCTGGGGATTTGCTCAAGAGACAGGAACGCAAAGATTCAAACAGGAAAAGCTGGAATTTATGGGCTTGCTGGCAGTCTGGCTACAGTGTGGACATCAGTCTTCTGCAAGGGCTGAGAATTACAAGCAAGACAGACCAGGACAGCATCCTCTGTAGACCCAAAATTATGAATTCTAAATACTATCCAGCCCCTCCACCAGTAAAAGCAGAGACACATCTTATGCCAACCTGCCCTGAAGGTGTTCTGATGCAGCTTTGTCCATGGTTTTGAAGTGTGCAGTAAGAAATTAGTACATTTTCAGGCCTCAAAGTTAAAATACTTTTCTTTAGGAAGCCCATGGTGCACCGACACAGGAACTTTAAAAATGCAGCTTTAAAAGGATCACCCTGGGCACTGACCTACACAAGCTGCTCCACTCAGCCAAGCCATCCCCTTCTTTATTAGACACGATCCAGAGTGCTTTATGTATTCCTCTGCATTTTCACGGGGTCAGACAAGAGCTCCCAAACAGGCTTAGAGCTGCCAAGGAGCCCTTGCTTTTTCCTCCCTCTTTTGTTCTTCAGTAGCCGTGTGCTGGAGGTTATTACACATTTCTCTAATGGATCTCCATGCATAATAAATTAGCTCATTAATGAATTGATTTGAAGGAAGGGTTCACTGCAGGGGCTAGAAACCCAAAGACACACGCCTATGACTGAACAAATAAGTCACTTCTGCAGCATCACATCGTGCATCCTGCTGGTGAAGGCCCTATTAAATCACCTGGCATTGCTGCTGCCTGTTCTCCATCCTCACCATTATAAAAGATATATGGGAACTGCTTTTGCCTCACAACTGCTTATTTGTGGAGGTCTGGTCTCATTCCTTACAGGCCTTTTCCATTTGGGACTGTCACGTTTGTCGTTCACATTGAGGGAGTTTGTGATTCCAGCACCAGCTTTTGCAGTGTTTGAATTATTTGGATTGCGGCTCATTTGGATTGCAGCGAGGGACTGCAGGTCCACCCTGAGGGCTGTTACCAGCCTGAAAAATCTCCAGGCTGTGATGTTTGCCTGCTATTGCTGCCCAAAATGAGGGAGTGGAGCCTGAAAACAGCTGCCCTGAGCTGCTAACTGAATATTTCCAGATGATCCCAGGAACCCACCTCCATGCTCCAGCACTGAGCGCTACCTTGTAAACAAACGCCCTTATATAGGTCTGTGTGGGCAAAGTTAATTATCTCCAAATAGCTTCCAGAAGCCTCAAATCAATTTATGAAAACAAAAATTAACTTTCCATATAAACATAATTACAGTGAGACAACAGTATCCAGCCTGGTGCTACTGCTGTTTTTGGAAGCTGGGCAGAAAGCCAAATGAGTTCATTAGGCAGTGTAATTAATAATGGTTTTTTCCTGCTTTAGGAAGCCATTTATGGTCCTAAGAGGCAAAGGTACTGGGGAAAAAACCCACAGCTGACAAGTTTTAAAAGGTGCTTCTGCAACAACAATTTATTTTAGAGCCTCCATGAGAATATATATCATTTAATGAACAGAAAAAGAGCAGAAAAAAAATCACACTGCAGCAAGATCCATTCACTCTGATCACAAAGATGCCTTGGAAGAATTTTCTTGAGAAGGAACCACCCAGTTTCTGCTCCAGAACTGAGCATCTCCCACTGCATAACCCCAGAGGCACAAAGACAGCACCACATAACCAGCTTCCCCTGTTCAGTTCCCCACGTCCATTGTGCCCTAGAACAGCACAAGATCCTGCAAATACGAGAAGCATTTCATGGCTCTGATCCCAGCAAAACCCTGGGAAGTTTCTGTGGTTGCTAAGCCCATCTGATCATTACTTATCAGCTCTGAATTGTATTCTCTCAGCTTACAGAGACGTGCACTTTGCAAACACAGATCCCTTTGTCTCTTGAAGTGGCAACACACAATCTGAAGTGGGGCTTGTCCATGTGTGAGAAAGCCACAGCCATTATCCTCTGTCCCACTAGGCCAGAAGTGTGTGTTGATGCCACCAAAGAAGTGCCAGCCAGTGCTGATGGACACTGCACAGGATGGTCAAGGCAGAAGAGCACAACAAGAAGTTGAGCCACTTTTCACTGTCCCCTCATTTCTGAGGAAGCAGAGGGTCAGGACTATGCAAGTCACCAAACATGTACTTAACAGGACAAATTAAAAGCAGATAAAGACAGCAGCCATCTCATCATCCATATCTAAGTATCTGTGTGGCTCCGAGCCACATAAAGGGAACACTTGAGTGTGCATGCCCCAAAGCCAAGAAAGTTGTCAATCCCTGCCCTCTACCACCCCAACTCAGCTTCTTGCTGAGCTGCTTCACCTCCCCATAGCAGAGGGTAAATCCCCCTGCCATGGAGTGCCTGGTGGAATACACAAGCCCTGGCTCAGCCCCGCAGCACAGCAGCGTAATCTATTTATGAATGGCAGCGGAACTCCGAGATTGAATTACGAGGCAGGTATTCAATCAGGCAGGATGCGTAGCTGCTTTCTAACAGACTGGAGGATTAGAAGAGCGATAGACTACATCCTTTCCTTCCACATGACAGCACCTACCTCTTCTCCCCTTCCCAGTCAAGAAACTAGCAGAGTCTGTACTTGAAAAGGATTTGCAATGCTCAGGACCCACAAGAAGGATTAGAGAAAGGTTGAAGAGAACATGCACACAAAGACAACTCTCCTGTATCATCCCCAGCAGAAGAATTACTAAACAACAGTCTGTGCAAGACAGGGCAAACAAACCTGAGCCACAAGGAGAAGAGGAGGTGCAGGTGGAGGGGCTGCCAGCTGCTCCATTTGCACTGTGTCTGGGGTAAAACCACAGCACCTGTTTTTAGCAGAGCTCGAAGATGAGCTTCACGGTTTTTAAGAGGCCTGTACAGGGAATTGCAAGCAAGAGAGCAACTGACAACTGACCCTGTAGTCAGGTGGTTCATAGATTCCCCTACCACCCAGGGTTCATTGCCTCTAACTGCTCTGGGTCCTGCACAAGCAGAAGGCAGAAGTTCCTACTCAAAAGAACACATCACATGCGATATAGAAATTCCCATTTTACCCATTGCTACCATTCCCAGGGACATGGAATGTCTGTGCTGTAGCAGAGCATGACAAGGAAATATGGGAATTTATGGCTTAGAGCCTAGAGAAGAACCACAGTGCATGGATGTGGAAATCACCTGACGGGAAAAGGCTGCAGTCTGGTGTAAGAAGACAGAGGACAGTGTTTCACATGGTACAGGGAAGAAATTCTCTATCTGATGCAGCAGGATTACATCATGTCTGACGGCAGAGGCCCATTGTGCTCTCGCTTGTAAAGGAGGATTACTGTATATCTGATCTGCAAGAAGGATTATTGTGTGTGAAGCGGGCTTGCTACAATCAGATGAACTGAAAAGCAGTAAAATATGCTGGTGGAAGGCTTCACTGGATTTGTGACAGGGCAGATGCAGAGCTTTGTATCCCTCGGGCACTAAGAACAATGCATTCACACATTGGAAGAAGGCCCCAGACCTCCTAGAGATGATTTCAGCGTGTGGCACAGGCTCACTTCACTGCCAGCCCCCAACTCACTGGACAGGTCACCAAACAAAATTTATGCCTGAGTCTATAGTAGAAGTCCATGTAGTTCTGGGAAGAAATGACAAATTCTCTTAATTCTCTTGATTTTGGTCTCTTTTCAGTCCAATCTGACCCAGAGCCTATGCTTAGCCCTTCTTGATCGTAATTTCCCATGCTTGAATGGCTAATTCTTTTTATTTATAATTAAAACCTTAATTGGATTTGACAGTGATAAACATGCAGTGTATTCTTTAATGTCTTACAGTATATGAACTCTGGGACATGTATCTATTGCATTCTCCATTATCAATAGTTCAATAAACTTTCTGTGAAACCTTGTTATAAGAAAATTGAATTTTCATCGCAATCACAGGACTGGCCTATTATAGCAGGAACCATATCAGGGAAGACATCACAGCCACCCTCACACAACACAAGCCAGACAGCCCTTAACACACCGGGTGGCATTTATCAAGATATCAACTATAAATCATTGCAAATGGAATTGCAGGAGAAGGCAAGGCCTAGGGGCCTGTTGGGATCATGCAGGCTTTATTTTATTTTATGCTGCATCACATAGGCCTTATTTCATTTTATGCTGGGTCATCCCTACATTTGTCTTGAATAATTCTCTTAGTTCTTTTTAAATACCATCCCATCAGCAGGAGGAACCTGGTGCCTCCCCACCTGAGCTGAAGGCTCTGCATTAAACTCCACTTTCAGCTGAGGCATAACAGCCATGGGGACTTGGCAAGGCTTGTGCCAGGGAGAAGAGGGAGCCTACAGACTGCAGATAACCCTCCCAGCTCCTCATCTGAGCTGCTGGAAGGTTCATCCTCAGGTTTGGCACAAAAGAAACCTCTTTATTAATATTCACCCACAAACACATTTCATTCTTTCGTCCTTCTTGCCAAATCCTCCTGCTAGAATCCATCCTTCGGGGGGAGAAAAAAACCCAAACCAGTTAAACTCTTCAGCAAAGCAGGCAGACTTGCTGCACTTGTATTTGACAGAAGGGAGAACAGATTGGGACTCCATGAAGAGTGACTCATTATCAGCAAATAGTTTTAAGTGATGATTGTTTCATCACCACCCACCCAGCTCTTCCCTCTGTCTGCAGGCTAGCACAAAAACTCACTGAGAGAGAATGACAAAAAAGAAAACTTAGGCAGACGACCTTACCTCTCGCTTCCTCTCCCAGGATTGTGAGCAGAACTGTCTAAAAAGGGATCTGTAACCTCGGGTTACAGATTGTGAGCTTAAGGGTTTTCTTTTCTTCCAAAAGCAGTGTGTAATATTGTCTCCCTTCTTAACCTATCCAAGAAAACGCTGAAAAACATTTTCAGATAGCTGCCCTTTTCCTGTGCAAACATATGCTGAGCCTAACCCTTAGGGACACTAACACCCTTGCAGTCATTTAGCAGATAAGCCCTTGCTGTAGGATCAAAGCTCCGTTGCAATGTGCCAATTGATGTTGCTGTAAATGAGCATTAGCACATTTGGGATCCAGCAGGACTGGTGCCTTAAGGTGAAGAATCCCATACTTGGAGTCAAACACATCAAAACTCCATCAATAGCAGGGTACAGAAGGTTACAGCAGCAAAAATGAAACTCTGGCTGTATGACGTTGCTCTCAGCAACTACTTCCAGCAGCGAGCTGCGTTCAGAGCAGCTGCAGAGCAAATGGAGAGAGAAAGAGCAGAAAATCATCACACACTGTCTACCTAGAGAGGGGTTTTGAATTGAAATGGCCCAAGGGCAACCATATAAGAAAATGGAGTTGTCTGGCTCCAGGCACAACAGACGAGCTTCTCCTGTCGTAACCAGCAGAAAAGGGAGAAGGCAAGAGAATGGGGCAGCCCCCCATGGTGGTGTTCTCCCACTCACACAGCAGAGGCAGCAGGGTCACAGACTGGGCTTTCCAGAACTGTGACCTCCCCTGTCCACCTCTCCAGACAATAAAAAGCTGTTTCAGGTTCCCAAAAGCTTTCAAAAGGATCCTCTGCAGGGAAACCTGCTCACTGAAGAGCTATTCCAGCACCTCCCCAGCCCTTGCCAGGCAGAGAGGCACACAGGAGTTCTGTTATCAAAAGATAATCACATCCCCGGGGCATTACCCAGCACAAAATGCAGCTGTGCCTCTGATCCTCTGGGTGCAGTTACCTCCTCATTCACCGTGCTCCCACCTGCCCTCAAGCTGCCTTTAGTTCTATTAGGAAATTGTTTGTACCTCTAGATTGCTATAAATTATTGAGCAGTATCTGAACCCCCGGAAGGCATTATTTCACCTTTCCAAAATGAGTAAATAAATAGAACCCCTTTGCATCAGAACATCCACTTAGAGCTGAATATTCCAAAACCAAACAAAATTTACACAAAGGCTTAAAAAATTCCTTGTGATATTAAACACAAACCCACACCATAAGAAACGGCTCACAACTCCTATCATTTCAATATCCAGATATGCTTGCAGGCATTTTGCATCTCAGCTCCCAGCGTGGGCTGCATTTTGCAGGCTTCACGTTGCTACCAAAGCTGGAGACAGCCGTCATTGACTCGTTTGCCAAGCAGTGATACAAACTTAAAATATTCTTCAATTGCTTTTTTTGTACTGAGGGCTATCAGCCTCATCTAGTTTCTAACCAGTGAGATCTATATCTTTTGATTTCTTCTGAGACTCGGAGGAATATAAAAGCAGGTACAGTGGAAAGGAAGAATCATGCCGTTTCTCCTCCAGAATTTAGTGACAGGAAGGATTCAAAGCCAGATGAGTTTGAGATGATGCCAGCTATCTGTTGTCAGGAGGGGCAGAGCAGGTGGGTACCTCCCTACCCTCCCATCACCTTCTTCAGGATTTGATCAGAAAAAAAACCCACACCACCACGCTGGCAGCAGCCACCACTTTCTCCAAAGGAACTTTAGAGGAGAACTGAACTTTTAATGACTTTCTGCTCTTAGCTCTCCGCCACTGTCCCTTAAAACATCTCTACAGCATGGAGGTAGGGAGCGAGGAGAGAGAAAAACTGCAAAGTGACACAGCTGACCTCCCTGCCTGACAGAGGTAGTCTGAAAGTCTCCATTATCCAACAACTCAATCCCTACAGGGTCATGCAAGTCACCCCACAGGCCAAGGTCACCCTTAATCTCCATTAGCATCAGCCCTTGTTTATTTTCCAACCTTTACTCCCAGGAAGCTGAAAGCCCAAAGCAGGGCAAGAAATACAATTCCTTTCCCTGGACACTTACTGCATTATTAAACGTGGATTTAAACAAGATTTTCTATCTGTATGCTAAAATGCCTTTTTTTTTTTTTAAGACAACTTTGCCTGAGGGAAACTACTCTTTGTTTTGGCTTAACTGAACACCCATTAATTTTATAGGAAGGGCTAGGGGGAAGGGCTTGTGTCTCCACAGATTTATAGTCTTTTCATGCCAACTGGGAAGGAAATTCTCACATGCTTGTGTAGCATCAGACTTCTCCCACAAAGCTCATATTTACAGAAGAATGCAAAGCTCCCCCAGGGAGTCTAGAAGCTGATGAGACTATGAGGATCTGTTATTTATATTATAACAGTGCCCAAGATTTTTGGACATAGCACACATTCAGGGGAAGATGCAGCCCCTCTCTGACAGGGTTCAGGCTCATTGCAAATTACTCACTTTCATGGAAATCAGCATGAGTTACACGTGTTTTTCTGGAACAGAGCCATTAGTTCACACAATCAGAGGCAACCTGATGCCTACATCTCCCCACTCCAGCAAACAATGAGCCTACTCACTCGGATCATTTGGCTGTGCCCAAACTTGCCAAGCAGGATTGTGGCCAAGCAACAGAAGAGCCACCCTGTGCCAGATTCACCAACACCCCCTGGGAGCAACTCCACTGGAGCTGGTCACTGGTGCTGATTGTGAACGAAATTTGTGTGCAATCTGACTGATTTTATGAACTTGTTGAATTCCTGAGAGAATGCTGAATCAACCAGCTGCTGACAGAGCTGGTGTCATCACTTCGCCTTCAAGCCACAACTGATTCATCCCAGGGCACGTAACCTGTTTTCCATTTGTATGTGCTGGCAGGCACAGGGTGAAGGAAAGCTGCAGCATGGTTTGCCCTAGGGCCAGAGAATCCCCCGGCCCCCCCCCCCAAGAAAATATTGAAGGGAAACAAGTTATTTCACTTTCAATTTCACCCATTGAGTTTACAGAGCCTTCCAGAATGAAAAAGGCTGAGATGGATATTATCTTTTCGTTAATTCACTTTGAATTTGGCAGGAAGTGTCTGGTGCAGGTACTATGAAAGCTTTCTAAAATATCTACCTGCAAGAGAAAAGAAGGGATGGGGGAAGATAGCAGGAAGACTATTCAGGAATGAACCAGAATGTGTAGGGGAAGAACAGAAAGGCCCAGTAAGAGTCAAACACAGAGCAACTTTTGCAGGCTGCAAAATCCTTTTCCTATTTGCAATGCATGTGCAGAACACAGAAGTGATGGACTTAGAATGGAAAATGTGAATGAGGATGAAGAAAACCCTTTCTACCATAAAGAACAAAATTTGTGAATAGGAGATACCATAGCACCTCAGCTTTAGAGGTCTGCAAAGATTTGCCCAATTGCACATGGTCTGAAAAAGGGACCAGACAGTTACTTGGGGTCCCCTACCAGTCCTACAACCAACAGAGAACTCTGAAAAGAAGTGGTGAAGAAATTCAAAGCGTTGCCTGATGGCAGAGGCATGTGGGGAGTGCCACCATGACATCCCAATCTCTCAAGCACACAGCAGACAGGCTGCTTGTCAATGACAGAGCTCCAGGAGCCTGCTCAGGGGACCAGCAGAGCCCTCCCACCTTGACACCAGATTTGAGTACATCCATGTCATGCACTGAGACCAGAGGCAGCACAAGCAGAAACAACTGTATTTCCCAAATTTTGCCCGGGGCAACTCTACACATGGGATTTAGCCAGAAGTGCTCTCACTCCCAGAACAAATCTTCACACAGCTCAGGTTCTGCTGGAGGTGATCTGAGCATCCCTGCCCTCAGGGCAGCAGGCAGGTGCCTACCAACTCCCTTTCCACATCAGTTTTTACTTTTTTCTCATTACTTTTAACTGCTGATAGGAAGCAAAGCCCGTTGTCATACAGGGGTTTGTAAGTGATGAACGTTTCTCTTTCTGCCTCCGGAAAGCTGCCAAATCATAAAGCTCCATCTTGTTTGTAAAATAAGCCCTGGGGTATTATTTTTCCTAAAGTCAATGATGTCACAGAAATACTACTTGAAAACAGAATCTAAAATTACACTCTTGAGTGCAGCTCATTCTGGAGTTTTCATTGGCACTGCTAAAATTGTTCTGTTGTGTTTTTCTGGCACAGTCCATAGTCAGATAATTGCTTGGGGCTAATCTTGAGAAGGCAAAATATACACAACCAGCACAATTCCACTTCTGCTCCATCTTCTATTAAGAAACAAATATTCTCCACAGCATGAAGTCAGTTTATCTTTGCCAACAAACTCCACTAAATGGAGCAGAGTGAATTTGGGGGAGCAGGGGTGGAGTGTACAAATTTGGCAAGGCAAAAAGCATGGCCAAACTGTTAGCTTTTTTAAAAAGGGGGAGAAGAAAGGCTATAACAAGAGGTCAAAGAGTTTTGTTTAGTCTGAAAGATTTCTGAATTATTTTTCCCTCCAGAAATACATATGAATGAGGGGAAAAAAGGGACACCTAGGCTATTTACCCTGCTCTGGCTCCAAGCAGAATTTCATGACTGTTCCAGACAAGTTCAATCAGCCATTTAAAGACCTTTCCACCTCCTATATTTACTCTGCTATAAAAGATTTGCTGTGCAGCATTATTCCACCCTATTTCCAGCAGCAGTGCCAAGAGCCAGAGCACACCAAGTCATGTTGGTGAGGTGGTAACAAGCAGTGCCAAGTCCAGCTTTCAATATGCTTGCAACACCGCCAGCACGATTGAGCCAGATATTGTGTCATTCAACCAGATACTCACTTCACCTTGTCTGGCAGAAACACTCATCGTTCCCAGATGGTGTTTTCACCTCAGCTTTGCTGTTGGGTGCCTTACAGAGACTTGCTGCTTCTCCTGCAAGCACCCTTTCCTTCACATGAGTATCTCTGTGTGGGTGGACAGCCTGCCTTAAGCAAAGCAACACATGCAGGTTGATTTAGTACACTCTTCTCAAAGGTCTTGCTGAAGTTCACACACCTTTAAAAGCTGCATAGTTGTCCTCCACCTGCGAGGAGATATCGTGTGGGAAGAACAAAAGAAAATCATCTGACCACCAAATCAAGGTCCTGGTCACTGAGTTTGAGGACCAGAGCACCTAAATTGGATCACAAAAGTCACCTGTAGGATCTAATCTGTCAAAATAACACAAGCTGAGATTTCTATAAGAAAGGTCATCCTCTTGGACTTGAAATGAGAAAACCAAAGAGGCTGGTAAGACCCAGCAACTCATGCTGAACCAGTATTTCTGGTTGTACATGGCAAAGTTCACATTCTTTTTTGAACAGAAAAGCAAAAGCCTGCAGAGCAGAAAAGCTGGAGAGAAATACAGGGGATGTCACCTCCCATTCATATCCCATATTACCAGATATTCCTGAATCAGTGTCTTTAACACCAACAGTCATTTCAAACATGGGATGCTGACTTGCTCCAACTTCTCACAAGTTGAACATTGAACAGGGCTGAGCCCCAAAGCCTGCAGCATAACCCAGCTTCCCATCTCTGCAGCTGGCAGGGGCAAGACACTGTTCCTCCACCCCCTTTATATTAGCACAATCATTAATAACATTCTGTAGGGGGAAAACAGCAGGATGTAAAATCTGCTTATTTAGGTGCACTGCCAATGCTTCCAGTGAAACCATCCCATCTTCCAGCCAGCTAAGACTTCTAATAGGAATATGAGGAAATTCAGCTTCAGCTCATTTCAGCCACAAGCCATGGTAATTTGGGATCCTGGTTTCTGTCATCCCCTGCAAAGCTGACACTAACAGTATGCAATTTCTGCAAAGGAAAAAAAGTCAAGTTTGTTCAAGATAAGGCCCTGACATGGTTTATTTATTTGCAATCTTTAGGAACTGCTTAGCAAGCTCTATGAACAGGAAAAATAGAGAGCAATATGATAAATTCCATTTGTTTAATCCATCAAGGAGACTGCACACAAACCCACCTTCCCAAAACAGCACTCTTCAGGTAACACAAGTCAAGGCACAGCCAGGGTGGTGGAGGGGAAGTCTGCTTACAGCCCAGGAAAAAGGGAGTGGAAAAGTTGGGAGCTTGTTTTAACTCTAAACACTGCACTATAACCAACCAACAAGGCAAAGAGAGCTTCCTACCCATCAAGGACTGCGGTTATAATTTAATTCACAGAAATGTAGCATAATTTCAGACGAGTTATGGCATTTTTTGCTGGCAAACATTCTAGTGGTGCAGTGATGCATGTTTCTCAAATGCCAATAACTGTTATTTAGGTTTCACCTGAGCAACATCTCTGTGGGCTGGGACCTTCCTTGGGAGCCACAATGGGTGACATCTCTTTCCAAGCAGAAAGACTCAGTGGCTATTTCATTGTCTCTCCAGAGACAAGAAGAAGGGGGGAAAAAAGAAGTCTTATTGTGTGCCTTCCTCAGCAATTTATCTAAGAAGCCAAAAGCCTCCAAGACAGAGATTAATATTTCAAATGAAGTCCCCTGATTATCCTCACAAAGCTTCCCAAAGGGGCTGGAAGGAAAAAGATGCTCTGTGCTGATCTGGACTGTTGGATTCCCTCAAGGCAGAATTTTACACAGTGATGTAAGAAAACACTCCAGCTAACAACAGGCTCTCTTACTTTCTTATTTTCTTTGTGAGGCTTGGAAAATCCCAACCCCAGCCACTTCTGCTTTATTTTGGCACCTTTGCTATTGATCCCAGCTGAAGCCAGATACCACAGAGCTGAGGAAACTTTAAAGAGAAATGCACCACACTTCATCAAAACTCAAATCCCAAATCCCCACAGTTCAGGCAAGTACACAAGTCAGTTTTATTTCATCTAGAGGTTGATCCTAATTAGAACAAGCAGATATGTAAAGAAAAATATATGCAGAGCCCAAGTGTGTAGCTACTCAGGGAACACAGAGGTCATACTTCAGCCACTCAAACCTCCTGATTTCAGGCTGGGATTGGAACACAACACTGAAAACAAAAGTGAATACCTGGAGATCAGGCTCAGCACAGGGAGCAGAAGTTTTAGGAGCCCCCCAGGAAAGCCAGCACTCACATGCTTTGGATTCCCATCCACCCTGTTCAGATCAGCCTCTGCATTTGATGCCAAACCAAAGCAGAGTCCCAGGTTTCTGAGTCTAGCTTGTCACACTGTCGTGCTTATCAGCTGGAGTCACACATGCAGTCACAGAGGAGTTGCTCTGGAGGACCTCTGTCAATAGTACTCAGACCTGACATTATTTGGATCACACCAGGGGTAGTAAAGAGCATCAAACTAAAGGGAAAAAGCATCTGGGTGCAGAGTATGAATCTCCTCCCAGCCTGTTAAAGGGTAAAACCAGCACTGATACAGCGTGTGTCACTGTTGTTCCCTTGCAGCCAGGGCCAAGGACTCTACTCAGTGCTGAGAACACTGTAGTGCTGCAGGTCTCAATTCCCTCCTGAGCCATTGCTCCCACATGCTGTACAAGGAAGGCTTCCAAATCCACTGCAGATCTCGAGTGGCCGCACATCCCTTTCAGCATGGGGAGCATTCCTTCCATAAGAGGAATAAACAGCAGTTTCATGGATGGGAAGCACCCTGGATCCCCACCTAACATTCAACAAAACTGAGAAAGTGAGCAGGGTGTCCCTGCACCAGCAGCTCACTGATACCTAAAATGCACAATGAGTGCCAAAAGTTGGCTCCTAAATTCCCTCGGGCCGAGGCTTATTATACAGAGAACAAAGAGGTTTGGTTTTTTTCTTCCTCAGACAAATAAAAGTCCTGCCTTTTGCCTGTGGGCTGTGATGAGAAAATGGCTGTGCCTTGCAGGCAAACAAGCTGCCCTGAGGCTGACAGATGCAGGGAACAAGGCAGCTCAGGGTCATCCCGAGGGGGCTGGAGGACTTGGTACCCCAGGGAGGGAGCAACCTCACCTGAGGGGGAGCACCTTGTCCCCAGCTGCATTTACCAGCAGAGATGGGACCAGCCAGGGCCAGAAACAGCTACAGTCACTGTGGGGGTCATCTTCAGTTGTACTGGGGTTTGTGTGCTTTGAAGAGGCCAGAAGAAGCCCTTTAAGTGTAGGAAATCTGTTTTCAGGATGATGTTGACACCTTCTCAAGGCTGGCACACAAATCCAGCTTCAAAGCCAGGAAAGCTGGAGGCAGGAGTTCTGGAGGGTTTCAGCCTTTCACAGGGGGAGGTCCTGTTACCTGCACATCTCTGTGCTGCAGTCTCACATTCCATTTCCTCCAGCATCACAAGGAATTTCACTGCAGGTGAGCAATCCTTTCAGAAAGATGGATGTGCAGAGAGGCTAGATAAACATTGCAGCCCCACTGGCTAACTCAGTGCTGGCCCAGGGACACAGCCTTTACTTGAGTAAAGGCTCACAGCCTTTACTCAGCCCTCACCCCTACAGGTAGCCAGAGATGACAAACAGCAGGAAAGTCAATGCCTTATAGCAAGAAAAGAAATGGCAACAAGCTCCATGCCCAGCTGCAACTGGTCAGGAAGCACGGTCACACGTTTTGTTCATTGCAGTTTTACTTCGTAACAATCAAAACTTTGCAGAACAGTTTGAACAGGGTCTAGAGTTGGCAAAACCTCCCACAGGCAGCCCAAATACCACACTTCTGTCAAAACAACGGCTTGAGCCCTTTTCTCCTCAATCACTGGCAACTGCTGTACTGTTACGTTTGCTATTCACAATTAAAGTTCATGAGGCTACAGGGATATCCTTATTTTGCAGGCAAAAGCCACTAATTAGAAAACAGGGAGTTGTGTGAAGACCTCCAAGGGGGATGAAAACAAGAACCTCATCCTTCTCATGACAAGCATCCAAGCCCCTTGTCTCCATCTACAGCCCCTTTGTCCAAGATGAGCACTGTGCTACAGCCACCAGGTCCCAGCTGAGAAAGCAGGGTGGGAATCACTGCTCTCCAGGGCTTGCACAGCTACAGCAGGAGAACTGGAAGCTGCCACCCGAGGGCTGTAGCAGCAGCCACCATGCCCTGATGATTCAACTCCACACAGTGTGCTCAGCCAAGTCCCAGGAGAGTCTGGTCACAGCCAGGCAGCCGCCCTCCTGACGGGGAGGTTGCACTGCACTGGGAGGGCAGGCACCAGGGTCTGAATCCAAGGGCTGTGCTTTAGCAGTGCCCAGGGCCCCACACCATCAATAAGAGCTCTGCTAAGCCTCAGGCTGTACAAGTACAAGACACACAGGTAGCTCCAGGCCCAGGACAGAGATTATTTCATTTTAAGATGAAGCAACAGGGGAACAAAGTAAGTAGAAAAATGAAAGTGGGTAGCATGAAAGGAGCAGTCCTAGGATAGAAGTGATTAGGTTTAAATCTGAACTCTCACTAGTGTCAGAAATGCTGGTCTAACTACAGCCCTTGCACAGCTCTAGGGCTTCTGCAGCCACTCACTGTGCAAAAATAAACTGGAACAAAACACCCACTCCCTCTTTCAGCACTGAAGTAGCTGCTAGAGATGGACCAGAAATGCAGAGGCATGAGAGAGAGTGGAAAAGCTTCTTTTTTGGTTTTGGTCTTAAGATAATACTGTGGTCAAGAAAGGTGGTCCTGCAGATATTTAATGGATGACAAGCATGTGCCTGAACACAAATGGTGAAGATATTCTACTTAAATGTGGCAAACAGGCAGTGAAAGCTGCAGCTCTGACCAACAACAGGGAACAGCAGCACACAGAACGGAGCAATAAGGCAAGCAGTTTATGAAAGGACTGGAGAAAGCTGAGGCAGTCAAAGTGACTACCAGCTTTTTGCAAGAACATCTGGACACGTTTCCTGAATGCACCGGTGACTAGTGTGGAAATCCCTGGAAGATGCAAGAACTGGAGCAGAGATGGAGCCATGACATCTAATCTGGGGTGACATCTGCCTCTGGGCTAGAGCAGCGAGATTGTTTTTGCCATTACTGGAAAGAAGATTGCTGTAGTCAGGAACAGAGCCGCTCAGGGGAGAAAAAAAAAGCGGTAGTGTGAAGAGAAAGCAGAATTCAGTATTATTCAGAAAACTGATGTGCAAACTGGACATGATCTGTAGAACAAATAAAGAAAATGCCAGGCTGTGATCCCTGTGGGTCACACATGGTGACTGAGGAAGGAGGAACACAGTTTGGGAGACAGGCCAAGTGCCTTCTGTGTCTCATTCTGATACTTCAGTTGTGGTAAGAGGCATTTGGCACAGACACCCTCCTGGAGTGGAAGGACACAGCTGCAAAAATGGAGACCTCTTCCAATAACACAACCTGCAAGGTATGAAATCAAGAGAGAAACAGGCTGGGCACAGGCAGAGGCATGGAATAACCAGATCAGATCAACTTGGGCTTAAAACGAAAGACACGTTAGAAAGTCAAAATGAAACGTGTCTGTTTATTGATAGATCTCTGAGACTGAGCTAAATTTATATCAGGAACACTTGAAAATGAAACATTCTGCAGAGATGTGGTTATTTGTACAGCTTTGGTTAACACCCTTCCTGGCAGTGAAATGCGCTTTAATGTGGTAAAGGCAGTGCAAGAAGAATGTTGCTGTCTTCTTCTCACCGTGCCTTACACGTTCATCTTTGCATTTTCAAAATTTCTTGCAGATTTTTGCCCCATGTATCTCTGTGCAGCCCCATCCCCACAAGCAGAGACCCTAGAAGTTTACCCAAGGGCTAGAAAGTCTAAATCATCAGTTCCCAGAACTCCATTACATCCCAACCACAAAACAGGGCATCCGGAACAGCCTGCCAAGCATGGAGCTCCCTCAGCATCTCCCAAACCTGAAGAAAAGGATTCCCCTTTCCACCAAATCCCAAGTCTGTCATTGCAGAGGGTCAAGGCAGACTCCTCAGAGAGTCACAGGCTTCATGCTGTCGCTCATATTAATGATGCAATGCTTTATTAATTGGAGTTTTCCTGAACAGCATGTGTAGTATCAGTGACACTCATAATTAAATAGGCAGGCAGCATTTTTTTTTTAAATGAGCTGAGAGTTAATTGAATTCTGGAGTCCCTGTGATCAGCTGTGAAATTTATACCTGCAATTTGTGCAGGCAGCAAGAACCAGAGCCTTTGGGGCCTTGTTATTCATCAAAAATAGGCTGATTTATTTGTGCCAAGTATCTCTGTAGGAGGCTCTTGGGCCCGATGTACAGTCACTTTCCTCCAATTAACCTCCCTGGCCTAGAGGGAAAAGAGAATTAGACATCTGTTAAAAGCACAAACTTAGTCTTGAGAAAGGAGGCACATTTCAGTGGAAGCCAGCTCTCAGCTGAGTTAACCTCTGGCCACCATGAGCTGAGGACTTCCCAGCATGAAATGTCAGAAACAGCCGACACAAACTATGGGGCTAAAGCAATCACAGATGATAAGGAGTGGAAGGCACTGGCACAAGTCAGCTGGACCACTCTGCTTCACAGAGAGCAGAACCCTCTGGATGAGGAGGAGGATCCCTGCTCTGGTTGACAAGAGCTACCATGTAGGACAGCAATTCCTCTCCTCCTGTTTCCTTTCTGTGCAAAATTCACTTCCCAGAAGACTGGGTGCTCAGCAGCCATTTTTCATGCCACCCTCCTTTCTCCTACTACTCAGCATGAGTAGCAAGTTCTTGTAGAAGGACTGGAACTGGTTCACTTTTTAGTCTCTTTAGGTTGGAGCCAAGCACAAAGCAGGTGTTTCTTAGTAAGAAGTCTGCGCACACTTTCAGGAAGTTTTCCAGCCACAGATCACTTTGTGTCAGAATCATAAAGACCAGCCAGATGCTGAGAAGAAATCTTGAGGACTTGAGCTGTGTCTCTGTTCTGTACAAATCCTTTTGGGATCCCCTCTAAGGGCCAATCATTGCCTAAGAGCACCCATGAAATGGTACAGCAGAGCCAGGAACCAATAATACTCCTTGCTCAATGGATTTTCCAGTCCAGGGCTAACTCTGCCAGCAATATGACAGCATTGTTCTTCATCACTGAAGCACGGCACTGAAGCATTAGCTAATCCCTCTCAAGTGTGTGGGAAATAGTTTGGAGTTCTGCAGTTGGCTTTTATAAAACCGTCCATCAGAAATGGCTCCAAGGCACAGACAGATCTGCCATGTGGCCATTCTGGAGAGCCCAAAACGTGACTAGTTTTGCATGGGAGAAATACAGGCCAGCATTTGTTTAATAATGTTTGCTTTCACAGAGAAAGTCTGAGATCAAAATGGCAACTGCTACTCTCAAAAGTACACCAGAACAAGCACAGCCAAAGTGTCCACCCTGCTCTTGTCCACAGCAGATTGCAGCACCAGGTTTTTATCTTCACCATACTCTTTCTAGCTATGAGACCTGTGACTTCTGGTCGGGATTTTGTCTCCTTTTTTTCAGTGCTGGATTTCCTTTAAAAGGCTGTAATTTAGTTTGCAATTTATTTTGGTTGACTTGGGTGTAAAGTTTACTCTGACCACCACCTAAGAAAGCCCATATCCATGGAAATCATGGGAGACCAACATGCCTCTCTTGAACAGTTCTTCTCCCCCATCCAGTATCACTGCTTGTTTTTGGACAGTCATTCAGGGGTAAAACAAACAAAACCCAAACACACAAACCACAACACATACACCATACTGACAGCCTGATCAGCTGTTAAAAAGCCTGTCTTTCCTTATGACTAAAAGCGGCCATTTAAAATCAGCAGTCAAGGCTTGTTAATGACTCTTGTAAAGATCTTCAGTGGTGCCCTATGAAATCAACATCACAAGAATCTATGCAAAAACCATTTATATAGAAACTAGTCTCACAGGCAAACTATTTCATTAAAAGCTTTAGAAATTCCTTTTTTGTATTTCAACTGGTATTTGTTTATGAATTAACTCAAAGTGCAATGCAGCTCAACCTCCAAGCAGCTTAGGTGGTTGTTTACCAAAAAAAAAGGCAATGGCAGAAGCTGGCCCCAGACATCAGCCAGGGAACCTCTTTAGAAGGACATTTCAGTCCCCCAAGACACTCCTCCCACTGCAGAAATGCAGCTGCCACACAGCAATTGTAGCCTGTCGGCGTTAGATGGGATCTTCAGTAGATTAAGAACTGCTCCAGTGATTCTGGACGTGTGCAGTCTCTCCCAGGAGCACTTCATCGCTGAACCACACTTCAGGGTACACTGCTTTCAGCAGGGGTCCCAGCAGGTACCTTTGCTCATTAAAGCAGCCCAAAATTTCCTGCTGATCCAGGAAATTCCCCCGCTAAACACACAGCAATCCTCAGAAACACACAGCTTCACATCCAGCCGCTACCTCTAGTGCTTGGGTTCAGCGAGCAGCAGAAATGCCACAGTGTATTACCAGGGAAAGACATAACACACGTACAGAGGAGTTACATGACAGAAGTCAAATGCTTAAAAGCATAAAATACACAGGTCCACAGTGAGGTAAAATAAAATCCCACAGGAAACAACCAGGCTGCTAATTAGGACAATGTAACCAGTACTTACCATATAGCTCCGGGTATGCAAAGCTTTCAGTGTATGCAAAGCTGTATCTTTGACTTCAGGCATTTTAGCAGGATTGGAATAAGCAACACGAGCTATTTGCAGCAGAGAACTGGGTACCAGGTATCGGGCTCTGCCAGCCAGGGACAGCCCCATGCCGCCCCATGAATGACCCTCCCATCCTAAGCTAGTGCAGCTGGGACAGCAAGCATCACTGCTGGCACTTAGAGCTCTCCTGGATCTCTGCAGGCAACAAGCTGGAATGAGTTTGGAGCTGTCTTCCAGAAAGTCTCAAACACTTCATGGACAGCAGGCTGAACTCACAGCTGTGTTAAGAAGAGTTACTCAGAGAAACCAAGGCACAGATGTAAAAAGGGCAAAATTTTCAAGCCATTCATGGCAGAGGATCATCACTGAGATTTTCTGTGTTGGTTTCGCTGGGTTTTTAAGTATATACATACACCTACATGTAAGCACACTTACAATGAAATCAGAAGATGTACCTTGAAGTTATTTATGCAATCTCTATAGGTTTAGTCATCACAGACAAAAACATTGCATCCATCTGTCATGCTGGATCAGATAACCGATCCCTCAAACCTAATAACTGCTTCTGGAAAGCAGGCGAAAAACAGACTTGCTTAATTCTGCCTCTTAAAGACACAGCCACTTGTCTCACTGTGGGCACCCATGAGACACCAAGGTCGAAAAGGACTACCGGGCATCAAAGTTTTGTTTCAGGTATCCTGAAAAAAATTCAGTCACCAAGAAATATAGGAGGATAAAACACCAAGAGGCTCTGGCAAGCCGTTCAAAAGTCAGCCAACAAGAACTGACCCTAAAAAGAGGTCATCTCCAGTACACCTCTTCATCATCCACCATTATCCTGGCTAACCTAGCACTGCACCACAAAACCTCCAGCACTCCCTGGGGCACTGGGAGCAAGCAGCCCAGACCCCGTGTACCTCATGGTGGGGCTCTGCAGGCTTCATCCCAGCGGGCATCACACAGGAGGCTCTGCAGACCTTCACCCCAATGGGGATCACACAGTGGGCTCTGCAGACCTTCACCCCAATGGGGATCACACAGTGGGCTCTGCAGACCTTCACCCCAATGGGGATCACACAGTGGGCTCTGCAGACCTTCACCCCAATGGGGATCACACAGTGGGCTCTGCAGACCTTCACCCCAATGGGGATCACACAGTGGGCTCTGCAGACCTGCGTCCCAAAGAGCTCACAGCAGGGCTCTGCAGGCTTCATCACAACAGAACCCCCACAGGACAGGTTCTGCATGTCTTCGTCACAATGGAAGCCTCACTCTAGGGTTCTTCACGCCTTCCCCACCATGGATCTCCCGCAGGCAGAGTGTTCCTTCTCCCCACACCGGCTCGGCACGGCAGCTGGCAGCCGCGGGAGCTCTGGGGCCGCCGCGCTTCAGCCACCGCTGCCCTGCAAAGCCACATGAACCCCCAAATCTGTTCTTAATTGGGAACACGCTTCTCTGCCAAGGAGCTCCGACCCAGCTGCGCGACCCCGGGCCGGGGCGGCGCCGGCCACAGGTGCCTTGGCTCTGCCGCTCGCCCGGCCTGCGGCCCCGGAGGGCGGCCCGGGGTTCTGGGGCAGCCCCCGCGGGCTCCGCACAGACACCGGCCCGAGGCTCTGGGGCAGCCCCCAGCGGGTCCCGCACAGACACCGGCCCGGGGCTCTGGGGCAGCCCCCAGCGGGTCCCGCACA
>VYXF01006032.1:2367783-2436804 GCA_013397295.1 Polioptila caerulea | reverse complement strand
CTGGGCAGCCCCCGCGGGTCCCGCACAGACACCGGCCCGGGGCGGCCACCAGAGGGGGCCAGAGCACCGCACTGGGCCGGGCCGGGCCGGGCCGGGCCGCGCTCCCCGGGCCCACCGCGGGCTCTCCAGGCCCGGCCCCTCGCCCTCCCCCGGAGCTGGGCTCTGGCCCCTCCGCCGTGCCCGGGCCGGGCAAGGGGCACACGGCCGCCTGCGAAAGGCAGCAGGAGGTTCCCCTGCTCCCCCCGGGCCCCCCTGTGCGGGGTGTTGCTGTAGGGTCTGGCCGCCCTGTTGGGAGCTGCCCGGCAGTTCGGGGTGCCCCCCGAACGCGCAGCTGACCCCAGCGTCGCCATCTGATCAAAGACCGCAAATAACGTTGTTTATTTAAAAAATATTAGAGCAGCTCTTTGCCATAAGTGGCAAGTCATTATTTAATTCCTTTGGTACTCGCAGAAATAACATCAATCAACATGAATGCATCTGCTAGCTAAATGTGAATGTAATCATCCATTAAAATGTTAACATTTATGAAAACTGTTTATTAAAATAAAGTTATAAGAATCTCATTGTGATTTGATAATCAGCTAATGTCCCCTTAAGGCAGAATTTAGACATTTGATGTTCGAACTAGATAACATTTTAAATGCCCCATCAGTTTATAGCTCCAGTTATTCTGAAACATGATTAAGCCTTTGTGTTGCAGCCCTGGAAACAGATGTCCTTTTTTTATCCTTGTGCCCTGTGCAAAATGGGCCTTTTCCCCCCCCAGCCTAAAAAAACTCAAATTCAGATAAAGAACCGAAGAGGTGAATGTATAGAGAGAGATAAACTGAAATCAAAATGAGGTGGTTGATCCTACCAGACCTAGTAGGGCTCGTGTGACAACAAGAAGGGCTCAGTTAGGAGAGCCCTTTCCTTCTGGCATGGTGGTTCTGGGTGAGGGTGACAGAGGAGCACCCTTGGTACGAATGGGCTGTGCCCAAGGAGACACCCATGGGACCAAGAAGCCATCCACGTACCCAAACGTGCCTGCAGCTGTGGCCCTGCAGACCACACTGTGTCCTTGCCCTTGTGTACATCCCCGCTGGCATCTCCACTTGGATGTGTGTGTTGGCATCCTCCACCTCAAACCCAGCCCCTTTTCCAGGAAGGGAGATGTAATACATGTAATTAGGTAACATTTTGCTGCAAGACAGCCGACAACCATCGGCAGGTTTCATTTTGAGTCATGCTTTCTATTAAGCACGTATCAGGTCTGCTTCCCTGTGCAGAAGCCCCAGCTCCTGAGGCAGCTTGCTGTGTGCCCAGCCTGGCGTGCAGGAACTACTCGGTGCATTCATGTGCACTGAGATTTTTGGCCTTCCCTGTTCTGGTAACTCTTCAACTCTGATTCAAATGTGACTGCGACAAATTCAGTTGGCATCTGCTTGTTCCATCTAGCATTTCAACAGACAGCTCTGAGGGGAGCCAGGCTCCTAATTCCTGCTCTGCTTTAATCTGCAGACTCAAGCTAGCCCTGGCATATCTCCATAGAAAGCTCATACATTCCATTGTCCTCTGACAGGTACAGTTGGGTCCTAAAGGACTATCTCCACCACAGTTAATAATGAATCATAATGAACAGACCTTACTCACTCAGAAACGAAACTGTTTCAGACACCCCCAAAATTGGTATGATTAGTCATAAAGTCCTGTGTTGAAATACGAAACATCCAACACTGTGTGGGAATAAGAGAATTTTGTATCTTAATCTTGTTTTGTGTGTACTCTTAAAAAATCTTGAGAACTCTTCACACATAAATAGGCACTTTACAGATTTGTGAGTTTCAGTTGAATTTAGTAAACTGCAGCTTCATAATTCCCAGTGAATTCAGCTATAAACCCACAATCACTGCCAATTCATAACATATTAGTTTTACCAGAATAGATCCAAATTCCTTTGATAACCACGAGGAAAGTCTGAGCACTGTCTTTGTTATGGAGAATTTCCACTATCATTCAGCATTAGTCAAGCACTAATGGACATTAAAAAATAAAGAATTGCTGTAGACTGTAAAAAATACATAATTTCAACTTTCCCATGTGACTGGTGCCTTGAGAAATTGACTGACATAGCTATAACAAAATAATTATCCTGTTATAGCTGTGCCTGTATAACTTCTCCACACGGACGCTCTATTCTAAAATTTAAGTGACTTTATTACAGAATAATTACTCAAGGACTTTAGACCAGAATGAGGTTCTGCACAGGAGAGTTTTGCCAGTGTGGCTCTGGTGATTTAAATTCACCATACTAAGCAGGTAAATTTTGCTGTGCAGACTCTCAGGAGAGCCTGCCAGCAGCATTAGATAAGACATCCCAATTCTGTATTATCTAAAAATTGAACTTCTGCACTGTACAGGGCATAGCATCCTATTTTGCATGCATTGTCAAACAGGCAGGGCTTTTGCCTCCCAAGGGAATGTCTTCTTCCCAAGGGAAGCTCAGAAGGAAGGACAGACAGGCATCGTTCAGCTGTAGAAAAAAAGAAGTGGGATTTGGTAAACCCAGAGCCACATTTTCCAAGTGCACTATCGCTTCCATTTGCAAATGTGAACTCTGGATGTCCAGCCTTCCCACCCACTTGCCTATACTTTTTGGCTAGAAAAGCACACCTCTGAGGCCAAATTCCTTTTCCTGGCTGGCCTCCTGGTTCTCCTCCTGGGCTCTGAGGAGCCTCACACGGTCACAGCTGCCCTTTCCGTCACGCCGCGCTCCCAGCACTCGCTGTCCGGACTCCTCGGGCTCCCCTGCCCGCTCCTGGCCACCGGCCCATGCTGCCTGAGTCACCCTGGCCACAAACTATTCACTCGAGCCACCGAGCATCATCACAGGCCACATTCTTTAAACAAGACTTCACACGCCTCTGCTAGCCAATGTCGTGATGGTTTGAGTCGTGGGGACACGGGGAGAGCCTTGAGTGTGACATGCACAAGGGACTCGCAGCCGCCTCCTCCTCTCCGGGCTCCGGTGGGCGCAGGCTGTGCTGGAACGGAGCAGCACAGGAATCCAGCAGCAGGAACTCTGCACACAGACCACCCGGGAACCTTGGGTGCTCCAGGCACAGAGTCATTTACCACGTGTTTGAAATGGAACTAGTGGAAAGATCTTGTTCAGTCCCAAAACACAGCTGAGCTAACACACAGGAATCAAAGGAAACAAGCAGCCCTATTAACAGCAGGATCAGCGAAGCCTGGTTTGCTGCGCATTTGTCTTTCAAAGTTGAGCTCCTCTGTGGATTCCCTCGTGCCTAAAGACTGAGTTTGTGCCTTTTATTTGACAGGACGAGTGTACTGGGTTTGCATGACAAGGTTTTGGTGGCAGGGCGGCTACAGAGGCGGCTTCTGTGAGGAGCTGCCAAAGGTTCCCCTGTGTCCAACAGAGTCAGAGCCAGCTGGCTCCAAGATGGACCCACCACTGGCCAAGGCCCAGCCCATCAGCAACCGTGGTAAAACCTCTGAGATAACGGATTTAAAAAGGGGTGGTGAGTGGGAGTGCCTGTGCAACTGCAGCTGAAGAAGCAAGAAACAGCCCTGCAGGCACCAAGGTCAGTGAAGGGGGAGGAGCGGCTTGGGGCACCAGAGCAGAAATTCCCCTGCATCCCATAGTGAATGATGACCATGGTGAGGCAGGCTTTTAAGCCCATAAAGGTCCACGGTGGAGCAGATACTCACCTGTAGCCTGGGGAAGACCCCACACTGGAGCAGGGGTATGCCCAAAGGAGACTATGACCTTGTGTGAATTCTGCACTGGCACAGGTTTGCTGGCAGGTCTTGTGCTCTCCCTGACACCCCTGAGAGGGTCAGCTTTCCACTGAGCTGTGGGCCACTCCACAGGACAGCTGTGGAGGGGACTGGGCTGGAGAGATGGGAGAAAATATTTTTCTGTACATCTCTTCTTAGTCCAAAACCAAGGGAAGTAGCCATATATGGGACATCCTGTTCCAAAAGACATTTCTTAAAAGTAATTCTTTTTTCCCCCAGAAGTTTTGACATTTCCCATTCTGGACTCTACTCACCATGATTGGATTTTATTGTCACGGAAAAAAGTTCTGCAGCATTAGAAAGCAAGGAAATACTGAACAGTTCTTGCCTTGCAGCTAAGTGTGATCCAGGCTCCATTGCAGTCAGAGCCAGGAATCCCACTGACGTCAGTGAGGCAGGGATTTCACTTCTGAAAGTTTGGTTTTTGTTTTGTGTTTGTGTTAAAGAGCCTGAGAACCCATGCTTGATAAGGTCAAGCAAGCCCAGCAGGGTCCATACTATGCTCTTCTCCCCTCTCAGATCCCAGGCACAGCCCAGACCACTCTGTGTGTGTCTGCCTCTGAATTATTTAACTGTCCAGCTGGTTAAAAATAGCACAGCAGCAACTCCCTTTCCAGCCTCTGACTGTTAAATGGGCCGTCAGAGCCCAGCCAAGGCCGAGGTCGTGGCCTGGGCTGCACATGTGGCCAGGGCGAGCTGGATGCCAGAGGGAGGGACAAGCTTGTCGCCGCAAAGCCTGGTTCCAGCACGATGATATCAGCCTGTGAAAGAAAAGCGAGGCAAACTCAGAACACTATGAAGCTGCCAAAGAAAACACTGTCTTCACAATGAACAAAAGTCTGATTAATTATTAATTGCCTGGCAGCTAATTAGCATTCCCTTGGGCAGCTGTCTACAGAGTGCCTTATATTTCCAACACACCGTGGGCCAACATCATCGATGCAAATGGCTTTGGATCAGAGTTAGCAACTGATTTGTTGCCTGAAACGAGTTGTTCCCCTCCCGTCTCCCCGCCTCCTCCTGTCACCTCTCTTTTCTCCACCCAGAGACTTGGGCTCATCTCGGTGTGAGCTAAGCAGAAAACACCCCTTGCTGATGAATCTCCTTCCTGTGGTGCTTTTCCAAGGCAGCCGGACAGCTCCCAGCAGCCACCCCCCTGTGCACAACGCCAGCCTGCCCAACAGGAGGGTGACTGCGGGGCTCCAGCCCTGGAAAAAGCCTTCCTTGGCTCTTGTGTGGCCAGAGGGGAGGGGAGCAGCTCTGCGTGGTGAAGCACTGAGCAGCTGCAGAGGCAGCGACTCAGTCTGGGCTTTAGAACTCAAGGCAGCATTTAGGGAATTCAGCATCAGCTAATCACAGAATAATTTAGGTTAGAAAAGACTTGTAATATCATCAGGTCCGACCCACTGCCAAGGCCACTGCTAAGCTCTGTCCTTAAGCACCACATCTACTCGTCTTATAAATCCCTCCAGGGATGGTGACTCCACCACCTCCCTGGGCAGCCTGTTCCAATTCTTGACAACCCTTTCAGTGAAGAAACGTTTCCTAATATTTTAGCTAAACCTCCCTGCTTGCATTCAGCTCCTATTAATGTTAATAGGACTTAGGCACATGCATCAAGGGCAAGCAGATCCCTTACGAGAGCATAAACATAAATTACAGCTATGTACAGGCAGAGCAAGCCTTCAACTTGCTGTTTTACAATGCCAAGAAAGATGCACTTTCCATTTTAAGAACTTAGCTGCTTTAAATTTTTTTTTTTATGGAACAAGTCAGTGGAGTTGGTGAAATACTGCAGCAAAATCTGAAGGTTTCTCAGTTCACCATCACACCACTTGGCAAAAACTGTCCACAATCCTATGCAGACTAGGAAACAAGTTCAGGATTCCTACTGTCTCCAAAATGCACCTTTCTGAGGTTTAAGTAGGTGTCATGCTCTCCCTGCAGTACAGAATTAATGTTAAAGAGTTTTTGACATTTTCCCTGAGAAATTCATCCAGCCTCTGTATTTTATACCTGACACCAGAGTGTTCCTGTCACTCAAATTCATTAGATGAAAATGTGTCTGAGAGCTTAACAGGAAAGCAGGCAAACTTTAAAAGGAAAGATGGTGAAGGAGACAAGGATCAGCTACAGAGTAGGCTCAGGTGTCAGCCCTGGCCATCAGGAGCCAGGAGTACCAGAGAAGGTGAGCTGACCTGGAATCCAGCAGAGGTAATGGATATCACCCCAACAACTTCAGCAGAGCTCAGACTGATGCTCCAGTTCCAGAGATTAGAGGAATGATCACTTTCCTTGCAGATAAGACCAGGTGATAAAAGCTACCATGGTGATCAGAGAAGCCCTCATTACAAGAGCACAGGATCGTTGAGCCATAGAGCAGTTTCCTGGTCTGTTTACACATGTTTTAGAACAAGGAGTCCTGCATCTAAGACTACGTGTCCTGGCTGTTACTGCAGTATAAACACCATAAAATGACTGTTTTACTACCCCAAAGCCAGAGCAGAAGTGCTGATGCAGCAAGATGATTGAGATAAGAGCAGTTGTTTTCAGAGTGAAGGGACAAAATCTGTGGGAAGTTCTTTGTCTCTAGGCAAAGAACTTGAGGTACTGAATTAAAAAAAAAAAAAAAAAAGCCCAAATTACCACAGTCAAATTTCAAGTTCTTATTCTCATTCTACAGGTCTACCCTGCCTGCTGCCTTGCTCTAACTCTGCACTGTGCCAGCAAGGCAGCACATTAGTCAAATATGAGATCATTAAGTTATATCTCTATGGATATGGGATATAACCCCTTGAAATATAGACACACTGCAGAGGAGCAGAGCATGGTTTTGTTGTACTCCTGCTAACAGTTCTGCAAAGAACCTGCAGCTACCATGCACAGCCAGATATTTTATTAGACTACATTTCTCCTCGCGTACATGAGTCATATAAAGTACATAAACTCATGAAGTCCAACTAAGACTGGCATAAATCAGGGATAACACCAGTGGAGCCAATAGAGTTGCACTGGGGTGAAAGTGGCATAAATCAGAGGCTGATCAGGTACACATTTTCTTTAAGGTAGACAGACCATTAAGTGGCTTACATAGACTTCTTATCACATTACGGTTCTGTAAGGTAAATAACAGTCACCGAGCACTGTATATAATGAATTGCAGCCTGCAACATACAGCAAATGGCCATTTTTCTCTGGGAATCTCTCAGCTCAGAGCTCTGAGACCAAAAATAATGGGCAATATTCTCCAGCATTCATGTGTGACATTCCCATTAGTATTAACAGGAGGTATGTGCCCAAAGTCAGGATGTATTCATCAGCAATGTGAATTGGATATTACTAAGGCTCCCAGTGAACATTCCAGTTTCATCCCCAGCCATGACCCTCCTAGGGAGCAGCCACAGCTCTTTACTCGCCTTTGCACGGGAAAATATTTATTTGATGTCAGGTGGAGCTGTAATCAGAGGAAGCAGGGCAGTCTGGTATCACTCACCTCTGAGCATCAGCCCTCAAAGGAGCCTCACACAGGCAGCCCAGCTCAGAGCAGGACTCACTGGTGCAGGCACTGGGCATCTCTCACAGGAAACAGCATCAGGACTCAGAGGCTGCATGGCAGCTGAAACCTGAAGAAAGTAAGAGAAGTGAAGTGATCACCAAGTTATAGGACAGATCAAGAATTTTACACCTTAAATGCCCAGTCTGACTGTTTTCCTCCCCATAAAGCCTGCTTTCTGCCTATAGACACTTATTGTACGTTGGAAGGGCAGCAAACAGATCAGAGTTTGTTTAGATTGAAGTTCAGAAGTAATTTGTCTAGATCGGGGTAGCGAGGTGCTTCTTTAAAGCTCAATATACACATTAATTGCCTAATTTTTAAATTAGACTTGAAGGTGACTAGAACACAGAGCTAAAGCAAGTTCAACAAGCAACCGAAGTGTAACTAACACAGGCAGAGCACACATGTGTACACAGCTCTGCTAACAGGAACAAATTCCTTCCTGCCCTGAATTGCACCTAAGAAGAGCCATAAGCTGGTTCAAAACTAAATATACACCACAGCATATGTACTTGCTAAGAAGGTCATTAGAACACAGAGCTTGGGGAGACAGCTGTGCCAGGAGCAAATAAATATAAAAATAAGATGTAGTGGAATCTGCACAAGAGAAAATAACTGAAAAGACACAGAAGGCCAGGGAGCACAGCTGCTTGAAATAATTCTTTAGAAAAGAAATGGTGCAGCTGCATGCCTTATCCTAACCTCCAATCTCTGAAGGTATGAACCTTGGCAATGCCATTCCTGCCCTACTCAAGTGTAAGCATCTGGCATTACAGAATGCCTTATGGAGAGCCAAAGATGAGACTGCCCATCCAGCCTAGAGAAATGGGTTATAAGATTCTGGAGGTCTTGGCATTGCAGTTTAACAAGTCTCCCTAGCAAAGACTTTCTTCACTGCACTGATACAGACTTCTCCCAGCTCTAAATGTGAGAGCTTAATCCCAGAGTTACTGGCTTGTCAACAGAGTCTCCCAGAATAGTGTCCATACCTTGGACAAGCTGCAATTAGTGTAACAGAACAATGTAAACAGGGCTCTAACCTAAACATGACTGGCAGTGATACAATAGAGGGGTCAGGGGGAAGCTAATCCAGAAGTTCAGTGTGCACCCCCTTAAACAAGGAATTTGAGTGGAACTAAAAATAGCAGGTGAGACTATCTGACAGCTAAATTGCCAGTGGTAGCTTAGCATGGATTCAGTTACATTGCTCAGCGACCCTCAGTGAATTAAATAGATTGAAATGCTAATGATAGAGTGAATTCCCAGTACAGAGGTAGAATAAAGTAGTCAGATTAGGTTTCAGACAAGGTGAGTTCAATGGCAGCAAAGAGATCAGAGTTTGTTTAGATCAAGGTACAAAAGTAATTTGTCTAGATCAGGGTAGAGAGATGCTTCTTTAAAGCTTAGGGGCTCCCCAATGTTAAGTAACACGTCAAAAACAGTGTAGACCTGAGAAGCTATTTCAGTGACTGCTATTTTATGTGATTTCTGTCAACACTGGAACATTTCTCACTGGTCTCAATACACTCCTAATGGCATCATCATTTATCTGCTAATTAATTAAACGCTACTCTGATGACAGATGTGCGACAGTTCACCTGGGCTGTCACTCAGACTCTACTTGTTCTCACTGGGTATTCCAACCAGTGGAGTGCTGCAGTGAAACCATAACTGTGGCATTTATTCTCTTTGGGGTTTGCAGGTGTTCACCATGACATCACAGCTTCACAAGGACACAGAGACTCACCCCCACTGCTCCTTCTAAAGCTCAGGAAGCAGAAAGGAGTCACAGGCTTGATCAAGAGTCTTACCTGCCACTGCACAGACCAAGCCCAGGCCAGCTGCTTAACAAAATTTAAACCCCAGGCTAATGACAATGGAAAGCGATATTCACAAAGCACACACAAAAAATTAAGAACTGAACTTGAAACTCCACTCAGGGTTCACCTGTTCAAAACAACTCTGGAGGCTCTCCAGAGCAAGTGTATTAATACATAAATTCCAGGATCAATTTATCCTTAAACAACAGATCTGTCCCTTCTCTTCCAAGGTCACAAGGCAGGTCAATGCCATTAGATTAAAACCAAACTTGATATAAGATGCACTGTCCTCACAGTGTAGGCAATTAAAGATCTTACTTAAAAAGATAGGAGGCTCACCATCACTCAGAGCTTTAAAAATAGGATTAGGCATCTCTCTAAAGGATGTGTTTCAATTCACTGCCCTTGTAATTCAGGATGGTTATTCTCCTAAGAAAGTGACATTGCAGCTTGTCATTCAACTATCAATCAGCAGTGTCGTAATACTTCAGTGTCAGTTGTCTGTTTCCATTACAATAAATAAATAAGAATTACGTATTCTAGTCAAGAAAAAGCAATGTAAGCCTGTGTAAGGTCAGGGGAGGTGTAACATGTCATGCCCATGGGAGTTGCTTTTGCTGCAGTGTTTATATGAAGCCAAGAGCAGGAAATCCAAGCTCTCTGGCACCCACATTCTCAGTCTAAGCACCAGACTTCAGCATCCAGTCATTGGGTTAATTACTATATAGGAAAAACTACAAGAAAAACATCTTCCAGAGTGATAATTTTATTTGGGTTGCCCTGCTTGAAGTCTGACACAAACAGGGCTGGTTTTGAGGTCGCAGCTGACCTGGCAGGAGTCAGTCCCCCAGCCAGACAGGCTGCATTTTGAGCAGTCACTTCTCAGACACCACACATGGGATGGGACTCACTTCTGCCTTCCTCTTCACCAAGGCCAGTTGTTGGCTTAGTCTCAGTATTACTACAGGAAAAGACTCTGTGGCCAGTATTTAGGAACTGTGTGAGACAGCTTTGATGACTGCCCATGAGGCACCACCCTCAGTACCAGCAGCTAGCATGATATGGGACCAGTGAAATCTGAGGAACTACAGTCCCTCAAGTAGAGAGAAGCTGACAGCAGAGTCTCACCCCTTGTGGTTCCAGGCCAAAATGAGGTGCAGCAAGTGGAAATAATTCTTGAGGAGCAGAGCCCTGATGTGCTTTCTCCATTCATAGTAACAGTCCATTTTATGCCAAGTGACTCATTACCGTGAGCGAAGGGAACGTGATTCAACCAGAAAAGCACACGTAATTTGCATAGATTACTTTCCCACTTGGTTTCCATGCTGTGAAGTAACAGGGACTGCCTTCAAGAAAAAAAAAGATATAGTTCCATGAGTAATTCTTTGCTTAAGTATTAAGATATAATACATTGAAGAGACATTTGGATATGGCAATCTGGGGGAAATAAAAACAAAGCAAGCATTGTGTTCTAGTTATTTCTAGTGTTGCGAAAGTGAACAGAAACTATTGTTCAGAGAATGCTTCAAACACCCTTGCAAAAGAAGAAATAAATGTTTCTGTGAGCCCAAGGAAGAAAGAAGGAGGGGGCAGACTCAGCCATGAGTTGGTTGGATTTCAAGATTAGCTTTTTTTCCCTGGCTGAGTGTATCTTGTGTTTTTGTCAGTGGTGACACCACCCTTATCAGCCTCTGCAGAAAGACCACTGCAGAGCTGGCAGCTCCCTCTGAACAGAGGGTGGTCTCCTTCACACTTGCACCTTGCTCTGGATACTGTGGCATTTCATAAGATGAAACTCAGAGAGCATTCAGCATTCATACATCCAAACATTAACCTAAAACTAGGATGTGATTTCACTTGTAACTGCACTGAAATGCAGTGGTTGTAGTGGGTAGTTTGCAATTTCTTTTGCTGCGCACTTGCTGGCAGAATCATGATAAGAATAAGTAACTGGTTCCAGTAAAGTCACAAGGGCAAACCCAAACTGCTTACTCTGTGCATAAATGGTTTAATGTGACAGGGCATGGGGAAAGCAGAAGATCTGTCAGAAAAAATAAACAGGAAAGAAAATATTACTTCAGAATAACTCATCCCAAGCAAATTGAGCTTTCTGAAGAAGCAGCTTGTAAACTATTGGGTTTCAAGAGTTACATCCTGGCTCCAGGCAATGTATGATGCTTCACTTGACAAACAAACCAAGCTCAAGAAAAACAACTTTGCTAGATTAAGACAGCAAGGAGGTTTTGGGAAGAACTGAAATGACACACGGCTCACCAGATACAGGGCTCATTTCACTGCAAGAGAGCAGTTAGGCTTCAGATGAGGCAGATAAACAAACAGACCTGAAACCCACAAAACCTTTCCCCACACTTTGAACCAACTGCAAAGATCAATAACACCATATTTTAGGAAATGTGCAAAAGAGAAGTGGCACCTCCTTACAACAGCACAATGAAGACATGCAAATCAACATGCAGCTACAAGCCTGGGGCATTACTCAGCTTTCTGTCCCCGAGCCTCCATCTCCTGAAGCCTGCTCCCTCTGCCTTGCATTACTTTTACTTCCAGCTCAGTGGCTCAGAGGTGGTTACGTACCTGAAATTGTGCTGCTGAAAGAGGAGGTTCACCTTTCCTGTCCTGAAGGATGGGAAATGTCACTGCAGAGATGGGTGAAATTACACCCTCGACAAGGCACTCCCTTAACATTCCAAGAAGTTTATTTTGAACATCATATAAGAAACCAACTGGAAAATAAAGAGAAGACAAATAATAGAAAGGCACTGCAAAAGTAAATAGAATTCAGCAATACCCCAACAAAAAATAAATCCCTGTGAAGACTCTGACCATCAGCTTCACATTTTGATCTGGTCCATCTCAGCATGTCCCAGCATCTTTGGCAAGTGGGCCATGTTTACAAATTGCAGCAGCTGAAGAGCTCAGTTCCAACTGAGATTTCCTTGGGCAGAGCTCTCTGAGGAAACAGCAATCAAAATGTGCTGGGTGAGAGTTTATAAATGGGGAACTGAGGCACAGGAAAGTTATAATAATGATACTTTGCATTTCTTTATTACTTTAAATGGCCCACACCCTTTACAGACGTTGACCCTCCCAATACCCTGGGGAAAGGTGACTGGCCATTATTATTTATGGAGACAAAGAGGGTGAAATGTGTCATTCCTCAGGCCAAATAGCTGAGAACTGATGAACATACTTCTCTGTTTTAAGTCCAGCTCAAGTGCTTCATGAAATATCGTAAGAGCCTCCTTCTGATCAACCTTGTATTATTGCTCCTCATAACTGCAGACATTTGGAGCATCCTTAACTCCTTTGCCAGAACAATTGGTTGGAGGCCAAGCATAAGGTGCCCTCACCCATGGAGGACAGACAACTCCTTCCCCACAGACATCCCTTTCCCTCAGCCCCACCTGCCAGCAGCATTCCAAGTGTGTGTCCTTGCTGGGCTTGCTCCTCCTACACATCTTACCACAACCACCGATTTTATTGCTCCAGTGCTTCCCGTAACAATCTCCTCCTTTTCCCCTGCTTTTCCAGCTGAAGGAGGACCACACAGGGCTGGGAATGGGGCTGAGCAATGATTTCTAGGAGGATAAATAGAGAGAAGGGAAATAGCTACCAGGCAATGTTGACATAAGTCTGAGTGGAAATTAAACAGTTTCTCACCAGCAGAATAAGCTTCTGGAACAGGCCTGGGAGAGCAGTAGTGGGGAGTAAATATCAAAGACAAAAAAAACCCTCAGCCAATCTATGTGGTTTTAAGATGGAGCTTGTTCAGTCTATAGGGATGGGCCTCATCTGCTGATGGAGGAGGTCTCCCCAACCTGGAACTCCCTGTGTCTTCCTCGAAAGCACTGAGCTGTGCAGCTCACAGCCACCTAGGGTCATTTCTGTAAGACCTTGGCTGCCAAACAAACTAAGTGGTCATCAAGAAAATTGCATTGAAGCACTCAGCTCCAGCTCTGTTCCTGGAATTTTGGGAATCTGTGTCTTTATGTCCCGAAGGAGTGCCCCCATCCCTCCTGTGGCAGGGGCTGCTTGAGTCCCACCTTAACAAGGTCCTGGGATGCTTTGCCATAGGGCTGGCAGTCCCTGACTCCAGTGGCACTCAGTCTGCCTCCCTGTGTCACACCCAGCTGCTCCAGTTCATTTCACTCTGCTCCAAAATAAATTTACAGCCAGGGCTTCCTGTGGCAGGCATGTCCTGTGGACACGGATCACAGGCCCCTTTGGTCAAGCTTGTGGAGAGGCTGCAACAACAGCAAGGGCAGTTGGTGTGATTTAGGAAATGCTGGGAATTTACTTTCAAGAAGGCAGCCCCTACACTCCCCTCCTGGCTTTCCCAGGGTACAGACTGCCCTCATCTCCCCCAAAATCAGCCGTGCACTGGGCACACTTCCAGCCAGAGGGGATGAAAGGGACGGGTCAGAGGCCAGGTCCTCCTGCCCGACCCGGGGAGTGTCAGAGGCAGCCAAAACCCATCCATCAAGTGTAAGTGCTTGGTTATCACAGAGGGAGTGCTCGAGGCTTTGTCTCCATGGGAAGATTGTACTGGTATCGTTCAGGGTATGAACACAAATTGCTGTGATCCCTTGGGGCCCTTCTTTGCTAGAAAAATGTGAGTCCTTAACGCTCATTAATTAACTCGAAGTAGGCTTTGCGGGAAATGTGCAGTTTTCACATGAATCAGGAGGTTATATTAAAGACCAGCTCTGCATATTTTATTGCTGTATGATTCAGCAAAACTCAAGCATGCACTTAAGTTTAAACATCTGCTTAGAGCTCAGTGAAGTCAAGGGAAGGCTGCTAAAACACTTCAGTGAATTGGAGCTTATTTAGACTGGGTGTGATTAGACTGGGTGTGATTTATGAATCAGCAATCAAAAATGTCCAATACTTTATCTTGTACTGTAGTACCTGAACATGTCCTCCTTTCCATTTGGCTGGAAACTGCTAGCACTATGAGAATAGGTAAGACTCAAGAGTACAGAAGGTCAAGGTTGACAGCCATGGTACAGGGTGCATGTTTCTCTCTGCAGGACTAAATCAGCCCAGTGCAAGAAGGACCCATGTGCTGGTTTTCTGCTTTCCTGAAGGCTGTTGCACTACAGCCTGCACTGCTTTGTGCCAGGAGGCTACAAGGCACTGCCCAGATATGCTGAAGGGCTTGTAAAACTGCTGTGTGTGTTAGGAAGGCACTCACAGCCCTGGGATGACGAGGTACTGCTGTAAAGTTGAGAAGATCAGCTCCTGATCAGCTGTGCTTTTCCGCCTGGATAGCAGCAGGCGTAAGGCACGAGAAGGCAATTCCTGGAGCTCTCTTCTCCTACTGTAGGACAATGATATCAGAGGGTCCCAGAACCAGTAAAAACACCATCCTTCAAGCTGGGGCTGACTCACAGCTGGGGCAGCAGATACAAGACCCAGGCTGTTCCCCACTCAGCTTTTCAAAGGGCTCCCTTCCTCCACTCGTGCAGTGTCAGCCACCAAAGCCTAATGATTGTTCTTTAACCTTAAAATATGACAGCCCCGTGCTGCACTTCTGTGATCCTGTAATCATATCTTCCTACAGATGCCCTTCTCATGCAGCTTAAATATTTTACAAATACATGTCTAAGTACAAATCTACCACATTAACTCTTGTGTAGAGGGTACTTATTTTCAGTTGTGTGGCTGGGATTCCTATCAGTGTAATTTACCATGCAGCATGACAGAGCTGAGCTAGAAGGCACAGCTTTTACTAGCTAAAATACAATAAAATATGCTACACCGTGTTTCACAGATGAATCACTTTTAAACCATGCCTTTAAGTATTGTCTGTCACTGCAGTTCCTTATTGTAATACTTTGTGAGAGCTAAGAGAAGGGGAGAGAAATTGCCCTTTAAATCTCTGCAAAGCCTATCATCTAGAAGAAATTAGGGACATTTGTTCTTGGAGTCAGGTGGGTTATGTAAGAGAAAGCTATACACAACAGGTTTTATATGAGTGGAGGTGAGGCAAATGTGTTTTCACTTATTTATATTATGGTTCATTCTAAGAATATTCAAGGACCAGCTCACAAACAAAACAACACCCGAACTCTGCAAAGAGCAGCTGCAGTCCAAAGGGTGCAGACAACTGTTTCCTCTCAGCCCAAGCTGCCAGGCCACCAGCACAGAGACCCCAGGAGAGCAGAACTTCCTGATTCCTGCTCTGAATTAGCTCCCAAGGGGAGAGTCAGCAGCACGTGGACAAAGCAGAGGAGCAGGTCAGACAAATCAGCAGCAGGCAGAGAGGTATTCCCGTATGCAGTCAGTGCCAAATGGTCTTTGCAGCCCTTGCTGCAGAGGACAGCCCTGGCAGTACTGGCATGAGCCCCCTACAGTCACAGAAAACCCAAGGAGCAGACAGCTATTTGGGAAATGGCCATACAAGACCCGTGCCAAAGACCTCTGAACACTTCTCAATGTCTAAAATCAAACTGAACTATGAAAGACCTAAAGTTACAGGGAGAGAGCTGTAATGATCTCCAGTGGGATGTCTAGAGTCTGGCCAAAGTCTTTCCATAATTTATGCGATTGGAAGGCCCACACTTCATTCCTGCTGCTAAATACATCTCCACTCACCAGATACCCAGATTTTCCTGCATTCCCTGGCTCGCCTGCAAGGGCCCTGGAGCCAAGCATCAGGTTATCCCCTGGGCTGCTGGAGCCCTTCACAGACCCAGAAGTTTTTCTGTAGATTGCAGCAGGTTTTTTCTAAGCCAGCCTCTCCTGGGCTCTCCTCTCAGTTCTTTAAAGCTACCTCTGAAATAATGCAGTAAAGACAAAGCTGGAGCAAGCGGGCTGTCACAGCTGGTGGCCACAGCTGCAAGTTTGGGCCAGAACACATTGTTCTTCCTGCTGCAAATGCTTTCTGTTAATAAGACACTACAGAGATGTTTTCTTCTTTGGGGATCTACAGTACAAACCAAAACCAAGGTCAAAGGAAAAGTCCATCTTTTCATTTACTATTTTGGACAGATAAACAAGAAGCACTTCAGTCCCATCTGACATAAATTAATAATGTTCCTGTTATTCACTGCCTGTCGAAAGTTTCACAGAGACACAAGCTCAGGTTTTGAAAGATATCCAAAGGCAATTAAAATGCTGCATGATAGAAGAACACTTGACCTTGAGGGCAGAGCCGCTCGGCAGCAGTGCGGGAGCTGTGCAGGGCTGGTGCATGGGGGTGCACACACAGCCTGGTCCCTGCAGGGACTGTCACTGAGCTGCCAGCACTGGGATGAGTGTTAGAGCTCCCTGTCCTGTGTACACTGAGATACAATCCAGTGTGTCACTCCAGAAGGTTTCTCCCTCTCCAATATATTGCAGGGAAGCCTCCTCTCCTGCAGCTCTGAAATCAAGTGCAGCAATCATTTCATGCTGAAGCACAGCATTCAGCTCCAGAGATGAACAGCCTCTGGATTGTGTGCCACTGCCTTTTGGTCACATAGATGTGAAAATGACATAATCAGAGGAAAAAAACTGGAGTATCACCTCAGTGACAGTCCTGTCTGCCAGCTTCAAAGAAAAGTGCAGTTTGGGGTTGCTGGAGATCCCTGTCACACCCAGTGCTGGTCCCAGGCCTGCCTGCAGCTCAGGGTAGCTTGGTGCATCTTCCCAGTTCACTCCACCCACAGAGTTTGGTTTTCTGTCTCAGGCTGCACAGCTGAGTGTGTCTCAGTACCAAAAAGCAGCATTAAATTAGTTGGACTAGTGCCTTCCTGTACATTTTGTAAACAGTTTGAGACTGCGGGGTTTCGCTATGTCTCAGGGCTTCTGCAGAAGGAGGGTGAGTCAGAGCTGGCCAGTGAGTACAGCTGTTGTGTCTGGGACCACAGTGCCTGCTCCACCAGTTTCAGAAGCTGGAAGGTGCACGTTATGCTTTGCATGTATGTTTAGTTCACTTTCTTCAGCTGCCCTAGTGGTCTGGGAAGGGGAGCCATGGGGAAGGGAGAATTTTTCCTTTTCTTTTTTGACAAAACCAGAAAAACCCCAAAACCCTCAGAAGTATCACGTTTCAGTTTTATGCAAGAACCTTCCCAAAGATCCCCCAAGCATTTGCATCTAGAATAACTCTCTCTCCTGCAGGCACTAACACCTGCTCACATCAGTTTCCATTGAGCATCACCTCCCTGTGGTCCCTGCAGTCACACAAAGCTCAGACCAGTGCAGGACAGAGCTGAGAGATTTTCCAGCCCCTCACTGCCTCCATCCCAGCCATGCAGCACACAGGGAGGCTGTGTGAATTTGAAGGCATGCAAATCTCTGCCTATAAACCTGGCTCTGCTCAGCTGCTCTTTCAGCCCCAGAGATTTATGTATCCCCTCCCTTTTAAGTAAACTCTTTTTCAAGAGCATGACTGTAAAGGTAAGTTCAGGCATAGACCTGTGTAAATTATGTGGTTCAAGCTCCCCAGGGATCAGCATGGTTTCTGCAGTCTCTCCAGTGCTCAGGCTCCCCCGTATGCTCTGTAATCATTTCCAGGTTCCTTCATGCTCCCTGACTCCGGGCTATAACTCAGACTGTCACCCTCTGTGCTTGAGAGGCCCCACTGGCAGCTCTCAGCCTGCCTGGGGACCAGCCCCCAGGCAGTTCCAGCTGGGACAGAGGAGGTGCCAGTGGCCTGGAGCAGTGCTGCCCTCCCAGCTGCTGAGCTGGTGCTGGGAAACATGCCCTGGTTCACCGGGGCACAAGGGGCTGTCGGCTGAGGAGACCTGGGTGTTTTTAAAGGCGATCTATTTTACACCTACACTGTCAAACTGAGTAAAAGTTGCCCTTGCAGCAAACGACTTGTACAAAGATCAGAAATGGATGTTGCTTATTGCCTATTGATTTCCTGGATGGGGAATGTGCACATGGCACAGAGCAGAGCGTTTGCACTACAAACACTTGTATAATTATGGGAGAAGTACACATTAATGAGGGGCTGACTATATTTTCCTTAAGTGGAAAGTGTATTTTAAAGGAGAAGGCTCCTAGAGCTTTTGAAGTCAGAAGTTGTTAAACAGTCAGCAGCTGGAAATTTAAAATTCCTTCACATCAAGGCTCTGTGATCAATAGGGATTAAGTCAAACAGGACCTTTCAAAGCTTTCAAAGCTTCTAGCCTTATTAACAAACAGGTATCTGAAACACAGAGGCACTGCTGGAGGCATCTGTGAGACCTTGGTGCCAGGAGAGAGGCAAGGGGACAGAGGCTGAGGCAGAGACACGACCCTTGTCCCTGGCTGACTCACCTACAGCCACAGCAGTCAAACCTGGATGCTCATTTCCCTTCTTTTGGTGCTGCCTGGCTGTCTCCTGATCACATGCCAGTCTGAAGAAGAGGTTTCCTGCCAAGTTTCCAGACACTCTACTCCTAAGTGTGTCCTCATGGTACCCGTTTCCTACCGGGAGCTCTCTGTTGCAGCTCAGGTGATCATGGAGGAACAGCCAGTTCTGGGAGCAAAGATCCACCTGTGGGCAGGGGAGGTGGAAACAGCTGCTTTGCATTTGCTCCATTTGCAAAGTTTAACGTCCCTGGTTTTATTCTAATAAAACCCGATCCAATTGCTTGTTTGGGTTTTTTCTTTAAACTTAAAGCTTCTCTGTTTTCTTTGGGGACCAAAGCTTTGTCTGAGTCAGGGTTCCTTCACAGGGGATTCTGTAGATGCTTCCAGGGCCTTTCTTGGAACTTGTTTCTGCTGCTACTTAATGTCCCAAGGCCTTTGAGTTAAAGATGAAGTAAGATTCCCTCTGCTACCTGTGCACATCATGAATCAAGGGGACTGATTTGTAAAAAGATCAGCAGCTCATATCTCTGCCCCTCTGGACCCACCTGAGTCCTGCCTGAGGACTGCTGTTGTGAAGTGTCTGGTTAAGGGATTACAACAGTCTTCACTTTCTCCTGTCACCTGAGAAGCACTGAAAACAGGAGAACAATTGATCTGAATATCTTTATATTTTTCTATTTATTTTTTTTTTTATCAGAGAAAGAGAGAATGGCATAAGATTCTTTCCCTTTCCTGACAGTTATCCAGAATGGACAGTTTTTTCAGTATGGACTGAAAAAGCGTTAGGTCCTGGGCCAATAGAGAAGGTGTCCAGGCAGCAGTTCTATAAAAGAGGAGCAAAGATTAAGAGCTTTGCTCTGATCACATCCAGAAATCAATTTCTTCTTCTTGTGGGATTTTTTTTATATGCCAATTTTGCAGTTTTACTAGAGTTATAAATATGCTGTCTTTTGAAGAAAAATGTAGGTTCCTGCAAAATTAAGAAATCCAGTCTCTTTCTTTTCTTTGTATCTAGCAGGTGCAAGCTACCAAAAGAGATTTCCTTCTCAGCAGACGCTATATCCGAACACTGCGGTTTCATTTACAATATTTCCTGCATGAACGAGCTTAGCCCTGTTGCTGCCACATCTTTGGATTTACGATGCAGTCAACAGTTTGTTATTTTCTTCCCTGCCTTCCAATCGCCTTTTGTTTCACTCGGGTGACAGGGGAGGCTGAGGTGAGCCATGTGGCCCCTGGAGCCTGCTGTGCATCTTGCCCGAGTGGCAGCGGGAGCTCGGGGGACCCCAGCGATGGCTCAGCCAGGCAGCACCGCAAGGACAGGCCTGAGATGGGCACAGCTCCGAGCCCGCTGTCCTCAGCACAGCATCATGTGCTGACAGCAGAGGGAAACGTTTTCTGTGGCTGTGAAAGGAGCCGACAGGGCTGGAGATTGAATCGCTCTGAGTTCACGCTGGCACGGTGCCGCCGGCGCGTACGAACGGAGCGTGGAGTGTTCAGAGCTCTGCTCTGCTCCGTGGCCAGGTGGGGATTTCTGACACTGCCGCTCACAGCGTTTGAGGTGGGTGAGAGCCACTCATCCTGGCACAGCAGCCTGCCCTCCGAGGGCTTGGCACCCAGCGAGGCACCTGCCTGGCACTGGTGGGCCACAGGGAGAGCTCCACTGGCGGCCTCTTGGCATGGCTGTGGTGCACAACGAGACACTCCAGGATGTGACTTCACTGACCACGCCGGTCTGTGCCTGTTCAATAATGTCAGGAGTTCAGAAAGGACATCCTTCTGATAGCATGGCACCTGTTTTGGGCAAATACAACCATCTGGAAAATAAGGTTACACCACCTGCAGCAGCCTCCTCTTCCCTCACTTCACTCCAGGTCAGCTTCCCACAGCTGGAGACCACAGCAAGAGGAGATTGCGAGTCCTGCATCCCTCTCAAAGCAACAGCACACCTGGGTGAGGAGACCTGGATCTCTGCCTTGCATTGTGCAAAAGTAGGACAAGTGCTACAATATTATAGAAATTGAATCAAATGGGGAAATGCCTTTTTTGTGCATATATTTTTTTTCCGTTCCTCTCCCCAGCCCAGCAAACTGACAGACTCCTACAACTTGCAAGCTTCCTGAGGATGCCTTTATCAGCCAAAACAGGGATTGTTTGTAACATTCCTCTCTTTCCCTCTGCCACATCACTTTTATTGGCTGGCTCAGCTTCCGCTGCCATGTGCTGCTCACTCCTCCAACAGAGGAAATGAGCAGCACACACAGGCTAGGCAAGAGAACAATATTAAAGAAAGAATTGGGAACCATTTAATGCAAATTACCCTGGGATCAGATTGAGCCTAGCCACTGCTCCCCATCTAATATCATTTTTGTTTTTAAGAAATATCTAAAAGCTGGGAGCAAATTCCAGGTGTTGTTTGTACTTGGCCTCAGTGTGGGTCAGGCAATACAAAGCAAACTCCCACATGCTCTGCCCCAAGGAGGCTGATTTCTTCTGCACTCTGATTTCCTCCTGCCCTGAGAAGTAGGTATCATTTGTTACTCAGGCATTTCAAATGCCAAATGTGGCAGGATTTGTTCTAATCAAACTCAGCAGTACTGCTGAGAAAGCAGCTCTGAATCTATGGTTTTTTTCTTTGAACATTTCCTCTTCGTTGCTAAACCTTACAAGCCCTTTCAGCATCTGGCAAGTTTCTTGGTTGGGTTTCCTGGGACTAGACCTTAGGAAACCACACAGTTCATCTCCTTCCCCAGGGAAGGTCTGGGTAACAAAGTCATCCCTGACAAATGTTCACTTTTTTTAGAAACCTTCCCAAGATGGAGGGTTTGTAGCCTCCTCATGTGAGCCATTTGAGTGCTTCATAATTGCAGAAAATACATGACACCTTGGGAAAATCTCTGTAATATTACCTCAATCCTGTTCTGCCATCTGCTTTGGTTTTATTAATGACATCTCTTAGCGTCAGGGAAAATCTCTAACTCAGTATTTGCAGGACAATGGCACACACAGGTATCATTGCTGGGAGAAAGCCTCCAGGAACAAGTGGATTTAAAGAGATTTGCTGAGCTTTAGTTGTGAGGTTAACTCTGGATACAAGAAGAAAACACAGAGGGACTGTCAGGTATCAGAAGAGCTGAGTTAGACAAAGAGGTGTGGAATGGTGTAGGAGCAGAGATGTTCTGTCCTCACAGGCATCATTATCCAGTGGAAGGAATGACCTTACACTGGGCAGTACTGCAGGCAAATGTCAGCCTGTCTGGTCAGAGTGTCAGGACAGCCCTTTTATACCCTGGGTGTCACAGGTGTCAGCCTGCTGGGAACCAGGCAGGACCTGGCCACTCATCCGAGGAGCATGAGGACATTGGCTCATTACTGACGTGCTCTGATCTCAAACCTCTGTGGTGGAAGGGAAAGCACCTCTGAGTCATCCCTGCTCTGTTTACTGCGAGCAGGGAGTGCTGAGAAGGGAGCAGCCTCCTGGGGCACCTCCTGCCACAGAGCCACCTCCAAATAGCCCACGCTCTGCAGAGCAAATGGAAAGGCTGCTGTGGCCGGGAATTTCCTAGTGGGGAGTGGATCAGAGAGCAGTAAGGCTCCTTGTGGTTTCAGTTTGCATGTTCCATCGGCTTTCATCTCCAGCAAGTGCTCCTGCATGCCCAGTTCTCAGGAGTATGTGTATTTAGGGACATAATTTAACTTCCCTGCCAGGCAGATCAGCTGGGTTTCCCTCTGAAACACCCAGCCAACCCACTCAGAAGGGCTGGTGCCCCTCACTGCACAGCTCCCAGTCCCAGAGCTTCCCAGAGCAGTGGTTCCTCACTGCTCAGGTCCCAGGGGAGAGGACAACTTCTCACCAACATTCACAGCACCCCTGAGCTGGTCCCACATCCCTCAGTCCCCATCCACTCCAGATGCCAAATCTCACCTGGTCAAAGGTGACGTCCAGGGCCTGATCCCAGCTGAGAAAAGAAAAGGAAAGTCTCAGCATCACTGAGGCAAGAGACAGCAGGCACATCGTGTCCTACTCACATTCACACAAGGGTGCAGCTTGCCAGCATTTGAAAGTTCCCATGTTCTAATGTATTTTTTAAAACACGCTTTTTTAAAAGTCCTCTCACACAGAGAGGATTTTTTAATAAAATTGTATTTGAGGAAAGAATAAAGCTGGGATTTTGTTGAGGCCAGAGGGCCTAGATAACACTACTGAGTAATGAAACAGCTAACCTAATGGGCTTATCTGGATGGTCTGTGGGTTTCCCTTTGTCTCCAAGCCAAAACTTGAGAAAACACCTGCAGCAAAAATCTTATCTGCACTCTTCAGTTTTCTTCCCTCCCTCATCTCCTGCACTATGTGTTATAAATAGTTTCTTTCCCTCCTCCCACTATCCCATTTATCAGCACAGCACTGGTTTTGTTAAAATAATGCTACATCTAGAACTAGGCTCCAAGCCTATTTGGAAGGATTTGTAAGTATTATACATTTCTTTTGTTCAGCAAACAGAAATAAAATGGGAATAAATCTGTGAAGGAGCTTGAGGCTGATACCCTGACCTCCCAGCAGAGATTGTGCACCGACACCATCAGTTCTGGCAATTCATCTCAGCAAGGGTGGCACTGAGCTCCTGTGAGTCCCTCTCAGATGGCAGTACCCACCAGAGCAGATACAAAACAGATGGAAAAAGGCAATAATCAAAGCCCAGGAAGGCACTCTGTCAGCTTACAGGAAGTTTAAGGAAATTTTGATTAAATCAGAGCAGGTTGTGCTGGCCTGGAGAACACAAGGGCACCTGAGATGTGTGCAGGTGGCTCTTGGGGATAGTCTAAACAGGGAATATACTGACTGCAGGGAAAGCAGATCCCTAGCTGTGTTTCAGTGCAGTGGGAAAGAGGAATTCACAAGAGGATAAAGCAGAGCTTTAGGCCCAGTTATAGGTTTGCCAGTCTGATGACCCTGAGAAAGGAAAAGCAGGTACTTGGGAGTCCACCTGCAATAGAAGCTACAAGAATAAAATGGCATCTCAGCCTCAGGTAAATCTATAAAGGGAAGAGCAAGAAGAAGGGGACAGAGGATGTCAGGATGATGTGCAAACATAAGAGCAGCTGACTATGCATACCCAGAAATGTATCTGAGCTGGGATGCATCTCACTGTACTTCAGAGGCATCTCTGTCCCCCTCATGATGACTCTGGGCTCCCTTTATAGTCACAGCAGAGAAAAGGGCCCGATTACAGAATGATTCATCTGACCTATTTTAGACATTTACTCTAGCATACAATGACTCATGTCCTTGGGGTGCCCATTTCTTTCCAATAAACAAGAGTCTAGACAAGTAACTCAGATGTAGACATTCACAATTAGATGTCTATGCTTGGACAGATGAATTCTGCCTCTAATGTTCAACCAGAAATCAACCTACAAGCTCTGCCAAAGACAGCCCTGGTTGATAGCCACGATAGGGAGGAGAAACAGGGTCATTCATTCTTTTTGATGGTGCGTAGCTCCCTGCACAAAACGCTCAAAGCACTTGCTGAAAGATTAACCATCCTGTGAATGGCTGTGATAGCACTCCCGGAGCAGCAGCAGGAATCAGTAAATGCAGATTCATTATTGCAACTATTTTTCTAATCTGCCCCTACATCTAATTAACTGGTGTCAGATCCCTTTTTAATCAAAGTCATTTGGCAAAAGGAAACACAAATCTAATGAGCTGGTGTGCCATCACCTCTCGGGGTGGGTGGTAATGGTACAGACATGCAACTCACCATGGGCTTCCACTCTCCCAGACTTGAGAGGCCACAGGAAGAGCTGGTGGCAAAACTCTTGTTAATCCCAAGGGTCCTTTCAGCTGTCAGCAGAGTTAATGCTGTGCTTTCCAAAGTGGGGCTCTCAGAAGCTCCTCAGGGTTGGAGGTAGCTGGCAGGATCTTGTGATGCTTTAGGAACCAATAATCTGGACAAGTCAGGCCAGACCACTGGGAAGACTTTTTGTTTTGACAGTTTTAAAGTGTTTCTCATTTCAGCCTGTCACTCTGATTTCCTATGGCTCATACATTCACACTGGCTGTGTCTCCCTCAACAACTTTGAACTCATTGAGCAATTTCAGCCAAATTTGACAGAGAGATAACAGCCTCAGAGACAATTCAGTTCCTCAAAGGTTCGCAAAAATAAACATCCACGTAAAGGAGAGAGATGTTATGAGTAACCTCAACTGAACAAAAGGCTGCAATGTGAGCTCAGCCTTGAGAATCAGCACTAGATATTCCTCAGGGGAAGGAGTCTTTGCACATCACTCAGACCCCAACCCTGGGAACAGTTTTCCTGACCTCCTTAGCAACCCAGACACACCATCCCAGAGCAAACTAGTTTCACCCAGCAGTCACTTATTCTCCAAGCAGTTTTGGTAAGAATCAGTTGAAGTTTCAGCACACAAAATCACATCAAATTTGGAAAAAAAAAAAACAAAAACCCTGTTCTGTTTTAATGCTACAGCTGCAGATTCAAATGTGTTAAATCAGGATATTTATTCCCACAGAGCTGAGTTTTGGAAGGGAAAGGTAAGCATTTTCTGATTTAAAGAGTGTGATAGGAAGGTTCTCCAGCAGCTCCTGCCATCAAATCCCCCAGGGCAGCATTTCCCAGGGAAGCATCATTGCTGCCAAGCCTGGGAGCACAACACAGCCCTCACTGGTGGCACCAGGCAGCCATGTCCCTGCCCTGGGTGGGGGTCAGGAGCTGCTGGCTGTCCTTCCCACACCCTGCTGAGCTGAGCAAGTGGGGGGCTGGCACCTGGTTATCAGTGCCACCGAGTTTCAGCTCTGCCTTGGGTCCCTCAAAGCTCCTTGTGGGCTTTGCCAACAGGGACAGGAGGAGAAGCTTCAGCTCAGCAGAGGCTCCAGAGAACCCTCTTGCTTCCCTCTGATAAGGGGTGAGTGGGTGGGAGGCAGCTGGGACCACGTCCCCAAGCTCAGGCAGGGGCCAGGGGTCGTGCGGAGAGAGGGGACACATATCTGAGGCTGCCACCGTGGGAGCCAGGCTCATTGGGCTCACGGGGTTGCTGTGGCTATGGATGGAGAGTTCTGTGTCAGCAGGAAATTTGCACGCTCTGGGCCGAGTTCTCCATGGCTCAGTCCCCAGCCAGAGCTGGGTGCCTGGCTGTAAGAGCAGCCCTGCCCCCGGGATGCAGGGAATGAACCCGGAGTCACAGCTGGGTGCTGCTCAGGCAGGGTGCCCTCCCCTCTGCATGCCAAAGGGACTGCCCTGCAGCAAAAGGGCAGCTGAAGAGCCAGTGAGAAATGAATCCCTTCCTCAGCACCACACAGAGCACTCCCAGGCCAAAGCTGGGAGGCAGCAGAAAGCACAGCGCTGTGTGTTCCCCTCCTGGCCACAGGAGCAGCCCCACATGGGGCCAGTGTCAGGATTTCATTAGGGGCACACAGGGGGTTATCAACCCAAACTGAACCTCACAGCTTCTGGGCACTGCAGGGGCACACGCTGTGAGAGGGAGGAAATCTGCAGCATCATCTGGTTTCTGCTGCCACCTGCCAACCCTCCCTTTCCCTTCCCACCACACCCCAAGCTGTAGCACCTGCAGGAGCCCCGGGACAGAGGAAGAAGGGGCTGGGAGCCCCAAACACAGGGCTCTGGCTTCCTCGGTGGCTGCCCCTTGCAGTACTGCAATAATCCAGCCCTGCACAGCCACTGCCTGGAAAATTCCTCCAGGCTGCCCCTCTGGTGACCCCCAAGTGATGAGATTTTATTCCCTATCCAACTTTATCGCTCCCACAAGTGGCAGAAGCCAGAAAAGACCAGAAATGTGTGCTTGCACTGGGCTGCCACGATTTTGGCCAAAATCAAAATGCCATCAGAAGTAGGGGGCTGACTCCGAGGGAAGAAGCACATAAAAAGTTCCAGACATCCTGAAGTGCTCAGACAAGTAAGGCAAGCTGTCGGCCACCCTGAGAAAACACAGATAAGCCAGAAACCTCCATTTCCCACTTGCCAGAGCTCTGTGAGCTGGAGGAGAACTCATCCACTCCATAGCCAGAGCTGCCTGCTTGCCAGCAACTCCTCACCAGTGGCAGGGTGAGGAGAGATGCTCCTTCAAAGCACTACCAAGATCATTTAGACACACACCAATCACACAAACTTACTTTGAATACATCTCTTTCACCCCCAGCACAGCTTCTCCTGCAGTTCAAGCAGCACGAGTGGTGCATCTCACTGCCTCATTTATTTTAAATGAGATTTATGTTGGCATTACTGAAACAAAGCTGTCTCCCGTTCACAGCCATAACGTCAATGGACAGAACCAAAACCCCAAACCAGGCTCTCTCACCGGCTCTGGTGTTCCAGCCAAAGTGGCAGAGGGACCCAAGGTCACACCTGATGCAGTCGAGCTCTTTCAGGTGGGTCCTGCAGCCCAGCACTCCCCAGCATCCTCTGTTTCCAGGTGGCATCAGATCTCCCCTGACACATCAAGGCTGCAAAGCATCCTGTGAAACCCAAAGGGGAGGAACCTGGCAGTGGGGAGCAGAGCCCCGAGGTGTGTGCGTGTGGGAGAGACTCTGGTCTGCAGCAGTGGCTTTTAATGGTTCCTTCTACCCTGCTCTGCTGATTGATGGCTTACCAGGAGCTGTTAACGCAGCAATATCCCAGCCCTATTTACAGACATCTCTGCACATTTACTTTGTCACAAGTAAACTCTGCACACGGCAATAAAGCTTAAGGTAATGACTTCTTCAGCACAAAGCCAGCAATTTCCTGTCAGCTTGCTTTACAAATGGCCAACTCTGGGCTTAATTTTCAGCTGTGGCTCCAAAGATGGCTATGCAAAGTGGGGGTGAGGGTGGGGAGAAACTCCAGGTTGTGCCACTCTGAGCTGTGGCAACCCTGCTCTGAAGGATGAACAGGGTGGGGCAAATCCACCTCATGCTCACCCACCGTCACACTGTTTTGCTCTTTTTCCATCAGCAGGAAAGCCAGTGTGTGGCAGCCCCAAACCTCGGGATAACACCCACACGTTACTGTGGTTGTGTGCCCTTCTCAAAGCCATCTTTGCTCTGTCACAGCTGCTGTGACACACGGGGAGAGCACAGTGGGTTTCCTCTCCAGAGGCCCTTCTGAGGGAGATGCAGGCATCTCACTGCACTTCCTACAGCATCCTGCACCAGTCCCAGTGTGACCTGGCTGGGAATTGTGACCACATTTGGCTATTTCCTCTGCTGTGCCCAGCGTTACCAGAAACAGAGCAGATCATCAGCCTGCACAGCCTGGGAGTACCTGCGTGGGCTTCAACACCTTTCTCTGGAGCACAGGGAAACAGGCAGGCAGGCCATAAACCAGGGAACTGGGCTGCAGACAACCTGCACACAACTCACTCCAGCACCCCGCTGCCAGCATCAGAGAAAACAAAATGGGTATTGCTGCTCTCTCCTGCTGCATCAACCTTCACGTGCTGAAACTGTGCTAAACATCTCCAGCCTCCTGCTATAATTAGTACAGAGAGAGGATGTCTGAGAAGAGGAGTCTATTTTAGGTGTCATGAGTCACCTTCCAGAGATGTGGATTTTTGACTTTTTTTTTTTTTCGCACTGACCATATAGAAAGATCTGAAAGTAGATACTTAAAATAGATGGTATAAATATGCATTGAAAGCTTGGAGCATCCTGCCCTTTAACTGGGTTATGATGTTCCTCCTTACCAAAGGGTGTGAAAACACTTTGTCACACTGAAATCTAAGCTGCTGCACCTAGGAGGGCTGTCAGCAGCCAGCTCAGGTACAGAGGGGACAAGATGATGCTGGTGGGGTTTTTCCAAACCATCCTGAAGCAGCATCCTCATCCCACTGGAAAACAGCAAACTGCTTTCCAGCACAAACCCTGAACTGTGAGAAAACAGCTTTGGCATTGTTGAAAAGAAGGGGAAAGTTAATATATTTCCATCTGTGAAAAACGGGTCAAAAGATCAAAAGCCCCTGTTGGCTCAGTCTCCAAAAGGCAGGTCTACATGTAATGTTTTCATTTTAAGCTCTGGCTAAAAGGTGAAGAAAATAAAGACAGGAAAAGGCATCCTCTTGATGCATTGGGAGAACGGCTGCAGTGAATACTCAGAGGTTTTCCACACTGCAGCCCATGGTTTGGGGGTTTCCCATTTTCCTCTTATCTTGATAGTTTTTCTGATTTTTCCCACTTAATGTTCATACACAAAAATTGTGTTGGCTAAAGGAAAGCCTATGTTTGCAAGAGGCCAGTTTTTGCTTATTCTTATTGAGATCTTACTCCCATTGTTTCATTTCTCGTTTGAAACCCCTCAGTCTCCTGTTTCCACTATGAGCTGTTGTAATCGTTCCTTTTTTCCATCCATTCCAATTCACCCTCCTTTAAAGTTCCTCCTTCACCCTCCCAGTTTCCATGAAGATTCCCTCAACCCCTTCTCTAAATACTTCAAAGCTTTAGAGAATGAACTGTGCTTCAGTTCTGCATCCTCTTAAACAGCTCGCTGAATATGCTTCTTGTTATTTTTAAGAATCTGTTAGAATTAAACCCCAGTAAAAAAACTGCCACCATTGTGGGGGAGAGCACATTAATCAAAGACACAAGCTTCTCCCCAGCTGCCTGGGCAGGGCCCAGCCTGGGATTGATAAATTGCACCTGGAGGTAACTAATAAATCTGAGAAGTCATTTGCTTTTTATGAACAGGAGCGGCAGGAGAGCCAGCTGCCAGAGGAATTTGGGTGGAAGGAGAGCAGTGCCTGGAGCCCCCAACACGTTCCTCTCCCCATCGCCCTGCTCACTGTTACACCTGATGCCCACCCCCTGACCCACTGCCAAGCACAGCGGGTCCTGCCACGCTCGGGTGGGGAATGTTTAAACGAATCAGGGGGGTTTTCCAAGGCTCACGGCAGGAGCACAGCCAGAGCCTCCATCTGCCGGCAGCCAGCACAGCACCGGCCGCTCTGGCGGAGGGGAGGATGCACTGGGCTGCAGCTCTGCCAGGGCTGCAGTGCTGCCAGGAGTGCAGCTCTGCCAGGACTGCAGCACTGCCAGGGCTGCAGCTCTGCCAGGACTGCCGCTCTGCCAGGACTGCCGCTCTGCCAGGACTGCCGCTCTGCCAGGACTGCCGCTCTGCCAGGACTGCCGCTCTGCCAGGACTGCCGCTCTGCCAGGACTGCCGCTCTGCCAGGACTGCAGCACTGCCAGGGCTGCAGCGCTGCTCCTGCCAGGGGCTGCAACTGGAGACACTTCCTCCATCCACACCTGCCTGTGCTGGAGGAGGAATTTTGCTGTTCTCAGCGCTGGTGCAGCAGAGAACCCCCTCACAAGGGACTTGCATGTGAAGTCCTGAGATTCCCCAGCTCCTGTCACATAAATGTCAACACCTTCCCCCTCGTCGTGGCCTGAGCAAAGTGTCCCCACTCCCCACTGAGCAGGGGCTCCAGAAGAGTCACCCCTCGTGCTACAGCCTCAATACCAGCAGTGGGGACCCTGCTTTCTGTCAGCATTACTGTGATGTGCATGTCAAACAACCATCCCATGGGAAACTTCCTCTAATTGCTTTCACAGTCCACGTTTGGCTATTACCTCAGGAGATTAGGAAACCCATTCCTTGTCTTTCTTGGTTGGAAACATGGTGCCCCATCATAAAAATCTGCAAAAAAGCAGGGTAAATCATTAATTACACATCTGGTCCTAGAAAACACTGCAAATCACTCTGTTCAAAAACGTGGGGTCTGTGAAAACCCATCTTCTGTAGTACTGCCCAGATGTCATTTCCTGTTTTCTCCAGATCACCAAGTCCCATGGCAAGCAGCCTTTTGTACCCATGCACTGCACAGAGCTCTAGAAAATACACACCAACCACCTACACTTCAGAGACCCAGAAGGGAGGATCAGACAGGATGCGATCACAGGAGAGATCATGCCTGACATGGGTTAAGTTGTTTCCTCCCTCCCCCTTCCTTTTCTTTTCATGTGAACATCATTAGGACAGCCTGGAAGAGCTTTCCTGACACAAGCAGGGCTTTTTCCCAGAAAGCCAGGACTGGGCATGGGCAGTGGGGCTCAGGTTCTGGGCACAGAAGGAGCAATCTGCTGGCATCCACTTGATCCATCGTGGGAAACAAAGGCTTTTCCCTGATACATAAGAGCACAATTTAGACACTGAACTTCAAACCACAAAGCTGCCTTACAGACTATTTCCCCACTGACCTCACTGCGAGAGGATCAGAAACATGTTTGGAAATTCAGAAGTGTTTGGGGTCATGCTGAGAAAGAGGCAATCCTTATTTTGCTCCACGATGTGCTGGCCTCTGCCAAAGCTCTGATTCATTGACTATCAAAAAACACGTCTGCTATCCAAATGTCCCTTTTTCCCAAGTCATTCTCTCTGTGGGCAGGGAGGATGAAAGAAGATCCTCATCTGCACCTCTCAGTACCACACCTGCAGATAAATGTATCCCCTCCCCTGAGGCACTGTGCAATATATCCCACTCATCCAGAGAGTCAGAGACACAGCAGATCAGGACGTCACATCCAGTGGAAGTCCTCACAGTGCTGCTGGGCCGTGTCCAGCATCCACACCACATCCATCATTGGGGAACATCATATCCAAATCCACCCCTTTGGTCATAATCAGCAGCAGTAACTTTTATTTTCCCTTTCCTACACAGGGCTGCTCTGATATTTGTTCACAACACGGGCTGTGTATCACATCAGAGGGGAATTACTTACTGCCAATTATTACATTAAAGTTCAAGTGGAACGATGTACTAATTGTCTTGTTATAGCTATTAAAGCTCTGGTGTGCAAGCAAGGCACTTTTCAGATTATCTGCATCCTCTGTGGTGACACCCGGAGCATAACACGATCTGCTAAGAAGCGATTGCTGATACAGTCATAGACTTTAATAATATGTACATTAAATAAGCAGAAATTATATATAAATCTAATAATAATTACATAGATATGTAAATAATAGAAGCTTTCAAGTTCAAGATTTGCTGGGGATTCTGCAAGCTCCTGGAAGCAACTGCTCTCTCACTGCCAAAACAAAAGTCCTTATGAGACACTGACCAAATCAAAATTTTTCAAAAGCAGCAAATATAGCAAGAAGTACCACTCTAGTAAGAAGAGGAGAGGAGACCATGTCTCCCCAACATGACACTGAGGGCTGCCTTAATGGCTGGCAGAAAGCCAGCCCAGGCATTTCAGTGATCCCTGCCTTCCCCAGGGTCTGACCCCTCACTGGAGGGTTTTGGACAGGTGTGTAGGGAAATCCTGACGAGATTTCATGCAACTCTGAGCTATCCCTGGCATCTTTGCAGGGAGTCAATTCACTTTCTTCTAAAGGGCTTAACAGGTAGACAAATGTGTGAGGTGCTCCAGGGATTTCCAGCTGAGGAGGGGTGAGATGATGTGAATAGCACCGTGATTTTTCTTGCAGCTAGGGGAAGAAAATAGCCTGCTGTCTCCCTACTTCCCACCACTGGGATCAAAGCAACCTCATGGATCATGGTCAGACACTCAACAGGAGCCAGCTCTGCTGCTCAGACATTGCATAAACATCTTGAGATGTTAATGGGAAGTAACTAACTATTCCCTCACAGCAATGTCTACAAAAGGAGGGATGAAAGACCACAATAGGATAAAATCAAGTTTAAAAGGCAGCTGCAGAGTTTTATCCTCAGTCAGGTTCTCATACAAGCTCTCTTGCAACTGCTTATAACATTTGTCCAGAGCTCCAGCTGTACTCCTTGCACAAATCTCATAGACCACCTTTGGGGCAAGGCCATTCCCTGGCCACATTCAGACAGAAGTGCTTTTACAGCTGCGACACGAGTCCAGCTTCCAAACTCACAGCTCCATCCAGCACAGTGGGGTCTGTGCCTAGAAAATGCCTCCCCAGACTGGGGGAGAACGTGGGCCCAGAAAGATCTGAAGCAAAACAGAGATGAAGCAAAGAGCACAAAGTCCCCAGCCCAAAGGAGGGGGATTTGTGTCACCCAACCACATTCCCCAGGTATATTATAAGCAGATACCTCCCTCACTGCTGTGTGAGCAGAGCAAGAACCAAGATTTAAGTCTTTATTTCCTGAATTGCTCCTCCACTGGTTCAGGCTGGGGATGCCAGCACAGCAAACTCTGTCGCCAGCGGCTCCCACTGCACATGGCTGAAAACTTTCAGAGATTAAAGGAAATAACATGGAGAAAGAATCTCCTTTCTGTGCCAGAAACACACACAGCCAAAAGCTTTCCACAGTGCAGGACAGGATGAGGATTTGGGGGGCCTATTCTAACACCCAGTAAAGTCAGTGAAAATAATTTCTCATTATTTTAGTGTGCCCAGCAGAGGAAAGAGTGGTGCTTAAGACGTCCTTTAACCTTAAACTCTTCGAGACCCAATCTGTTCAGATTGTTACTTTTGTAGGTTTTGGGAGGATTGCTTGAGAAGAAGAGGCAGACAGGAGCTGAGTTTAAAAAAAAAGAAATAACCATTTTTTTGGTGACTATTTGAAACTGTAGCTTAATGTTATCAATCCCTTGGCCTGGTGCAGCTTGGTACCAGCTTGGACTGTGCAGGCTGGCTGGGGTCACCACTCAAGTGTGATCCTGTTTTTATAGCATTGAATCAAAGGGAGGGCAAAGCAATGAACTCACTTTGGCATAATCTTTAGTAAGACATAGGGAAAAAAAGTGTGAGCAGAAAGGAGCAGTTTACAAAGGAGGTAATGAGAGATTCAGTAATATTCAGGTATAAACAGGGGCTCCTCTAAACTACCCAAGTTAAATTCAGTCTGAATACATTTTATAGAAAATATGCATCACACTAGACACAAATTACAACTAAAAATAGGCAACTTCTTGCAAGGAAATAACACTGCAAGCTAACCAAACAAATGGCTTCCCACAACTTCAGCCTCAGCTTTGTCTTCCTCGTGGCCTGGGTCCCCTTCCAGCACACAGGGTCCCTCTCACGACAGCCCACACCCGTGTGCCTGTTTGCAGGGATGGAGCCACCTCCCCCCAGCCCCCATAAATCCAGGGTGATGTGGAGCAGACAGCTCCAGCGAGCCCTGAGGAAGGCAGCAAACCCTCCCTGCTGCACCTCTGTGGTCTGAGAGGAGAGCAGTGTGCCACAGCCCCCTGTGACCCATCGGGGTGTGCACTGGAGCCCCGCGGGGACGCCCCAACTCCATCACCACCCGCATGGGCTCCTCACCAACCCATCCCCAGCAGCCAACAGACCTGCAGCTTCCAAACCGGTAAGGGGAAGGGAAACACCACCAAATAGATTAGCTCCACAGTTGGGCTCTTAATTATGGGTCATTTAGTTCAGTTAATCAATAGGCAGACTTCTTTAACTGGCTAATTATGCCAAACTGCTTCCACAATGAGCAGGTTTGCTGCTGGTTGTTAACCATGAAGGGATAATATTTCACTGTAAAGATAAGGTCCCAGTCCTCAGACAAATGCTTTGCAGTCATGGGCTGCAATTTAACCCATTCCACACCAAACAGAGGCTTACAGCTGGAGCAAAAAAGGTACCAGCATCACTGGCCTCTCGGGGCTAAAGCACCAGGGTGAATATTGCCTCAAGTGAATCACTCAGGTCATTTACTCTCCAAATCACTCCTGTTCAGGCTAAACAGGAGATAAACATTATCTATGCAAATCAACCAGCTGAACTTGGTGGCAGCCGTGATGAAAACCAACTCTGCTGCCTTTTAGGCAAGAAATGCAATTCCTTCCTTTGCTTTGCCAAGCAGTTGCATGAGACAGCGAGTCCCAGCCGAGGCAGGAGTTTGGAGAGCCAAGCCACATCCTCCTTCCAGACCCTGCAAGAGCAGTTCAGCATGCAGGGGAGGAGCTCTAGGCCCTCATTTGTCAAAACAGATAAAAGGCCAAGACAATCTCTTGTCACTTGTAGTTGTTTAGAAAAAAAAGAACGGATTTTGTTGCAAACTTGGAGAACTGATTATTGGATTCAAGGCCTCTGTTGAGGTCATCAAATAGTTACTGCAATAGAGCAAGATAAGAGCTAAGTGATAGCAAAAGTTTGTAGCTGAATTTCCTGGATATTTGTTTTAACCAAACAAAGCAATCTGTGCTCGGGGTTTGCTGGCAAATTGCTTTAACTGGAGAATAACAGCGTGCTGAGAGAGCATCCCCAGCACAGCCCCCTCGGGATGCTGCTTCTGGCAGGCTGGGATTCCTCTCCCACTGCTGGGGTTTCACACACCCCTCACCTGGAGGGCTCCCCTGCCAGCCCCAGGGATAACTGGGACAGTCCTCGGTGCCTGCACGGGCTTCTCAATGACTGCAAGGCAAGTCACAGTTCCTGTCCTACCTGCATGCCCTATTTTGATTTCCCCATCTCATTTCCCCTTCTTAGCACCCACCTATTNGAGCTAGCCGGGGGGACTGCAGCGCGTCAGGCTTTTGCTGCTTGAGAAGGCCCATTAGTGGAGCATTCTTGTAAAAAAAGAAATGCAAATAAAAGCCCTGGCCTTAAGAGTTGGCTAAAAATTTATCTGCATGGAAAAGTCACACTGCTGTAACTTACACCAGGGTGACTGATCCAGTTTGATACTGTCATTAAAACACAACTGAAAGCAACAAATACCTTTACCAGCACTATCAGCCATCTTTATGAGGAGGAGAGTTCAATGATACGAGCATTCAAAAGAATTTTACAATAAATCATTGTGTGTCCAATTCAGCCCATCACACCAGCACAAAACTTGCATTTTTACAGTTCTTAGTAGCAGGGGAACCTTGAAATGCAGTGCCTGGGGCAGAGGATGGCCCACAAGCTGCCTCTGTCACCTCTTCACATCTCTGATGACCTTTTTGGGACCACTTCCCTGCATTCTCAACCGTAACAGACCTCAATAGCTACTAAAATAAAGATTTTTGCCGATAGAAGTTTTACCTTTGCTCCCCATCACCTTCTTTCTGGCACATGAAGCTGTATTGTTTTCCAGGGAAATAAGACTTTAACTTCAACATTTGTCTGCCATCAGCTCTTTCTAAAATATGCTGTTGAAGTGCAAGCTTTATGTAAGCTTTATGGTTTTAGATGCTATTTTCTAACCTCCTAAAACATCACAAACATTGTAATGTTGACTGGAAAAAAAATGAACACAGACTTGTAGAAAAACAGGCATTGCTGAATCACTAAAAAGTCTTTAAAAAGCAGTAATGTTTGTATCCTGAGGAGTATCAGCTGCAGAATTTTCTTGCTGAAAAACAAGGTGCTATCAAAAAAGGGCTGCAGTCAGATTCCAGGGGAGTTGGGGCAGAACTGTGGGATCAGATTCCGGGCTAATTCCATGTTTACTCTGGGAAAAGTGCTACTGAGATTTAAACCCACTATTTCTAGTACTATAAAACATCATACATTCCCACATGCAGCTGATTTATTAAACTTTAGTGCATCTGCCATGAGCAGGAATGTCAACCTAGAAATTAGGAAACAGAAGCTTAATAGTTTGTGCTTAAAAAAAAAAAAAAATTAAAACTGTTTTTACCTGGCTCATGAGAAAACAACGGGATAGGGGGTATTCCTTTGGGACACACAGTGCTAGATTGCAAATGTGATTCACAGAGACATTCAATCAGATGGCACATAAAAAGCAATGGTAAATTACACGTCTTCAATAAAAAAAACATTAACTCATAGGTAGTTTGCCACAGAGGAAGGCAATTAGACTTAGCATTATTTGTTAAACAACAGGCACGAGATGATACATAGTGAATTTTTTGCAATAATAGCTATTCCTGGTCATTCATTTTGAAGAGAATAAATCTGTCACTTGAGTGAAAACAATTGACAGCACCATTTATTACCTTGCATGCTTCAGAATTACAGCACAATTTACATGTTGCCCTTTGGCACTGGGACTCTGAGCTCGCCTAGAAACAAAGCAAAAATATCTACAGACCTGGTAGCCAGGATTTAAGCAGCAGATGACCTTATGTGGTTTATTTAAACTTCTATAATGGTGCACTCTTGTTCAGCCTCTGGCTGTAAAAGAAATAGGTTCTTCTGGAGAATCCACAGCCTTGAGACTCTGAAACACGAAGGGTCACGCAGAGGTCTCTGTATCTAATAGTTCAGAGAGTAATGTTTTAGCTCTGATCCTCTGAGATATCTCCTGGGAATTAAAGATATTTGGTTTCCTTTCAGAGGCTTTAAAGGGCTGGGTCCATCAAAAAGAAGGAAATTTTCCCCTAGCTCATGAAGATAAATCTTTGTGCTAAATCTTTCTTTTCCTTATGAAAAAGGCCAGGTCCTCGGTACATCCAAGCCATTTAGCCCAATGGAAAATGAACCAACAAAGACTAAGGGAAACATTACTAGAATAGAATATACTCAGCCAAAAAAGACTCTAAATGCCCTGAGATGCTGCCTTTGATAGTGTCATCTTTGTGGCATTAGCTGGTGGCTGGTGTTTCTTTTTGAGAAGGCATCCTATGGCACCTGTCACAAATACATGAGACACTCAAATCTGAGTTCAGTTATAATGGAGGAGAAGCCTGAAAACAATTTTGGAAAAGCATTTTAAAGGGATAATTAGCTCTTTGAATCCAATAGAAACACTTAGGTTGAGAGCTATTATGAACCTCTACAAAGCACTTCTGTCTACTTCAGCAGCAAGAAGTTGTCCGGAATGGGTAAACTGAAAATACCTTACACTCACCCTTATGGAATTAAACTGGGATTTCAGCTCTATAAATGGATGATTAGGACAGCCAGGTGCTGGCAAGGCTTCCTCTCTGCACAGGGAGGTCTCCACAACGCCAGCACAGCCCCAAAACCCTCAACTTTTCCCACCACAGAACCGCTCAGTGCAGCCGTCCATTGCAGCTCCAGAGGGCTCCCGCTGCTCTTCCCTCTGGCAGCGATTCCCTGAGCCTGAAGGAAGGACAGGCCAACACCCAGGACCCCCTCCCTTGTTATAATTATGTTATAATTACCATGGAGAGTGGGCTGTTTAGTTTCATCTTCCAACACTGCTTGGCAGCACATGGCCAGGTCGGAGTGTGGCTGTTTTCTGAGGAGCTCCACCAGCCCCAAGCACTGCTCTGCACGTGGTGAAATTCGAGGGGATTATTACAGCTGGAAATAGCATTTATAGTCTCAGCTCACACCCCGTGTCTTTGTGCCTCCTCCCACAGCACCCTGGTCCTTGTAGAGCCACGAAGCACCTGTCAATCTGAATTTTCCTACTCTCAGCATTGGGATATTGTTATAATAAACACAATGAGATCCTGCATTTCAGGTATCTTGAAGAGAATATTTTAAACCTGTGCCATTACAGAACATTTGCAAAGATGCAGGCTATATCTGTTTTCCTAGTCTTTTTTTTTTCCCCCTAATTCCTGGAGATGCTAACATATAACCAAAATGTCTTTTTTTCCTTTTTTTTTAACAGTTGTCACAATCTGTAGTTATGTTGTCAAATAAACTGCTGATACAGGTGTATAATTTACTTCAATTTCTAGCAGAGCTGAGAGCAGAGTTTCTTTTGTTGTTTTGTTTGGGTTTTTTTTTCCTTCTTCATTCTTTAAACACCACAGCGTAAATTCCCATCNCTAACATATAACCAAAATGTCTTTTTTTCCTTTTTTTTTTTAACAGTTGTCACAATCTGTAGTTATGTTGTCAAATAAACTGCTGATACAGGTGTATAATTTACTTCAATTTCTAGCAGAGCTGAGAGCAGAGTTTCTTTTGTTGTTTTGTTTGGGTTTTTTTTTTCCTTCTTCATTCTTTAAACACCACAGTGTAAATTCCCATCTGACTCACATGTCAGTTCAGAGCTCAAAAATACCCTTTAATCCAAATGAACAGACTGAATGAGCAAGAAACACATGAGAGGGTTCTGGGCAGCCCAGGACCATTAAAGACCCTGTCCATAACAGCAGGCAGAAACCACCAACCAACCACAAATCCTTGCTACAAACAGCAAACACCTGGAGGTTTGAACCTCTCCCTCTCTTGTAAAATCAAGAAACAAAGGCTCTAGATAGGGTTTATTTAGCCATTTAACCATTCAGCTTCCAGTCAGAAGAGCCAGGGCCAAATCTTGTAGATGTTCTCATTTTTACAAAGAGATTTGCACAGCAAAACTCAAGGCAGTGGCGTTTTTGTTGTTCTTTATTTCCTCCAGGCCAAAAGTGTTGGCTCTCTTCCTCAGATCTGACACAGACATCATGAAGAGGAATTGTGCCTAGTCTGTGGTGTATGAGGTGAAAGCTAGATATCCTCACATTTAGAGTTCTCTTAACCAGCCCTGAAATTCTTTATCCAGTTCCCTTCATTGTGCTCCACATCTGCTTCCTCCTTAAAACAAAATCTGGCAATGGATGAAGCAGCACAATACCAGGCTTGTGGGGCAAACAGAGGTCACATAACCTGTCTCTGCCTGTGGAGTCTAAAAGCAGAATACTTAGTGTTATTAGCTTTTCTGCATGAGTGATCAATCCCAAATTGCACATATGGGTGCCATGGACAGACTGATAAAAGTAGCATTTATTTTTTTTCTGAGTGAGCTATTTACTACTTACTTGGGACTTGCAACTGCAAGCTCTCCTGCAGTGATGTGCTGCCATCATTCTTTGTGATAAGGCTGAAACCATTAGGCAGACAATAAACAAACAAACAAATAAATAAATAAAAGGAAAAGTGCTCATGTAAATGCTAGGGGAATATTTTAAGGCAAACTGGATGTTTGCTAAGAAAAATGACGCCTCTACATTCTGTCCTTCACAGGGCTACTCCTGCTACTTCTCTGCAGAGATATGTGAAGATACAAAATAATCCTCTCACTATTTTAGGTAGATATCTACCCTCAAAGGCTCTACTTTACAGGGGTAAAATACTGCTTCCCTTTCTCAAACACACTCAAATAACAAAATTCACATTTCTTGCACAGTTTTCCTTCACAGCCTTTGGATATCCTTTATTTCATAAATGGAGAGACAAAGTCACAGCCATGCTCTGCCAGGCAGCACAGCCAAGTTTCCCCGTGTATAGCTGTGGGACTTAGCTCACAGGAAGAATTAAACCCCCACCAAATGAATCACATTAAAGCTCAGATGACCTTCACTGGGTCTCAGAAATTGACTCTGACACTTACACCCACACACCTTGTAAGGCAATGGGAAATTATCAGCCACCTTTGACATATGGTCTTCCCAGGGCCTTTTGCTGTTCACATAAACTTTCTCTGAATTTGAAAAGTTTCTGCCTGCTGGGGAGCAGGGCAGCTGCATCCAACTGGGGCTCTTCTTACCAGGTCAGGCCAAACAGTTGTTCCTGGAGGTGAATTTGAGCCCCTCCACAGCCCTTCTGCACTCTTCCCTATTCTCAAGTGTCTAGAAGGAACTGAAAGAAGTCATGTCCTGGAATCAGGGAAATCAGAGCAGGGCACTGCCTTCAGCCTGGTCATGGCTCTGTGCATCATGACAGAGACACCCATTTCTTTAAAATACACCCTCAGCTTCTGGTTTTTTGTTTCACTTCCCTTCCCTGCCCTACACCCTTTGACACTGCAGACCTCAAGTGTGGACTTTAGCACCCAGGAGCCAGCAGCCAGGCACATCTGGGTCACTTCTGCACCCAGGCCAGCAGCCAGGGACATCTGGGTCACTTCTGCACCCAGGCCACAGTGCAGGCACACCTGGGCCCCTGCCTGGTCCAGGGCTTTTGAGGAATATCTGCTTCACCATAGGATGTAAAACAGGGAGCAGTCAAAGTGGTCTGAGATTGATACTTTGCACTTTCTCAGGTAATTCCCTTTAGAAGCACTGTCCTTTCTACAAGGCAAGCATGCCAACCTGCACAAACACATTGAAGTTACTTTGCTCCAGAAAAATCTTTTCCCAGTTTCCATCCCCAATAGGAAACCATCCCATGGGGGCTGAAGGTCACTGCCCTGTCTGAACACAATGGACACCAAAGGAGCAGCACAAGAAACAAATTGTACAAAACAGTGCACAGAGTTTCCAGGAGCCCCCACTTAAATCATCTTAAACCCACTGAAATCACTGAATCATTTTGGCCCAAGCCAAAAAACTATTCCTCTTAACACTGGGACATTTATATTTTTTTTTTTTTTAACTGGCAGATTAACTGGAAAAGTGTGTTCATTTCACATGGCTTTACAAGTTGCTCCAAGTTGTTTGCAGCCCAGCAATTTGAAATGTCTGCTCCTGCAAAACTGTCTACATTTCTTGGCACAGCTGAGTTTTCCACTGCAGATCCCATTAAATTAATCTGTTCTTTAGAAAGTGAAAGTCAAACGAGGAAGTCCAGTTGCAGTTATGGGAATCTTTTCATGAGCTTTAATAGAAACTGAACTAAATACTGGGATAACTCAAGATGCTGGAACAGTCCCTCAGGCTTGAGACACCAGACATGGGGAATGGACTGCAGTGATTGATGTTTTGCATCCCTAGACAGTGCTACTCCCAGCTCTGGCTGGAGTATGGAGCACACAACAGAGACATGTACCACAGGCTGTCTGGGGGTTGTGACGGTTAATTGTGGTGGATTGATAAATGAAGACAAACAGGACATGCACACACCCACCCTAAGCACGTTTTCTGGGTGCCAGGATGCACAGCATGCTGGCCCTGGCAGTTTGTGTCACACACCCACACACTGCAGCCCACAAGGAAACCTTACTGGTGCATCCTCCCCGCCTCATCCCCAGCTGCAGAGACAGCAGAAACCACCGGGGACAATGCCAGGGCAGGAAGTCGGCCCAGGTCTGGGATCAGTGTCAGGAACAAGGCACCTGGCAGGTCACCTCGCTCTGCTCCCCCGACAGCCGCCGCTACTGCAAGGCTTCTGCCTCTCGGGTGGAACTGCCTCCAGCAGCCGTCCTGCAAGAGCTTGTTAAAACAAGCCCAGCAGCACTGCTGCTCCCCACGCCAGAGACTTGAATCATGAGATCATAAACAGGGCTGATGGGATCATAACTAACACGCCTGGCAGCTCGCTCCGCTTTGGTCTCGCGCAGTGGGGACAGAAGGGGGCTTGGGGCTGAGAAGAGAAGCCCAGGACACGTCCCTGCAGCCTCAGAGTGTTACTGGGCTTTGCTGGGCAGCAAACACTCCCCTTGCAGGGCACTGGAAAACGAGCTGCTGCCTTGTGCCCAGCATGCCTGAGCAGCACAGCCAGGGAGCAGCCGGGCACCCTCCCAGCACAGCAGCAGGAGCGCACGGGGGAAGGCTGGGGTGGAGGGAGGGGGCAGGATAGTGCAGCACAGCCCAGGCTGGGCTCTTCAGCTGTGGGAATGTGAGAATCACGGTGATGGCATATTCTCTGACTATAACCAGAAAATGAGAACCATAATGAGTCATAAAAATGAAGGAAAGTGCTGAAAATCAGCAAGAGCTAGAAAATTACACTCCCTTTCTGCATCCAGAAAGCAAGGGTAGCAATATTTCCTTACCTGGACAGGTAAAACACTTTTGTGGGTCTGGAGTCACTGGGTCAAGAGCATCTTCTGGGACTTGAGGCCATGCTCAGGGAAACAAAGGCCCTTGCCCCATGGGGTTAAAGGCAGGGCAGCTGCAGGAACAGCCCAGGTACCTCTGTGGGAATGGGTCAAGGATGAAGACAGATCATCAGCCCAGGGTGGGGCCACCCTACAGCATCACTACGGGGGCAGGATGGTCCCAAAGTGAGCCAAACCAGGCTCTTGTAGCCCATCAGGGCCATCATTGCTGCCCATCAATCACGTGCAGGTGAAGCTCTGACACACTCATCCAAAAGCAACAACTCTGGGGTGCAAGAGCCACCCCAGGCAAGGTGTGACCCCCTGCCAGGCCACATCTCCCATTTATCATGTCCCACTGCACCCAGCTCAGGCTTCCACCCAAGGGGCAATCCAAAAATGCAAGTGGGTCTGCAATCCCATGAGCCGTGGAACTAAAAGGAGATGAAGCTTTTCTACAACTGCTGATTAGGTTATTTTCGTGGATAAAACATTAATGATAGGTTTTTGGATGGTAAATTGGTATGGGAAGAGATGGATTTTCTGAGGTGTCAGAACATTTTGTTTCAACATTTTTCAAAATGAAAATGTTGACATTTTATAAGGAAAAAAAAAACCTAATTTAGATTTTAGTTTAATATTAAATGTGGATTCATCAAGAGGAAAACTCCAGAAAATGATCCATTTTATGTCAAGCATTATAGAACTTAGGTCAAAATGAAATTGGGGTTGAGATTTGTTTAATTAATTGAACCCTTCTGGAAAGTACAGCTTTCAGCTGGTCTGAAGTGATACAACCCAGTTTACACATTCAGGCATGGAGATAGATAATTCTACATTCAAATTAAAGGGAAGGTGGGGGAAGAGAAATCAGCTTGAAAGAACAGCATTTACTGAAACACAAGGAATAGGTTGGGAGAGGGAGTGAGATGTACAGGACTGAACAGTGCAGGTGACAGGGGAGAATATTCTAAGCAAAAAAAAAAAAGTACAAGTGCATAGACCTCACTGGAAAGGGATAGAGGATTTGGCATTATAGGGGAAAAGTAGGATGCAGAAGACAAGGGGCTTTGCAAGCATGCCTTAATCCCTTTGCATCCTCAGGCTAAGCCCAGCTTCAGAAGATATAAATGCTTAAATAAACATGAGTCAATTTATTATTCCTCTGTGTTTCAGATCCTCCTCACCTTCTGCCTGGCTCATTTACTGCAATTAAATGCTTGTAAACAGATTATACCCTGAAAGCTACATTTTCCTGGTAAGTGGTCACCTTAACCTCCTCTGCTTTGACTGTGGCTAATATTCCCCAGGTCACACTATAATCACTGAGTAATGGGACCAGAGTGAATCACGAGGTCACTTGGTTGGACAAAACTCTCCAGCATCCAAACCACATCTGTGTCTGGGCTCTCTGATGGCTGTGACAAGCACTGCTGACACACTCAGGAAAGGGATTACTACTGTCATAATTCTTATAAATCTGAACAGAACCTGCCCTGAGCACAGGACACACGCTGCTGTATTAGACTAGTAAGCATAATGACAAACTCTGCACTCACATGGGTTTGCTTTGTGGTTGGTTATGGCATTATACACATAGTGAAAACAGCAAAGTGGAGCCTGCTGAGACACAGTGCAATTTTCTGGAAACCAGAAAAGCTTCTCCAAACCATTCTGAGAACTGGCCTTCAACTGCCTTTTTTTAAACTCAGACCAAAGTATTTTTCCTCACAACCAATACAGGTGTGGGGAACTGCATGGCCAGCTTGTGGAACCTTCAACAAGCCTGACTGTTAATGCTTTGTTTGGTTTAGTGACAGGGTCTGAGCTGAAATAGTACTGACAGGGACAGAGTTTATTATGGATTCTCAAATGGGAAGCAAGTTCTGAGATGGTGTGGATGAGTAACTCCCCTGAATCAAGTGGGGGCACCAGTTTACAGTAATTGGCAGTCTTGCTCTGTATTTTCTGTCCTCTAACACTGACTGTCAAACTGCATTGATTGTCTCTGTCAGAAAAAAAAAACAAAACAAAACACATACACAGGGGAGAGTAAACAGTCTTTCCACATTCAGGTTAGAAGATTTTTCACTCCTGAACAGGTTTAAGCAGATAATTTCTCTCCTATATTTCTCAGAGCCCATCTCTCATCTCCCCCAAACACAAAATAGCTCCACAAAAATGAGTAAGAAATGTGAAGTTGTCATGGAAAAGAACTACATTGCCTAAGCTGAGCTTGTAGCATGAGTTTCACAGCTGAGTGGTAGCTGTCAAGGGCTGATCTCTCTCTACATCCCTTTGGAAAAGCAGCCTGGAAGTCAAGACTTGTGCTCTCCCCCAAGGCAACACGCTGTGCTTCCCTTCACTGCCTCAGCCCCAGCAGAACAGAGGAAAGGAGGCTGCTGCTTGCCACTCACTACAGGAAGCCAGCTCTTTGTTTTTACATAATCGTCTCTATTCTGAGCTTTATGAAAAGTTCATAAAAGGGAAGGAACAGAAAGTCACAGTGACAATGCAACCCAACTCAGAGATGCAGTGTGGTACTTAGCAGTGTTTACCTGCTCCAATAATTCTGATCCCAGGGCAGAGCACTGAAGATTAGCTCCAGACCTCATTAGGCAGGATAGAATTATGTGGGTTAACAAAGTAATACTCTTGGCTTTCTCTTGCATTTTAAAAGTGGCTTGAGACCTATAAAATCCCTTTGAATTTTATTAAAAGTCTTCTGCAATCATTTTTCATCCTGCAACCCAGTTGAGCTGAACTAATAAATTAGCATGTTATCTGTGTGGATATCCATTAGAGCTTCAAATGAAGATTATTAGAGCCAAAGAACTAACAATGCCACTTACAGCTGGGGAGGAAGCAAACTGCTCCACTGAGCAATGGGCACTGAGGATGAGGAAGGAGGGACACATCCACCCCTAGAGCCCGGGGGACACAGGCAGCACGAGGAGGAGCAGCTCCAGCTGCCCAAGGGCAGGCTCTGGACACCCTGAGCAGGCAGAAGCTGCTAGAAGTGAGTCCGTATGAGAGCTTCAGTGAAGGCAGGGAGCCCAGGCACAGCACACAGGGTGCTGTATGGCCAGCACTGCTCCACTGCAGGCTGCCAGCGCTGGGCTTACCCTGCAGCAAGCTCATCACAAGGCAGGGTTTTAAAGGAAATGTCAGCACATGCTGCCTGGTTCACTGAACCACAGCAGCTTGGCTGTGCTTCCCTGGGCTCTTTGCTTTCCCTTAAACAAGGCCCTGTTCTGGGGCTCCAGCCACAAACTCACTTCTCAGCTGCCCCTGCATCAACACCAGTCTGACATTCATGTGGGCAGGGGTTGTTCTTTCCCAAAAGAAAAGAGCTCCTGCCTGAGCTTGAGCTTCATGATGTGCTACCCAAAGTGAATTTCAAGATACATCTCCAAGCTGCTGCTCTTCCCCTGAGGTCATACAGTCACCATTTTAGAATGTCTTTATTTCCAGCCTTCCTCCTCTTCATCTAATTCCCTTTCACCTCCCACTCCTATCCTTTATTACTCTCCTATTATTTTCTAAGAGGAAAATGTTTCTTTTTACTCTCAATCTCTGTTCTTTTCCTCCTGTCATTCCCTTCATGTCTCAGCCATGATGATATTTTTGTTCATGCAATAACTAGTTTGCTCTTTCTCCTCTTCCCACTGGGCTACTTTGATCTACTGCTCCTGTGTCTGTTTTACACATTCCTTTTCCTCCCTCCAAAGACACATCAGCCTATTTCCCATTCCCTCCTCCTTACTCATCTCTCTTTTCCTGCTCTGATCTATTCTTGCTGCACCAAGCTCGTTTCATGTGTAGATGGTTTTAAAACCTGCTCTGCTGCCCGGATGGGCACTACAATAAGTGCTGAAGGATATGGTCTGTCAGTCCAGCCACCCTAAACCAGCACAGGATGCCACTGTAACACCCTGCCCTGGCCATGCTTTATTAAGAAGATCACCACCTGACTTCCAGAGGAAAACCTAACCCAGGGAGCACTAGGGATGATAATCCCTCGGTCACTGCAAGTTCAGCAGATCAAGTTGCAGCACAAACCTGGAAAAGCCCCCAGGGATCTGTCTCACCAACTGGATCTTTGGCAGGAAGAGTGCCAACCAACGGGAACGGACTTTTTGTTGTCTGTAATCAAGAAAATCCTCCCTAAATGACTAAAATTTACTTGCAGCTTCACAGCACCATGGAAAGAAAAGCTTTTAGACCTGTGTACAGTTACAATAAATCATAGCAAGGTTTGACATCCACCATTAGGGAGCCTGTTGTCCCCTCCACAATGGGAAACAACCTGAGGGTGGAAATCACTCTTCCCCTCCACATGACAGCCACTTGGAACCATTGTCCCTTGCCTGAGAACCTGTCTAAAACTCGTGCTTTTCCACCCTTGCCAAACAAGACATCAGCACTTTCTGCAGCTCCTCCTCCTGATGAAAACACTTCCACCTAATCCGGCTGCTTCAGGGAGCGAGCAGGTAACAAATGGCACAGAAACTGCTGTAGCATCCTCTCCTGAGACAGAAAAATGCTTCCTCAGGGGCAGACACTGTGAAACGGGGCCTTTTGCAGCCACAACATTTGGACACAGAGCACACATGGCCATTTGGTGCCCACCAAGTGCCCACTGGGCATCTGGGCTGGCTGCCAGGCCATTTGTCCAGCTGCCTCACCTCCGGGCTGTGATGAGCAGCACTTAATTCAAAGGTTACAGCAGCATGTTTTGGCCACTTCAATTCTCTCTACACCATCCAGTGATTTCATTAAGGCTGTGGAGCTGTGGGACTGTTGCAAACTTTGGCATTCTCCTGGAAAGGAGTTAAGAGGCTTACTGCATTTTCCTTGTTCCAGACTGGAGAATATGGGAACAAAGTGCTGTGCTTGTGATAGGAACTGGTCTATCAGCAGAGCAAGTCCAAGCTAAGAGACTCAGCTGATGGCAAATGAAAAACAGTTCATTTAGCAGAGCATTTGCAATGCCAGTCCCAGAAATCTGGCGTTGCTTCTTTTACCTCAAACCACCACGTGAGTCAGTCATTTCTGAGATGAAAACTGCAATGAGAGTCACAATAACAACAGCAAGCTGCAAGAGAGCTCTGCATGCACCCCAACACCCATGAAACAGCAAAGTGGCCGCAGCAATCTTCATGCCATTGCAAAGGTTGGGTGCAGGCTGCCCTTTGCATGCCCCTGATCCAATCCTGGGCTCTGTGTGAGGAGGGAGGCGAGGGGGAATTGAGCTGAAGGAAGTCTCAGTGATTGCTTCACACACACACAGTGCATTGTTCCGTAGCAGTGGGCTGAAACATTACACTCTCACAAGGCTGTAACTGCATCACTTAGAGCCATTACACAGGCAAAATGCAGTTAAATTTGGCAGCATGGGGTTTGCCTTGGTTTCTTTAGCACAGATAGGAAGAACTAGAAGCCTCGTACACTAATGTGAGCCCATCCTAAATAATTTCACTGAAATTTAAAGTATCATGCCTAAAGTCAGTTCAACCTCTGGGGCATAAAATTAGCCCATTTATTGAATAAATATCATTATTTCTACAAAGAAAGGAGCAGTTCAAGCAGCTGATTGCAAGCATCTATTGCCACTTCAACATTCAATGGGCACAGCTCTCTTGCATCCTAGATCCCAGCAGTATGGCCATGTCTCAAATGCTGCAGAGCATAAAAAAACATCACAAGATACCTACATTGGGGCACCTGATTCACTCCCACGTGCCCCTGCAACAGCAGGTGATGTAACATGATAAATCTCACTGTGGAAAATCCCTCCTCTGCACTATTTCCAACCCACTTCTGACCATGAGCTCACTGAGGCCTCAGAAAATTACCCCTGGGTATGAAGACAGTTGATTTAACTACAAAGTCATAATAATTATTAATATATTTACGTATGGCTTCCACATTATATATATTTGTGTCTCCCCTTTGTATTCAACTTACCAATGGTGACAAAATTCTGTCCTTGCAGGTACAGTGAAAGCCTGTGGGCCAGGCTACAGTCAAGGGCAGCATTTGTTCATAAACAGAAGTGACACAGGTTAATGGAGAACAAAGATAATTTCATTACCCGAATCTGAACAGATCTCATCATATAAGAAAAAACTGTAATGCAGTGCTGATGGCAAATATAAGTAGATACCTTAATAGCTATCATCACTGCCTGAACCATATGAACACCTAACACAATTGCTGTGCTACAAAACAGCTCTTGACCTGCTGGTAACATTTCATTCTGAACCCAGCACTAGCCACAAAACTCAAGTCCATTGAACCTGTAAGGATGTACACACAGCACACGCAGTGAACTCCTAGCCTTAAGGCCAAATGTTGCCTTATTTGGTGAAAATTGATTAGATTTGTCAGGTGAATAAAATTCTTTATTAAATTTTCCCTGTTGAAACTTTGCCTGCGTATTTTATTTTTTCATTAGAGCACCGCTGAATTTGTCTGAAGTAGTTAAGAATATTTGTAAGTGATATGGCAGTAAAAATTGGACCAAACCACAGCAGAAACCCCCCAGGAGAACACACTTCGCCTATGGAACTAAACTCTAAACACTGCTGGTTTCAATTTCTCCCTGCCAGAGGGGGCCAGAAGAGAAATTAGGCTAGAAAGTTTGAGTTGCATTTTTTATAATTTTTAAACAAGAGGAAAGAAACCCCTAAAAAACACTTCTCACTCACACACACACTGCCAGAAGGGACAGCACAAATATTTCCGAATTAGCTGTGAAATTTGGTGACAAGCATCAGGGCCAGGCAGTCAGCAGAGCTGCCTCTCACCATCCCCTCTCTGCTCCCCACTGCCCTCTCCACACCAAACACATCCCACGCCTGGGGAATTAACTTCAGCTGCCCCAGTCTGATTTCTAATTATGATGCAGGATGCACGGTGATAAATTTCCTATGGGATACTCATTATATAGAGCATATGAATGTGCTGTAATCAGGCGTATTTGTTGCTATGGAAAAACACAGCAAGCATGCAGAGCCTTCTGTGTGGCATCTTTAGTGTCCCTGCACTCAGAGCACTCAGATTCCTTGGCAGCGTGTGGCATAGCAACATGTTATCTGGCACCTAAGCCAAGGACCACACAAGTTTCAGCTGGAAAACTTGAGGGGATTTTTAGCCTATTGCAACTTCAAGGGGGGTGGGATGTTAAAAACTGGCATTATTCCCTTTTAAAGCAAAGGGATCAAAGAAAAGTATGGCAGAAAGCATGAGGTTTGGAGCACGACCTTTCCCTCCTCCTGTTTGCTGCCTTCCTCCTCTGCAGACTGGCCACATCCCTGCCAGGAGGTGAGATGGGATTGCTGGACCTGTATTCACAGCCTTGGCTACACAGAGCCAAGTGTGGCTTTCCCTGTGCCCAGGTAAAGGGGTATCAGCCTGAACTGCACAGGGCAATGTCCAGGTAGGATACACCATGCTCAAGGAAAAAAAAAAAAAACAAACAACCAAAAAAGTCACTCTGCTTATTAATTAAATCCTGTGTTAATCCCTTCTATGAGAAGCTGGTGGAGGTGGGGAGGGTGCCAAAGCAGAGTTCCCTCTGTGCTGCCAAATTAAATGGATCTTGGTGGCACATGGGAACACTCAGCCCGTTTGTTTTATGCCTCCCATACTCTAAAACACTTAACCCGTGGCACCAGAGCACATTCCCTGGGGGCTTGCACAGTCTCTGTGGAGAGACAGGACAGCAGCAAAGCCACTTCGCTCCAGAGCCTGCTCCTCCAAAGGGACAGGGAGGCAGTGCTCACTTTCATCTTCTCTAAACAACTCTCAGCTCTGTTTTGCTGGAGGCTCTGACCCAGAGACAGCTTCTTCTGAGGCTGTGCTTGATGTGAGGAGTGAGATGGTGAGCTGAAGAACTGCCTCCACATTCGTATGGCCCACACAGAGTTAAATTGGGGCAGTCTCTCAGCAATCCTCTGCTGGTGTGGCCAACAACCCAGCAGAGGGATGTGGAGCCTCCCAGTTACAGCAGGTTCAGTCCTTCTGGTGGACTTTTGCTAGGCTGTGTGCATTAAGCAGGGAGCAGGCCAGTTCACTTGCATATATGCACTATAAAATCAGGGTTCCTCACAGTGCACAGCTCTCACAGCAGTCTGGGACAGAGGCTTGGCACTGCTTGAGGCCTGACTGCCCAGAGAGGAGCACAACTGATGAGGGACACAGCCATTCAGGGAGCCTTGTGGCATGGCTCCCATTCTTGTGCTTACTCTCATCTGAGCATCTCAGGATATTCCACAAAATCGGATTCATACCATCACTGCTACTCCTTTTAAAGACTGGGAACTGCAGAGCAAACCTAAAAAGTTGTGTTTTGTTTTCCTGCCAGCTCCTCCTGGGTTTTGAGGGGGCACCATACTGTCACCCATGCGTGTGTACAGCCCCTCACACACCATCCCAATATCCCAGATGGATAACATAAGCCTAGTCACCCCATAAAAATTTACCAGCATCTCAAGCTCATAACATATCTCCCTCCAGAACAAGCTCACTGATGAAAACTCATCTACAAAGAGGCTGTGATATTAAACTGAGCTGACAGCAGACCAGTGACTGCCACACTCCCCAGCCCCTGGCAAGCAGCAGGTTAATGGTGAAGTGTTATTCATCCAGCTTGAAGGAAAACTGTTCAAAACATAGCTGGTTTTGTTAGCGTAGCTTTACACAGTGCTTATAAATGAGGAACTCGACAAGAAATGCAAATACACCATTTCTCAAACAAAACACACATAAAAGAGTGAAACTCCCCTCCAACTTCAAGGGAAAAGTGTCTCATTTGCTGATGCCAAATACTGATTTAAAACACTGACAGACCCAGACCACTAAAACTTCCCGTAATGAACTGTGGTTTTTGGTGTTGGTAAAAAACCTCAAAACACAACAGGAAATGAGGCAAAGGGTTTGTTTTGTTTCCCCTACTGGTGCTTATATAAAGGGGAAATCGTTATCGTCTATTGCTAAATCCATAACTCAGAAAATAGACCTGACCCTCCCACTCTCTGCCCCAGCCCCTCCTCGATCCCACGCTCCCGGGGAGCTGCACCACTGAAAGAGGCACAGGTCTAGGTCATGCCAGGTGCAAATGAAAGCAGAAGTCTGCTTTTTTTCCTTAGAAAAAATGTTCCAAAACCACTTTTATTTTCAGTCCGTTGCAGATTGCTAGCACCACCACCATCGTTACCAGTGGGGGCTTTGGGTTTAAAAGTTTTTGGTGGCTTTTTGATTCTCTGCTGCATATATGGATATTTTTAATCTCTCTGCTGAAATGTTTCATAGTCCCACGGGGCCTTTCTCTGCCAAAGCAGAGCAAACTAACACCCAAAATGGTTCAACTCTGAATTGAGGGTATTTGAATAAGTATTTGAATTTGCACTCCCAGTCTTGGGGACCACTCACACTTCTGGGCTAAGCTGACAAAACCTGAAGTATAAAAATCTGCTTTTTGCAATGATTTCTGCCTAGAAACTACAAATAAATAATTTTTTAAAAATCCATAGAAATATTGCAGACATATTTCCCAACTGCATCCAAATTAGCTATGAATGGAGCTTGCTAACTAAGGCAGTATTAGCACATGTGTAGCAGAGCAGCTCTCGGCAGCGTTCATCTGCCTCTGTCACACTGCATTTATTCCCAAAGGACAGCAAACACACAGGAGCAGCTCTCTGGAGTGAGGAGTGCTGCTGTCCTGTGAACAGAATTCAGCATGAGCAGCTGTAGATAAGGAAAGGGGGGAAAAAAAGAAAAATTTCCTTTGTTTCGAGGACAAAGTCCCAAGAAATCAGAGTAAAGATCCCCAAGCTGCGTCATTTTGGAGCTCAGCCAGAAGGTGCCATAAATAAGGTCTGGAGGCCAGGATGTATTAGGGAGGCACGAGGACAGTGTTCCCATGAACAGAGATGGCAATCTCTGCTCAGCTGCAGAGGGCTGCAGCTGCTGAATAATTGCCTCAATACCAGTGGTTTCAGAGAGGCCTTATCAGCCTGCCCTGTCCTGCCCTTGGAGTGGGAGGTTAAGGTCCAGGGACAGAGACAAATTTAGAGGGACAAAGAGATGATAAGTAGAAGGAAGAGGAAGGCCTCTGCTTGCTTCCCATTCCACTTCTAGTTTAGAGAGATAAGGATCCTTTTCTTTTTGTCAGAGCAATAATAGGGAAATGGATTAACTGCGTTGGCCGGGATTTTCACCGTGGAGCCAGAGGGAGGAGGAAGCAGCCAGCTTGGGCTGTGACTCCCTCCTGATGTCTGCCTGTGGCATTACTGATACCAACTGTCCTGGAGGTGAGCAAAGCCTCTTGGAATGGGGATTCGCCTCAGTGAAGCTACTCACTATTTAAGGTTAAAAAATCACAGTTCGTACACTTTTGACAGAGCACATGGGATTTTCTTAGCACAAAAACTAGCACAGATTTATTAGCTGGGGCACAGCAGTGAGCTGATGCTACTCTACAGCTTCCAGGTAACAATAAAGCAATGCCCAGCAGTTCAGCCCAGAGGAGCTCATCTGTGTCTGTTCTGGCCTGAAAGTAGACACCTTAAGAGCATTAGAAATAAAAAATAAATAAAACCACATCTTTTAAACCTGCATCTAGCAGCAGTGGGACAGAGGGCAGGTAAGTGGGAAGAGGGAACCCAAAAGCTTCAATGAAAAATTTATGTTCCCTTGATTTTCAGGCAGAAAATATCCAGCAGTGCATCGTGCTAACACAGCACTGATGTGCTTAGAGAGAACCTTTGCAGTGGATTCTCCTCTTGGCAGCAGAGCTGCACTCTGCTTCTGGGCTGAGGCTTGAGGAGGGACCATGAGCCCTCACCCCAGGACCTCCCACCTCATTTCACTGCTGGGAAGGGCACCGTGGAGGGGCACAGCAGATTACCTTACAACAGCATTTTTTAGTGGTTATCCATGGCTACACTCAGTTTTGTCAAACAGTACAGCACTGGGATGATGTCACTTCTTAAACCACAGTTTAGCATAATTCTTAGGTGCCTCATTGAACTCACAGGAAATTAAGCAGATGATTATCTAATCAAGAGCACAAACTGCAATAATTTTCCCTTATCTCCTCATCAGCCTAAGATCTCAAAGCAATTTACAGAATGAGTAAGTCAAGACATGTAGCTAATCTCCAAGGGATGGTACTGTGCCGTTCTACAGCAGGGAAACTGAGGCACAGGAAACAAGCTTTCCCATTACACTGTGACCACTCATCCAAATCAAGGTGGGTTGAAATAGGAGGACGAAGGGAACAGGGATGGCCCCAAAAGCCTGAGTTACAGATAAAAAGGTGGATCAGAGCAGCCAAGACCTCAGGAGCACCAGCTGCTTGGTGCAGCCATGGCTCTGCTCTTACAGGCACGCACAGAAGGTCTCTGTCCCTGCAGCAATAGGCACAACACTCGTGCTCCTCTGTGAAATTCATTCCTGCACCACTCTGGTGACTTACACAGCCCTGTGCAGCAGGGGAGGGGTGATGGAGCCACATTAACTTGCATCCCGGGAAGCAGGCACATCCCCAGGGGAGCAGCATGATTCATTTTTAATGATACTTCCCCGAGTCTGTAGGCCCATAAGCCAAGAATTACAAGCCTTGAAAGTCATCATCACTGGCTGAGCTGTTGTTGGTGAAGGAGGGTTTCCAGCCCAAGTGGGAGTCGTTACAGCAGAGGGATCATTTTAAAACTAAGTGACAAGAATCTATCAAGGGAAGGAAAATTACACTTTCCAAAAACTGAAGAAAATAAAAACACCACTTCCTGACAGAAACTCTGATTCAGAAACAAGACAAGAAGGCAAATTTCTTCCCCCAGTCTACCCGGCATGGAGCAAACCTACACTCATAGGTCAGAGGCCTGGCAAGAGCCTGAGGCTAAACTAATTATTGTGATTTGCTCGTCTTTTGTAATTAATCTAGGAAAGGCTTAAGGCTGTTAGCAGCTTTAAAGAAGTAAATCTGAAGGACCAATTAATTAAGAACAGCAGTGCTTAATGAGGACCTTTTGGTTCTCTCATGTTGATTGTTATATTTGTTGAAAGTTAAGTTTCCGCTGTCTGTCAGATCTTGTCTAGTCTTGTAAAATAGATCTTCTTACTTGGTGCTTAACCACTTGACACTGGAACAAAAGCTTTCGATTACAAAGCAATTTGTGGGGATTATAATGGAACGAGCTACGCCCACACTCCCTGATTTAACAATCAATTTGAAGCAATGTTCAGTTCAACCCAGAAGCCTTAAGGATCCTGAAACTACAGTCTGGATCTCCTGGTTCCCTGCCTCCAGGCTGGACCCCACCGGTGCTAATGGTGGAGGCAGGTTGAAGCATGCACCTCAAATCCTCTGAAAACAAAACAGGGATGTACTTTTCCTTACTCGTTCTAGTCTCGAATTGGCAATCAAGCACCCCTCTCTGTCCAAGTTTTCTGTGTCAGTCTGGTGCAGACCAGGAAAATCATGGCTTGCTGCAAAACCCAGAAGTGAAATTCAGCTGAGCATCACAGCAGAAGTCTGCCATCTTTATCTTCTCAGACCATCATGGAGCCAAACAGTCAAACCACCAGCAGAGCCCTTCACCTGAGGCAAATGCAGTTGGGTACAAGAGGAACAGGACACTAGAGATGTCACAGTCAGAGCTGAGAGGAAAGGACAGTGCTGGTTCTGCTGTGCTCCTGAACCTTATGCAATTTTCTCACACTTGCGGAAAAATGTTGATGCTTCAGTTTATTTAATTGGAGGAACAAGTAATTCACCCCATCCTATTTTGTCCTGCTTCTGTTTAGATGGATGTCTGAACCAAGTCAGAATGGCTCTTCTGTGGGGGGAAACACGGACAAACATCTCTCCTGGAGGCCCTGGGCATCTTAGAGAGACCAGCAATATAATTCAGCTGAGGGAGGCACCTGCCATTCACAACACCAGGACCTCTGCCTGCTCTCTGTCCTTATGTAAGATACACAGACGTGTTTTGTGCTGGAACAGAGAGACTGGCAAAGGAGTAAACCAGAGTGAAAGGAACAAAGATCAGGTTACCAGCTTACCCCAGAAACAGTCCTTTGTGAAGAGAACTGGACTATTTTGCTTTGCAAGGCAGAGGAGACATACCCATGCTGTTCTCTTTCAGACACCTTCCCTGTCATCTGTCCCCACTGCCAGCATTTTTCACATGCAGCAAATTAATTTTACATTCTCAGCAGGCATCTCTTCTAGAGACCAGCCAACTTCCTGATATTTTCTGTTCAGCTTTTATATCTGCAGATCTATTTTAAATAAAAAGCTATGTGTTTTACAAAACATGAGTGCCAGTAACACAGAGGAAGAATGTGACATTTTTCTCCCCAGGATATTTTGACTGACACGTGAAAAAGTCTATAATCTTACATAGGCTCAAGCTGCTCATGTTGACATCCAAATGTTTGATGAAAAAGAGCTTGACTGCCTTCCATGAAAGGTGTACTCTTCTGATTTAGTCTCTTTAGCCCAGAAAAAAAAAAAAAAATGACCTCAAGCTCTTTCTCAAGGTATTTTATTTTATTCGCCAGTCACAAATGCAGCAGATGAATTGTGGGTGAATTGACTTTGAACTCCCTAACCAAATCTCCACACAATACCTTGTTTATTTTCATCATGTTCTCATACTACCAGCTGAGCCTGTTCCAAAACCCACCTCAGCTCAGTGCTCAGCATGGTGGAAATGCTCCCTGGCTTTTACAACTACATGATCATTAACTCAGCAGCCTTCTTAGAAGCTCCTCACAGTGATCCCTCACCATCCTCCTGCAGACAGGGAGCATCTGACAAATTTGTGGAAGTGAAAAAGCCTTCCCTATCCCACACCACCACTGCGCTGTCCCAGCTCAACATTATTCAGCTTTAAACCCCTCCCAGACAGCAGCAGAAAACTCCGAACAAGATCTAGAGCAACATTTTATGAATTTTTTGTATCCTCTGGTTCTGTACCTGAGTGAAAGCACTCTGGCATCAAGACAAAAAATATCCCCCAAGGGTTTTCTCCTCCAAACACACACAGTGAAAATTCTGTGAGCTTTGAGTAATTTTCTCAGACTTATTGTGTCGTCAGATATTGGGAGAAACGGAGAATTCACCACTGAGCATTGCATGGCAAACCTGCTGGAAACTGGGTCTCTCTGAGCAGAAACCCACAAAATCAGCTCTGCCACCCAAAATTGTAGATGTGTTAGCAATGTGAACAAGTAGCTAATCTCTCCAGGATGAGGACAAACACAGATTTCATATTGATCCTTGCAATGTGTCAGCACTTAAGAGTTAAGTTTGTGCCTGAGCCATATCAGCACGTAAGACAGGAAATGATATAAGAAAGATAAAAAGCTTATTCTGCAGTGTGGGGAGAGGTCATCTGTCCATGGTCCACACCAGGCTCCTCTGAACCCAAGGGGTGGGGTTGGGGAAGCTGGTAGGTCACTGCTGCATTCAGACTCAAAATGCTGGATGTGTACCTGTGCCAGCAGGTGTTACCATACTTCCCTTCAGAGAAATGAAAACCTGGGGGAAAGGTGGAAGAGGGAGATTTGTTTCTGGTTCATGCAGATACACAGAAGTTGACCAAGGGAACTGATGGGGAGGGTAAATGCACCTCTTCTGATCCTGGGTTTGGACATGAGTAAGGTAATTTTCAAAACTGCAGAGCTAGAAGAGATTGCTACAGAGTCACAGCAGGGCTAATGCCTGAAAGGACCAGGGCTTTAGGATTAGCTCTGAGCATTTCATGGTCACTTAACTGTGGCTAACTCCAGTTTTGATTTACTTTATGGTAAGGGGAAAAAAAAAAAAAGGTGTGGGAGAAGGACAGAGGACAGTTCACTGCAGAGCTCTTAAAAAACAGGGCTAGCCTGAGGGATGAGGCTGGCAAAACTGTAGTGCTTCTGTTTAATATTAGTGCAAGCACAACTGGGCATTGCTGGACCCAACCAGCCTCAGAGCTGCAAGGGCTGGAGGTTTATATGTGCTCTGAGACCCATTTCTTGCAGAGCTCCTGGTCTGAGAAAGCAAACATTGACACACAAGTGCTCCCCTGCTTAACTCCCTGTCCCCCAACCCAGCGCTGCAGGTCTGGGCTCTGACCCAGCTGGGCACCCACAGAGCCCCAGCCCTGCCCAGGCAGCACCCAGAGCCAACCTGGTCTTGTCAGCCCTCCCAGACAACAAGGGCAAACACAACCTGTACGGAGGAGATAAACAGCCAGAGGTGAAGTCAACAATTTGTGCCTGTTGATACAAACCCAAGCAGACAGAACTGTCTGCCACAACACAAACAGGAGCCCTGCCCTCCTTTTAACTTCACTTTCTGCAGGAGACTGGGCTCCTTTTCAGCTCTGAGCCATGAGGGGAAGTACGAGCTCTTTAGCTGAGTGCTAAATATTAAACTCACTAAGATATTTTTCTTCTTGGCTTAAGGTTTCCCAGAATCCATTTTCCAGCAGATCTCAGCTTGATGGTCAGCAGTTTTGCACACACACACACACACACCAGCTTTGCAACTTCCCAGTCATGAATGCAAGACAGGCAGAAGGCTGGCAAGCTGATGATTGCCCTGGCTAGATGGCAACTGGGAATAAAAAATCCTGGTCCAGCAAGGTTAATTCCTTGTTTGTTCTGTTTTGCTTGGTAAAGACCATGGCAGCATCTGGCTGCTTCTAAACAGAGAGGACAGAAGTGCATGAATATCTGAGCCATTGAGAATTATCCCTCCAGACCCGGACCTCAGCAGCTCTCTGGGACTGTGATTTCTGCATATTCACTTCAGAGCAGGGCCCTCCTGGGAATGAGGGAATCTAGCAGTCGCTGGAAACACTGACTCCCTGCAAATCACTGAGTAGAAAAAAGCGTATAGTGATTTTCTTTTTCTTTTCCCATAATTCAGAGCAAATAAAAAACCAGTAAGATAATCATGAAGGGAACATCTAAATGCTGTCTGTCTCATGCAGGACAAGAACACTTGTTTGGAAGCAATCAGAAGATGCTTGATAACATGTTTGCAGCTATGTCACTGGTGACCTATCAGTCTCCTTACATATGAAGATGGATGTCAAGGCTGAGCCATTGTGTATTCTTGAGATACAAAGGAGAATACTTTGAAAAGTAGTCCCAGAGCACTCCAGTCATCACCATGAGATGAAGCACAATAAGACATGTGAAAAGCTGTGGCAGTTGTTTTATGTCTCATATGTGTCTTTGTGAATAGCAGCTTCAGTAATTTATGTTCCTGGTTGAAAAGCTTTTTGTAGCCTTAATACACAGAGTGGTTAACCCTTCTACTCCTCAGCTCAAGAATCTCTACGAGTCATTGAGGACAAAAAGCACCATCCTTGGCTCCATCTCCAGCATCCTTTTTTACATCTGCACACCAAGACCCCTTATTTTCCAGGCATGCAGACTGGCTGCAACCCTGAAGCACAGAAGATACTTCAGAATACTTCTTTTAAGATATCAACACATGAATGTCTCTACTCTTCTGCCACCTACCTCTCCTTCAATATCCTTTGTTTTGTTCCTTTGGTGCTCCATCCTCTTCTTCCTGAGGAATTAATCTTTTCCCTTTGCTGCCTGTACATACCCTGCCACCCAATCCTTCCTGCAAATGTTTTGCAAGGGATCAATTCTCTACAGATGAATTCAACACAATTTCCAGTCTTTTTGGACAAATACAGGTTTTTCAATATGATTTGTAGAGATCATTCTGAGACACAAAGAAACCCAAGTTGCACCCAACAGCAACTCACACTTTTTAGCTGGTAGGATTTCAACAGAAGCACTTGCAGTGGTTTTGCATGTGTGTGCAGAGGCCTAAAATGCAAGAGATGATTAAGAGAACAGCATCACACAAAAAAAAGAACAGAGAGGATAATTCATTGTAATAATAGCGGTACAACAAGAATTTTTAGTGCCATATGCTGAAAAACCAAAAAACCCCTATCTTTAGCTTGTAAAGGGCATTCATTATCTTTTGCCTACGTGCCCCTCTCCACTCTCAGCCTGCACTGGCCTGTGCCCAACTCTGTGGGGTTGAGAGTCAACAAAACCCTCAGAGAGAGCCAGAGCAGGGACTCGAGATGCACTGAGACCCTCGAAGGTGTTCACACGCCCACGGGGGAAAGCGACACTGCCTCTGTTGCATCCTGCTGCCACCACATGTCACTGTTAGGACAGAATGGCAATGAGTGACAGGGATTTTTAGGGGAGGCTCTGAACTTCTTGTGGAGATGGACCCCGCAGTCCTCAAGAGCTGCCCCCAGCTGTACCTCAGCCAGCCCCACTCTCCTGACACAAGTGCAGCATCGGGGCCTCAATAGCATTTGGGCCAAGATGAAAGCAGCAACAGAAGAAAAACACATGCTTGGAAGAGGGAAAAAGGGGGAAATAGATGTGAGGAAAAGGATGTCAAAGGGAAGGACAAAGAGCAATGACTAAAGATTGCTTGCAAGCAGAGCTGAGTTTGTCCTTACCTCTGACAGGGTCTATCAGCAATGAGCAATTTCACAGCAATACAATCATATCTATTTTAATACTAATGAAAAAAAAAAACCAAAAAACCCAAAACCTGCAGTGTGCCCAAAACTAACAGCAGTCAAACAGGGACCAGTACTAGCTACACTTAGCTGGTGTGTTGGCAGCCCATCAGCAGCACAGCTCTCAGCAGCACTATGACAGCACAGGATTAAAAAAAGCCATTTTCAGAATTATCCCCCTCTGCTCCTGCCCCTCCAGCCACAGGAGACCCTCTGCTCCATTGCAGGTTCTGGAGCATCTTGTGCTTGGCCTTGTGTGCTGGCCTCATTTCTAGTTATGAGATCTGGGAGACTCATTTGAGATTAAACAAAGGACCAAAGATTAGGTGTTCTGTAATTTAGTACTTCCTTCGCCTGCTTTATGTTTAGCAGCTTTTGGCAGAGGAAAGGAACAGCAGCAGCCAAGATGGGCTCTCTGTGAATCCACACAGCCTAACCAGAAATGAGAGCATATACTTGACTCTAGTTAGCAAGAGAACTTTCATACAGGGTCCCTTTCCAAACACTTCACTTGCATTCATTTTGCCATCAAGCCATGTGGTTGTTTAACTAGACTCATGGAAAACACATTAAAAAATAAACCATAGAGCAGATCCAGATGTTTTGAAATGCTAAACTCAGTGCCTCACACTCTTCCCTCCTCATCCAGCTTAAAAAAATTCCTGAAAAACTCAAAAGCATTCCTGAACTGGTTTGTCATGAGCCATTACTTCATACCAAAAAGTATACTCTAGCACAGACTTAAATAATCAATCTTCTAGCCATAAACACAATTACCAAAACACTTTGAAGGTTTGGATTAACTTCATGAAAGGGTAAAAATTCTTTGCTCTCTTTCCTATTTTAAGTAAGACTCTAGTTTCCAATAAAAGTTTCTTTCCACATTGAAAATATACACCAAGAAGCAGGATGATATCCCTGAGTTCCAGCCTCAAGATGATGCAGTAGGCAAGGATGACTGGAAGAGAAGGAGGCAAAGGCACTTCACACATGATTTTCAAGGTGTTATGCACAAAGCAGGAGAAATAGAGCTCAACAGCACTGCCCTGCTATAACGCCTTCAAAATGGGAAGAAAACAATTTTTTGCTGGTTGTACTTAGTTCTGCAGTCAACTGCCATTTCCACGTTACTCCTTTGTCCCACTCCTATGTATTATTTCCAGTGCAAAGATTTTAAATCTGATCTCAGTTCCCTTGAGCTGGCCAGGAACCTCCTCAGTTCCCTCCTCACATGTCAGACTCTTAATTTAAATAGCTGCCAGGCCAGAATCAGTTACATCATTTTTCCCCCCCTTCTTTTCCAGGTATTCTTCTAATGGTTCCTAAGCTCTCTCCCAGAGTATTTCCTACAGCTTTCAAGCAGTTTGAGAAACAATGGAGATCACGATCTATTTTTTATAATCCTAGATGTGGTAATTGAAGCCTTACATCCCTGAAAAGCAGTTGAGGGTTGTTCACTGGATGAATGTCAAGTGCATGAGTATACCCAGCCTACATTCAGCCACGAAAAGCTTTACTGGGAAAGACATTAAGCCTAGGTGACCACAATGAGACAACTGAGGTGATGGCCACCCTCTGTGTCCCTCAAGCCCAGTTTTCAGGTTTATTTATGCACAAATACCAAGAATGAATGAATCACCTTGCCCAGGTGCTTTTGAGAATGCCTTTAAGGTACTCATCACCAGCAATAAGCACTTCACTACCTCTGAAGCCTTGATCCACAAGCTCTCCTTTACATATGGAGCACAGAAATCCCATAAGCCATCCAAACCTCCTAAAAAATGAGGGATTTTTAGTCAAAGGAATGGTCTTTGCTTCAACATCATCCACTGAGATAGATAAAAAGGGAAATTTTGATAGAAGCTTTATTATTTTTCTAATCAAGTTTGCATCAAAATTGTCAATATAGTATTCCTAATATCAAAACTCTGGTCATGTCTGTGTATCCTCTCTCTTCTTCCCCCAACTCATTTGGTGGTGCCACTTTATCCAGGCCAGTCTGTGGTAGTGTAAATCTTACATGCATCAGTGAAGATTTCCCCAGCAGGTTTTTACTTAAAAACAAAGGATGTGGCCTTTGAGACTTATCTTAACTACACATTGCAGATCAGCTTTAAAATCAGCTCCAAAACATTTGGAAATTGTTACAGTCCGCTGGCTCTGTAATTATAAAAAGCTGAAATTACTTTGAAGCTTCATTTAGAGAAGACTAATGCTGCAATTACTCAACAGAGCCCTTTGCAGCCTGATTATCAATGAGGGCTGCGTGTTCCTGTCTGTGCACAACCTGAGGCACAGGAGGGCAGGACACCACCAGCCACATTCCCCCAGGCATCTCTCCTTGATGTGCTCCCCCCATAAAACAACCCGCTATCAGCTAAGAAAATAATACATTGCGTGCTGGTTTAATTGTAATTTACAGTTCCCTTGTAAAGCAGCGCATGCAAGAGGGCACCGAGAAAAGCTGGAATGTTTTACAGAAGAGGCCAGCGACTTGTGGCTCAGCTGTATGGGAGTGATTAGCACCTGCCTGTCGCTACAAAGCAGCAAAGTCCACAAACCATGAGCTCAGCTTTTGGCCGAATGGAGAGACTGAAAGGCCTTACGTTTTCCTGGGCAATAAATCCAGTGATTACTGAGATTATATTGACTCAAATTAACTCCCAACATGGATTTTTTTTTTTTTTTTATAGCAGCACTAACAGCCCTACTCAGACCTTGCGCAGTTGGGCACAAGCCTTCAAGGTATTGCTTCCTGTGGGCAGGAGAGAGGAGACACAGAGGAAAACCTGGCCCTGTGACCCCTACTCTACTCACGAGTAGACTCCAAGCCTGATAAATCTGCTCAGCAATCAAGAACTCTCAAATTTTACAAATGTTTGTGATGAGAAAAACTTCTTCGGTTAAAAAAAAAAATCATTAAAACATCACAACTTTTCTCTCTAAATGTTTTTCTTTAAATGCACACACACGAAAAGTAAATTCATTCTGCCAGCAGAGAACAACTTTTTAGCAATTTACTGACAAGCAAATAGTTTTTCCAGACACTTTAGCAAAACGAAAATACAGTTTAAAATAATTCCTATGTAAAAGAAGCAGTTTGGTTTTTTTTGAGCACTGGGTTGGCTCAGCCTGGGTTTGAGTTGTGTTTTGTTTGTTTTTTCTTTGTTTGTTTGTTCTGTTTGTTTGGCTTTTGGTGTTTTTGGTTTTTTTTACTCTGTTGTACTCATTTTAATTACAAAGCTAGCTATGAGAGTAAAGATTGCAAAATTAAGGTCCTTGAGTTTTTTGGCTGCTTTCAGCAAAACACACTACAATCAAAGGGAAGATGCTGTGCAAGGGCCACCACAAGCCCTGGTGCACCCAGCTGACATGCAGCAAAAATATTCACTAGGAAATCTGCTAGGTCATAATGTTATTTATCCTCCAATTCATATATGCTGTAAATTAGAAGGGGGGAAAAAAGCTGCTGCTGTGGCAAAAGTGCAGACAGGGCTATAAAAATCAAGTAGAACTGTCAGTCTTCTCCCACAAATACACACAGGCAGTGAGGAAGAGGAAGGCAACTTCCCACCCAGTCACTTCTTGCAGGTTTGGTTCTAATTCCTTTTGCAGGCATGCAACCCTTTTTCATTGATGGGGCTGTGTGGGAATGGCAGGAAGGCCCTAAATTCTTGTCTATTTGTTAATATTGACTATCTTATAGAGTGGAAAATGTCCTTCTTCTGCCAATCAGGGCCAGGGAAACGACGAGCTTAGCAGGAAAAGGTACAGCGGCAGGATAACAAACATCTCCATCTCCCAGCACCTGCAGGGAGCTGGGGGAACACCTGGCATCAGCCTCGGTGCTGCTCAGGGGCTGCTGATGTTCTCTGCACACCCGAGCCCTTCCCGGCAGCGGCTGTCTGAGTGCAGCACACCTGGGGCTCAGCATCCGGCAATCCCCCAAACATGAAACACTCCTGCAGGGCTAACAACACACTGTGGCCCCAACCCCGCTGCACACATCCCTGGGACAACACCCCTGAATTTCTCCAGCTCCACGAGGGCTCGGGCAGACAGGGCGTTCCCACATGTCTTCAAGCAGGCACCACCTGGGAGAGAATAAAAGACAGCACTTGCTCCTTGGGAAATACTGACACTTTCGCTTAATTAAAAGCGTTTAATAGGCATCTCCCTCCCTCACACCTCCCTGTTAGCAGACAGCTTATTCAGAGCAGGAAGATTAACAACATTTTTGCTACTTTGATGGTACCCCAGCACAAATTAAAATTAATCTAGTTAGTCACTTCTCAAGTACAACGCCTTTTGTGTTACATTACTAGTTGGTGTTTTTTTTCTTGTAGCCTGACACACATACTAGAAAGCAATTGGATACTTGTGTGTTCACAGCTTCAGATCCTCTGCATTAGTGTAACCCTGTCTTAAAGCTTTGACTCAAACTCACGAAGCCACAGGTATGTGAGGAGGGGGAGTAATGTCATTGTTGTGCAAAACTATCGACATCAGTGGTTTATAGCTCTGTTTACCTCAGGGGCTCGTTTCGATGCCATGTCCTGTTTGGCAGCTCGACTTCGAACCAGGAGGGATACAGCACCACAGCAACCACAAAGTCAGCCTGAGTATCCCTGAGCATGGAGATCCCACATGCCCTCTGGGCCCCAGCTCCAGTGCTGGACCGCTCTCATGGGGAAAACTCATTAACAGAACAGCAGTCCTCATATTGTGAGGTCTGCGAGAGGATTTGACTGTTAATCTTTTATCAAATGTGCAATCTGAAGCGGTAGTGGTGTGATTGCATTTCTGCCTGAACCCCCCGACCTCTGCTGAGCAGGGCTGCCAAGAACACACGCACAAGAGGGGAAGAGAAACCCTCTCAAGAGCATCTTTGCTTGCTGCCCATTTGATTGCTGAGGGGTGGGTTGTTCCTCTCCCTTCCCATGGAAGCAAGCTGTTGTTTCACTCCTCCGATAAAGCTGTTGGTGTGGTAAGCCCAGCACTGAGATGCAGAGTTCAGCAGTTCAGGGAGGGAGCTGTGAAGCAGCCCCGGCAGCATAGACTGCTCAACCCGTGTCTATTAAAAACCTTCCCCAGAGCTGCTCCCTCTCCACACGGGTTTTTAGGTGCTGCTTTCCTCCCCCGACAGAAGTGCAGCTTGTAAACTGGGAACTGCAGCTACTCCTGTTAACAGGCTTCTCACTGTAAGCTAAGCCACAATGCTCCTCTCCAAACATTTTCTCTGTTCTTAGCATCGAGGAAAATTGGCTTCTTCCCTTTGTCCTCCTGTGTTGACCAGAAAAACGAAGTTACAGGATGCAGTACCTCCCCACAGCCACATTACAATGAACCAAACCCCCAGTTTAAGCCAAAATTTTTTAGAGAACCCAGACTCAGGAGCTCAACAGGCACTCGTGTGCCCATGGCTGCCTCTCTCTGACCATCCCCAAGCTCTCAGACAGGATGCCCAAACATATCAGACATCAAACCCAGATCCAACAGCCCTCTCAGCTCTGCAAGTCATCACTCCCCACTTCTCGTGGTTTTTCTTCTTTCTCTGCAGGGCAGATGCCACTCTCCAGGGCCATGAAACTGTACCTCTATCACACTTTCTTATCTCTATATAAAGTCACAATGCCTCCCTCCAAAAGGAAACCATGAGACTACAGTAATACTCAAAAATTAAAAAGCCTATTAAAGGTACAATAATTAAAATTCCATTTTAATTCCTTTGCACAGGGGAAGCAGACAAGGTCCCCAGCACATGTTCTCCCACTGCCACAACAGTTCGTGCATTGTGTTATAAAATTTTTCAGTGCCATTTATTTTTATTTGGCCTGTGAAATACTTTGGGGAAGGCCTCCTTGTAAATGGCCCATAAAATTTGACAGGAACTAAACCTCCTACTGTTTTTGTGACTGATATAAAAGAGAACCAAGTTAGTTGGCACCCTTAATGCATGTTTTATGGGAAAAGGAAGACTGTCCCCTGCTCAAGCAGCCAGTTCCCGAGCAGGCCGAGCTAAGGCCTGTAAGCCTCTTTTGTGGCCTTTTACGAGGTAAAGCTTTCCCTATAAATTTCGGGCCTCACCACAAACCCACTTCCCTCTGGGCTCATCCATTAATAAGCACTTTCATTAAAATTCCACCTTTCTTAGAGACACAGCCGAGCTAATCTAACAGGAAATTGACTTTCCCCGTCACCCGCGCACTCTGGCTGCGTGACACCGGCCCGCGCTGCCCACAGACATCCTGCCATTAGCATTTCTCCTTCGAGCATCGATTTGCAAAAGCCACAGAGCTCCTTGCACGGTTTGGGGGAAGAGGAAATGGGACAGTCACTCAGAAGATGCAGCTGCTTTCAGATAAACACCGAGATTGATCCCTTGCATCCTCAGCAATCGCCAGCCTCAGGAAAGCACAGGGACAGCGATGAAACTCCAGGACTGGGGGAAAATAGCAGTGGGTTATGGACCAAGCACACAGGAGGAAATCTGCTTAAGGGGGATTAAGTGCAGGACAGGGTCACACAGACTGTGGGCAGGGATGTGGCTGTGAGTCCATGGCACACAGTCATCATCCTCCTCCTGAGGTGTTACTATGCTACCAAAAGATCAGTCTTAACAAAGAAAAATCCCAACCTCCTGAGACAGACTACATTCCAGAAAATAAATTTCATCATCATGCCAATACTTTCTGAGCAGAGTTCATTAAATACGTTATATGTATCCTGTATGCTGGCAAACTTAAAAGAATTAAGGACTGGTTTTGGCTTTATTGTAAAAATCTATTTCTTTTTTTTTTGGCTTCCAAGACAAGCTTTCAGGTGGAAGGCTGTACATAACACCACTGTATTTAGAAATGAGAAATCAGAAACCACACTGACTCCATCTGTCCATAAAAAAAAAAAAAACACAGCATAAAAAATTCTATATGAATTTATTCTGCATTCTAGTGAGGTATCTCTCTGCATTTCACAAGAAAGTGTCCAGGGAAAGTGACAGGTTTATTTTTAGCCTTTCTTTAATCTTTGCAGAGTATGGCAGCAGATTGCAACCCATCATGAGTATCCCAAACTCGGCGGAGATATGCTGCTGAAAAAGAATGGGTTTAGATTGACTGTCATACTGCAAAGATATGGAGATGTTCTTAACAACCAGCCCCACTCCAGCTATAAGAAATTTGATCATATGCATTTCATTCTCAGTGTCACATATAAGTGGGAGATACATTTGTCACTGGATAATACATTCAGAATTAACAAGAAGAACTTGTCAGGTTTTGGCTGCAACCACTGAAGCTAAAGCCTAGAGCGAAATAAACTGTCAGATCAGAGCTTTGTTAAAAGGATTAAACCCATTCTTAAGGGTGGAGCTGTGGAAAAGCTTTTAAGCTTTATACTTACACCTGAAAGGTTTTAAACCAGGTTTCTAAAAAAGACTGACACAAACCAAATAGTTTAAAAAACAACAGCTAATGTGACCTCGGAAGCAGGACCATATCCAGGATCAGCTGTGTTGCGAGCCATGCACTGAGCAAATGCTGCTGAAAACCCTGGATCTGTCAGGCCGTCACTAATTATTGGCCACATTTTTTGGCATCTGCTCAAGTTGCTGTAGAATCAGTAACTGTTTTGTGGGTTAGTCTCATTACAGACCTACTACAGTAATTGATTTGCACAGTGGCCATGTGGTAACTCATAAAACTTTTCACAGGAGTCCCAATTCTGCAAATATTTCCTCCTGCACTTACGGGGAACAAAGCACCCTCTGGAAGCCATCGAGTTCAGCCACACTCCCAGCCTGCACAGAAGCATGGGGAGGGTGGACCTTTGCAGTGCAGCCTTTATGTGAGGGGAAAAAACTCTTTTCCTACCTTCAATTAGTTGCAAAATTGCGCCACACGATACCCTTGCAAATGAGGTAGGTGTTACCATCCCACTCCCTCAGCAGCTGGGGAGGCAGGGCTGTGACTCAGAGGTGCAGGGAGCCGCTCAAGGTCACACAGTAGCTCAGTCATAAATAGCACCCAGGTGCCCAGCTCTGAGCTTCCTCACACTGCTTCTGCAGCATTTTGGGAGCGTTACTTCAGCTGCAAACAGTGTTTGGCCTGTCCTGCATCTGCTTTAGGACAGCAAACAGCACCTCTGCAGCAGGGAGGCTGATGGACACTAAAGCAGCTCATGCTCAGGGGGGGCTGCTATGCTGCCAGGGTCCTCTGTACACTGACCCAAAAAAAAAGTGCATCAAGAGGGTCACCTGGAAGCAAATGAAAGGTGGAATCTGCAAATGAAAACATCCTTTGCAGCCCTAACAAGTATCTCCCACCAGGGAGGCCCCAACTCCAGCTGCCAGAGGAAAGGCTCCACTATTACACATAAACTGTGGGCAAAATCTTCCCAGCACTCAAGTAACAGCTGAAACTTCACCCATAATCAGCCATTGGCCAAGGACAGCCTGGATGGGACCAGCTTCCAGCACCTGGTCTAGTGGAAGCTGTCCCTGCCCATGGCAGGGGGATTGGAATTCTGTGATCTTTAAGGTCCTTTCCTACCCAAACCCTATTCTGATCAATAAAAGAAAAAGTTGGGTCCTTCAAATGCCTTGCAAAGCCCAGACATTCTCAGATAGCTGAGGGTGACTTTTACCTCACCTGTTTGGTCTCAAGGCAAGGTTATTGGGCTCTCCCACAAGCTGTGGGAGCTTGTGAGAGTTGAACTTTATACGACTGGACCAAGAAAGAAGGGAGAACCAGCTGCAGACCTCCTGGCTTTGCAGCCTCTACCATCCAAGGACAAAGAGCTGGAATGAGTGTGCATCACACAAGTCAGCTGTTTTGCCAAAAGTGCTATAAAATGAATGTTGATAAGATTAAAGTTTAGTAATTCTGAGAGACTTCAGGTAGACCTTTGACACTGTAATGGGATCATGAGAACTGCAGCCTAATTTCTCTACAAAATAGGTACAGTCACCTAGGAATGTGAACAAGTCTCTTAAATTTTCTGTCTCTGCCACACAATAGGGTACATCTCTGTTGACTTCACCTGTGCAGGTTATCAAGTCAGCAGAGCACAGCCTGTTGCTCAGCAGTGCAACCCCCACCACAGCTGCAGGCCTTCCCTAGCAAGCTCATGTTTAATGCTGGCCTCTGCGTGGTGTGGACATCACTAAATCATTTTAAGGAATAGGCTCAGGCTTCTAAAAGCAAGGAATTCTTGTTTCATGTTTGAAGCCAGTTTTGGTTCCAAAAGGCTCATTTGCCCCACCTGGTAGAAAAAGCATCACAGCTTTTTCAGTGATCAAACCAAGCTCTGCAACCTCCCAACACCTTTAATCATTGTGTACCATAACTGTGCAGTACCACTCCCTGTGTGAAACTCTGCTCTCACCCCTCCTGCTTTTTCCATCAGCCTGCTTTAGGGATGGATTGTTTCTTTCTTTTTTTTTTT